>PVIW01002729.1:0-201880 GCA_004026585.1 Noctilio leporinus | reverse complement strand
CTCAGACAAGGGTCTGATCTCCAAAATATACAAAGAACTAATGCGACTCAACACCAGGGAGACAGACAGCCCAATTAAAAAATGGGCAAAGGACCTGAACAGACAACTCACTGAGGAAGATATACAAAGGGCCCAGAGGCATATGAAAGAATGCTCAACATCGCTAGTCATCAGAGAGATGCAAATTAAAACTGCATTATGATACCACCTCACCCCTGTCAGAATGGCAATCATCAACAAATCAACAAACAACAAGTGTTGGCAAGGATGTGGGGCAAAGGGAACCCTCATGCACTGTTGGTGGGAATGTAGGCTGGTGCAGCCACTGTGGAAAACAGTATGGGGTTTCCTCAAAAAACTAAAAATGGAACTGCCTTTTGATCCAGCAATTCTACTACTTGGACTATACCCAAAGAATCCTGAAACACCAATTCATAAGAACCTATGTACACCTATGTTCATAGCGGTACTATTTACAATAGCCAAGTGCTGGAAACAGCCTCAGTGCCCATCAGTGGATGATTGGATCAAAAAACTTTGGTACATTTACACAATGGAATTCTATATGGGAGAAAGAAAGTAGGAACTCATACCCTTTGCAACAACATGGATGGAACTGGAGAGTATTATGCTTAGTGAAATAAACCAGTCAGTGAAGGACAAATATCATATGATCTCACCCATTACAGGACAATAATGAGCAAAACTAACAAAAAGCAAAACAGAACCAAATATATGAATACAAGGAATAGTCCTTTAGTGGTTAGGGGGAAAGGGGTTGGGGGGAGGGGGGAGGCAGAGGCAAGAAAGGGGAGCAGCTTAGACAAGAACCTAGTATAAAGGAACCATGGACCTGGACAACAGGTAGGATTGACTTTGGGGGGAATGGGTGGGTGGGGAGGGGGAATGAGTGGAGCAAAATGGGGATGGATGTAATACAACAACAATAAAAAAAAAAAGAAAAAAAAGAAATAATAAAAGCTATTCAAATAAGTAGGCATTTCTTTCAATATTGGACATGTTTTTTACTTTTTGACCAGTTTATTTTTTTAACCACATTTCTTTTTGTATAATAAATAAAGTAATTTGTTTTGACATGATTTTATACTCTTAATAGCTAAAAAATAAAAATAAAGAATAGCAAGGCATTATGAATAAAACTAAATATTTTATATAAGAAAAGTACATTCTGTTGTCTGATAGTTTGGCAACCACAAACTTCTATTAATTTGCACTGCTACACCTTTTTTATATAATGACGCTTGATTGCTTGGGGATTTTCAACATTGTGATGAGCTTTATAAACAAATATTAAATTATTTTATTACTTTGGTTGTAACAGCGTGCGCATTGTGTTTTGTCCAAGTTTTATAGAAACTGATCATCTCTTTACGGGTTGGCATTCTTTGTGATAATATTTCAGACTAAAATTTAAGAGAAATAATGACAAATTTCTATTGAAATAAATTAATAATTCAATTTCTGATAAGCCATTGTAAAGAAAGATGATAAGTAGACAGCACATTTCCTGGTTAAAGAAATGCAAATATTTACCAAAATGTATCATTTCCCATCTCCGCTAAACAAATAGAGAATGGACATGGTCTCTGTTAGGCAGAGACATTACTTCAAGTTGAACAACAACTAATCTCCCAAACATCAGCTTCATTCTGGATGCATGACAAAACAATGCACAGAAACTGTGACTGAAAAAGAGATGATCCCTGTCTAGAAGTCATTATAGAGCAAGAAATGCCCACATATAAAATATTAAACCTAATTTTAAAAGATCTGATTAAATGTGCTATTTTATTTATTTATTTATTTTTAAAGATTTTATTTGTTATTTCCAGAGAGAGAGGAGGGGAGGGAGGCAGAAAGGGAGAGAAACATCAACGTATGGTTGCCTTTCATCAATGCAAGCCTGGCTGGAGACCTGGCTTGCAACCTGGTTATGTGCCCTGGCTGGGGAATTGAATCAGCAACCTTTGGGTTTGCAGGCCAGCACCTTATCCACTGTGCTACCATCCAGGGCACATGTGCTATTTTAATAGAGATTAGTCCTGGTAAAGTATATCTATCAAACTAAATTTGAAAAAGTTAGAAAAGTAAAGGTAAAAATAATTTTCTAATCATTATTACATATACTATTGTACACACACAAACTAAAACATACACACACATATCCATGTTCTCCATTCTTTTCTGGGGAAATAGGGCAATTCAAATAACTGTTTGCTGGAATAGTAGTGAAAAAGATTTATGCAGCTACAAAAGATCATACTAGAGCAATACTAAGGGTCTTCTGATGCACAGCTTCCATGTGCACAGATTCCATGATTCTAGGATGCATTCTAACAAAATACATAAAAATGCATTAAAAATGCTTTGAAAAAATTATTCACAGAGTGTGATTAATCCTATTTCATACACAATATAGAAATCCACCAAAAGCATTTCTCAAACTCCAGGTGCATACAGATCACTTGTGTATCAACAAATTTGCAGATTTCAATTTAATAATTCCATAAATAATTGAGATTTTGCAGTCTCAACAAGTCCACTTTAACTATCAGGGCATTCACACATTTTCCACCATTGCTGGGGAAAACAAAACAAAACAAAACATGTGCCCAAGTGACTAGGTATCATAGACCAGTGGTTCTCAAAGGCTTGTCCACATACCAACAATGTCAACATCACCGTTAGAAATGCTAGTTTCACTCTCCTTGCCTAGCTCTACTGAGTGGGAAACTCTGGGGCTGCTGACCTGGAATCTATGGTAACAAGCCTACAGTGATTGTAATGGAAAATAATGTTGGGGAACAGCTGTTCACAGCAATGCTTGGGAAGGGAGTTACTACTGCCGTCAAAACTTGAATTTATCAAGACCTGTGATGCTCTGATATCATATGCTACTAGTAGATAGTATCACCTTACCTGTTACCACAAGACAACCCAGGGGAACCCTTGGATTTCACTCTGTATTGATTGTCATTCAGAAGGTCTAGAGTGAATTTGGGAATCTTTTATTTTAAATTCGTATAGGAGCAGGTTTTAAACTCATTAATCCAAAGACTACTGTACTTAAGCAGCAGGAGGGATGACATCAAAAAGCCCAAACTACTATGTGGGGGAAATATACTGTGGTTCTTCCCCATAAATAGGGGAAAGTATGTCTATTAGCTCAATTATAAGCATCTATTTTTTAATAATTTTTTTAAATCTTTAAAAAATTATTCATTATCACAGAGAAGGGCAGGGAGGAAGAAAGGGAGAGAAGCAGCAATGTATGGTTGCATTTCACCTGCCTCCAGCTAAGGACCTGGCTGGAGATCTGGATTGCAACCTGATTATGTTCCGTGGCTGGGAATTGAACCAGCGACCTTTGGGGTAAGCATCGTTTATGTTTTAAAATCACAGGTATCTTGTCGATCTGAAATACATAGTTTGCAGTTTAAACATATTCACTTCCTAAATAATTTACCATGACATGTGGCCAATTTTATCTTCTCTTCTAGATATTCTATTAGTCTTTTTAAATGGATAGCTCAAGAAAACTCATGCAATATTTATTTGCTTCTTTGTGTTTTTGTGAAATTTACCAAAACATACAATGAAGAAATGCTACTTTTTTCTTTTGGAAAGACAAGTGTTAGAAAAAATGAACAAAAAATTTTAGTCATAAATATTATGTCTTTGGTTATGAACTAAATATTTCTAACTGATTGGTTTACATTTAGCAGCTTCTTCAGACTTCTAGTCAACAAGTCTTAAATTTTCTTTTCTTAAATGAAAGGTTTGTCAAAAATACTTTTATTTTATTATTATTTTTTATTTTTTTTAATACTTTTAAATTCTATATTGTACAGTTAGTTTTTAACCATGAATGCTAGGTTTTAGTCTTATAATATTGATGTTACTATTTTATGTCAAAATTATTTTAAACTTTTATCTTTTTATATAGAATTAACAAATATAAAGAGGACCCAAAACCACAAAATTATCTTCTGGACAGTGGGGCCCTTGTAGTATAGGCTTCACCTGCTAGATGGGCATTCTAGGAACCCATCTGTATCAATGTACCAGCTGGTGCTGTTGTGAGAGGCTGCATTTGACTTCAGGGAAATTTTTTTTAAAGATTTTATTTATTATTTTTAGAGACAGGGGAAAGGAGAGAGGAAGAGAGAGAGAGAAACATCAATATATAGTTGCCTTTCACCTGCCTCTAGCTATGAACCTGGCCGGAGACCTGGCTTACAACTTAGTCATGTTGCCCTGGCTGGGAATTCGAAACAGCGACCTTTGGGTTTGCAGGCCAGCACCTTATCCACCATGCCACCAGCCAGGATTTAGGGGAATTTTTTTGAAGACTCTTTCCATGCACTTGCCAATGATGAGTGATATATGAGCATACCTGCCCACACCACAATGAGTATTCAGCAGTTTTTTACCAAAAATGGAATGACCTCCATGCCCCACCCTACCTGTTCACTCAGTCTCATGCTAGTGACTTTTTTCTTTTGTGTCTCCCTAGATAAAAAAGTCCTCAAAGGGAAATCCATGTGGATGAGGTGAGACAAAAAAATGGCAGAAACACTAAAAAGCATCAAAATTGATGAGTTTGAAAACTGTTTTGAGCAGTGGAAAAAAGTCATGATAGGTGTATTGTATCTGATGAAGAGTACTTTGAAGGGGACTGAAGTTTAAACATGTCAGAATAAATACACAGTGTATTATAAATACATTTCATTTTGGGTCCCCCTCAGGTTTTCAGGATTTTGTTTTGTCCATCCCCTTAAAACAGACATTCTCATTATTTTTGCCAGTGGCTGTGTTCTAATAGAACTTTATTTATAAAAATAGGTAATGGTCTGAATTTTCCCCATAAATGGTTTGTCAATCCTAATTTTAAAAACTAGTTTGTTAATAGATGTAAAAATAATCACATACGTATATATGTTCTTCCTTTCAGTAATAAATTTTGTGTAAACATTATATGGGACTTTATAAATCTTAAAATTCAAGGAAACCCACAAATTTAAGAGAACATGGAAATGATTTCCAAGGTATATGTTTGGTGACTTTTTATATTATCTTTGTCAGTGCATTTGATCATTTCCCAGAGTATTTTATTTGTTCAAGATAGAAGAAAATAAACAATAAAAGCAATAATAAAGAAAAAAATCAGAATATCCTTATTGCAGTATCTATCATCAGTATGCTATACTGAAGAGTGAACACCATGTTTCAGGAACAAAATTTACCTTGACAGATAATCTGAGAAGGAAAGGCGAACAGGGTATCCATATCGGATGATCTTCACCATCTCTAGGACCCCAATATATTGTAGCTGAGCAGACACATAAAAATTATCAAAGGTATCTGGCAGCTTGGAGTTATTGGGCTTGATGCAATGAATAAAGTGTAGAGTGCACTTCTGAAGTTTTCCAATAATATCCATTAAAGAGTTCTAAGGAGAGAAGTAAAACCAAATTGAGTCTCCAAAGAAGAAAAATATAAAGCAGTTTGTAAACAAAAATATTTTCAATCATAGCTTTTAAAATTATCTTTATTCACTCTGTGTGTGTTTATTTTTCTGAAGGTATTCAAGTGGTCAAAAATGAGGAAAATTCTATGTAAACCCTCTATGGTAAATATAATCCAAATTTAAGCTTTAGAATCAGAAAATATCACTAACTCTGAGTTGAGATGCAATGGTTATTGGACCTCTTCGTTCCAGTCTTTGAAGAAATGTAGAAGTTCCTTTCTTTTTTAATAACTGCAAAAAAAAAAAAAAAAAAGGAAGGGTAACAAATTTAGCTTATTAAATTCAATTTAGAAGAAAAAAATTAAGCCTCTCGTCCATGTAAATTCCCTTACAGGCAGATAAAGATTTAAAACAGTAAAATCAGTACCAAGTGATTATCTGTAATGCTACCATAAAGTTGGGGAAATGGGCAACTGCATGTAAACAATAACCATTACTGCCAACCTCAAGTACATGGCTGTCACCATCCTGCACCCACTTTAATTTGAAAATAAATAATAGATCCATATTTGTTTGGTGATAGAGTAAACTCACTATGGTATTTTTAGTAGTTGTATTAATAACTGTCCATGTTTACCATAAAATGTACCTGACTCGAGGGCAAAACAATACCATTTTATATTACAAAGATTTGATGTTTTAATAATCACTAGATTGTTCCCTTAAGATTGACTATGATTAGTTTCTCACCCATTTTATTTTTCTTACCCTTTCTTTTCTTTTCTTTTCTAAAACTACTGAAAGGGATTAGTAAATTACCTGGTGATGGAAAATGATAATAGATTGTTTTCTTTGATAAGTAATTACACTTCTTAAAAGAAAAAAATTCATGTGTAGCAAAGATTAAATAATAATGAAGATAGAAGAAGTCAGTTAAAATGAAGCCAGTGGAAATGAAGAAATAAAGGGCAGAAGGTAATTAAAGTCCACCAGAGGTTAAAAGAAATCTCAGTCACTAATGTACCTTTACATTTCAAAAAAATCACACAGACTTAGTCTAAAGTATATATTGATCCAAAATCATTTATCTTAAAATAGAAAGACCTTTATAGAAGAAAAAATTCTGATAAAACATTCTTGTCAATTTGGTGCTATTGCTACCATGGCAATAGTTCTCCTTCCATTAAGATGAACTGTCAAACAGAAATGATTAATTATGACTGACAAGGGACTGTAAAATGAAGCAACTGGTACAGGATCAAGCTTCTACTATAAACACAAAGCTAAGTATGATGCTCAGTTAAAGAGTGGATAGACTCCTACCCCACCAGTGATAGGACTGGACGTGTAGGAATGTGGGCAGTTTGAAGAGAAGTAAGAAATGGAAACTTAAGGAATAATGATAAATAAATATCCATCTCTTGAAATTGAACACCAAATTTCCCTTTCTGGGTGTAGGAACTACTGTAAATTATCTCTCTTCTGCAGTCCTTCAGGGAAAAGACTAATGGCATCTATGCCTGGTAATGTTTAATAATTAAGGTTAAAAATTATAGTTTGGAGTTGTGGAGTGATGTTTTGTTCTTCATTTTCAGGATGATTGAAAAAGGAAGGACCAGCAGGCTCAGTGAAAATCTCAAGAATAAAGATCTGTCTTATAAAGTGTAACCCTTAGTCTTTTTATGTAAAAGATACTATTCAGTGAGCTTAAAAGTCCTGTGATTATATAGTGTTACAACAGCTCAATCAAAGGATCCCTAAATCAAGAGTCTACAACACATACATACACTTATTTCTAATATGTTATACACATTTCTATCACTCTTCTAAAATAGAGCTGGTTTTAATTATGCTTTCATTTTAATTGGTAAACTAAAATGCATTTCAGAAAGCTACAACTGACTATCTAAAAATGATTGTCCTGGCCACCTTCTCAATCATATTTGTCATCTTTCATGATTTGGGTAGAGGCAAGCAAAACAAACTGGGTTACAATGAATTTTAAACTTACAACATTTCACTTTGAAAAAACTCTTCATACCCCTGGCTGGTGGCTCAGTGGATAGGCACTGGCCTTGAACCCAAAGGTCGCTGGTTCAATTCCCAGCCAGGGCACATAACCAGGTTGCAAACCAGGACTCCAACCAGATCCGTAGCTGGAGGCAGGTGAAAGACAACCATACATTGATGTTTTTCTCCTTCTCTGCTTCCTTCCCTTCCCCTCTCTCTAAAAATAATAAATAAAATCTTTAAAAAAAAATCTTCATCGAATTTTTTGTTCTAGTTCATAAATAGTTAGAACCATTAGGTTGTAAGTGCAACCACACTTGTGTAGGACAAATGTACATTAAAAATGAGTATAATAAAAATAAGTTAAAATTTACAACATGCAGTAAATATTCTAGCATCTGAAAAATACACTATGTCTGTAAGAAACTACAATTTATTGTTTAGAGACTTAAAGCTTCTAAAGTAATTAGTGTCAACAGAATAAGGTAGCTAAATTAATTCCCTCTAAGCCTACTATCCTTTAAGTTATTTACCATTCATCACAAAGACAGTCATAGAGATGAAACACAAATAGGATGTTGCACAGACAACCAACACAATTACTGATGCTGTATTTGACATTGAATTTTTAGTGTATAGTACTTTTCTATACTGTTCCCTCTATCTGATGATTATACTTCAAGTAGGCATCTTTCCCTTTAAATTTTTAAAGTTAAAATATTAATTTCTTTCCATTAGTATTTATAATTATGCTTTTCTAAAGAAAGAAGCAAATCTTGTAAGCAAGCTTAAAAATAACCAAACAAGAATCACAAAAGTTCCTACCTTACTGAGTTCTAGATAATTCCTGTTTTCTCCAATAATTGAGGAAGCTGTCATTTTCTTACTGAGCAGGGCAGATTTATGTCCTCTGAATTTAAAAGAACGATAGGAAGATAGAAGCGATCCTGTTTGTGACAGTTTCGACTGGAACAAATGATTGATCATGACATTTTCACTAGCTAGAAAATAAATAAATGAATACTTTAAGTGGCATTAAAAATATTTACACTTAATTTACTCCTCATTCAAGTCCTTCAACTACTAAAACATTCAGAATGGAAGATGTAAGTGGAGAGTATATCCTTTCCTTTGCCTCCATATTGTTTTTCCACTATTAATTATACCATCTGATGAATTTTGATCATCCTTGGCCTTGGCCAGAAGTCCTGACCCCATGTTTCGCAATCTGTCACCTAAGCACTTGACCGTTTGCTTTCTAATTGTCACTTAGTGTTCCTCTAACTATCTGAACAGAGTCTTACCTGGTTAATCCTAAGGGGCTTTAGTACACTTGATCAAGTAATAAAGACATGGATTCTGTCAGCAACTTCCCATTGCAGGAAAATAACTACCCAGGATCATGTTTCCCAAGGATCTAACCTGGCTCTGTAAATATCTATTGAGACTATTTTGTAACTACCAATTTGTACTTCTTAACCTCCTCACCTTTTGCATCCAGTCCCCCAGACACCCTCTTCTCTGGCAACCACCAGCCTATTCTATGCTTCTCTGAGTCTCTTTAATTTTTGTTTGTTCATTTATTTTGTCCTTTTGATTCACATATAATAGGGAATATAGTCAGTAAAATTGTTACAGTTTGTATGGTGCCTGGTGGGTATTGGAGATATCGGAGAGGCACTTTGTAAAGTATATGACTATCTAATGCTGTACACCTGAAACTAATACAAAATAATGTTGAGTGTACTGTAATTGAAAAATAAAATTAAAAAATACCTATGAGAGACCTTGCCCCATTTGGCTCTATCAGTTGTTAGGTAAAAAGAAGTGCCTGTTTTTCTAATCCTGTTAAGCTGCAAAGGTAAAAAGCATGCTGATATATATTAGATGCTGTGTTATGTACATTCTAATGCTTCTGGGCCCTTATTCCTTTCTTGACACCTCAGGAAGGAAACTGAGGCAATGATAAATTTTTGGTTAGGTATTTAAATAGCATAGTGAAAACTGTATATGGTGTTTAACGATCTAGAAGGAAGTTTTCTTGTGTTACTTGTATCTACTATATATAGACAGATTTTTAAGCTTTTGTTTCTTTTTCTTTAAAATGGCCATGACCATGCCAACCTTGAAGATTACTATAGATTAAAATGTGAAATAGTGTGCATAAATCATTTAAGATAATTTTCAGCCCATTAGACAGTTAGCAATGTTTAGTAGCAAAACACTTTTCCTTTACTATGCCCAGATTATTTCGCTTGTCCAAGCTAACATATTTATTAGCAATATACTCAATGAAACATCACCATCTGAATAAACAAACAGGAAACTAGGGAGAACTCTCAGAGAAGGAAGACACAGTTATGAAATGCAAGAATGAAAAAAGGAGCCTTGTGGTGCTGGATTGAAGTTAGAGGTAACAGCATAAATTTCTGACTTTTAATATAAAGCTACATATCTGTACATTTTCTATATCTATACCTACCTGTTCTATATTTATATATTATATTTTGTAGTTTAGAAAGAGCCAAAAAGCCACTATACTGCAGTAGAAATGAGCTCACCAAGCCCCCAGACCTTCATGTTTAATAATACTAGTCTGCTCCAAAATAAATCAAGGTTTCTTGGACACAGGGCCGATTATGATCTGAGGCAAGGGAGATAATCCTGGAACATCTTGGAAGGTCAAAATGCAAGAAAGTGCTGAAAAAGATTATGAAAATCTGTCAAAAGGACATAAGGGCTAGCTTGAAGGGGTTTTTACTGGCCACATCCTGGGCAATTTCAGCATCAAAATAATGTTAGTAATGTATTATAATTCATTGAGTAAAATAAAGGGTCACAAAGAAACTAGATTTTTGATGGTGGGCACACAATAGAGTATACAAATACTTAATTACAATGTTGTATGCCTGAAAGTTATATGTTGTCAATCAATGTTACATCAACCAATTTCTAAAAGAGACGGGTAAGAAAACAAAAAATATTATGAGTCCAGGCTGATAATTAATTAATTAATTAGAATAGGAAGTTATAGTAGAACTCAATGTTGATGGAAAACTGGGGTTAGAAAATTATAATCTGGCAACCATCAAGAAATCATTAATTTAGGTAAGAATCATTCATTTAATGCAAAATTAATGGGTACAAGTTTGATGAGGATGAAAATATTTACATGGACTTAAATTGCTTAGCTTATTCCCTTTTATTTATAAAAAGACACTTTTCTGCCTCTTACTGAGCCAAGTAGAATTTATTTCTAACCTCAGGGATAGATGAGAGGACTTGCTGCATGTCTTCAAGAGCTATATCTCCAAGCTACTTGTCTACACTTGATCAGACATCTCATAAACACAAGTATATTTAAATGAATACCAAAACAGACTCTATAATCTTCCTCAGCTGGGAGGGTTTTTTGTTGTTTTTTGTTTGTTTGTTTGTTTTATGATATGAGGATTGAATTAGACACTGTACACAAAGTACTTAGCAAGGTATCTGGAAATAGAAATTATTATTAATAAATTATACTTTTTAATAAAAATTTATAGCATCAAAACATTCCAGACTCATAAAATATGGTAACAAATGTGAATCTTTTGTTCATATGATAGAATGGGTGTACAACTATGACTCATGAGCCATATCTGGCCCACTTCCTGTTTTAGTCAATAAAGTTTTATTGGAACACAGCTATGAACACTTGTATTATCTAGGACTGCTTTATACTCATAACAACAAAGTTCAGTAGTTGCAAGACAGACCTGATGACATGCAGAGCCTGAATTATTTATTCTCTATTTGCTATGTCCTGCATAAACACATTAGGGCATACTGTAAATTCTGTCTTCTTCCTCAATGTACCTACAGCTTAAAGTGTTTAAAATAAAACAAGAACACTAGTTTTTCTCTTGGAACTTGTTAAGAAGTTTCACAAAAAAGTGACTTTAGGATAAAGGGACTCTTAAAATATGGGGAATCTCATCACTAGCCATCAACTGTGATGTTTGTTATAAGGTAAATATATTTTTTAGATTGGAAATGATTTGGTTGTCTTACTTCCAGTTCGAAGGATTCCACCTGGTTCATGAAAGACTATCATATGATTCTTTCTCCAGGAAAGATAAATACCTATCACATTTAGAGTAACTTAAAGCACAAAAGATGATATGCTTTAATTCATTGAATAGGTTATTAGGAAAATGTGAATCAGTGCAGAGCTGCTATTAAGAAAATAATTACTAGAAAAGACAATTAAATATATTGACATATATATGTATATATATATAATTATACTATATACAACTGTAGTACATATTATTATGTATTATATAGAATTATAGATAATAAGGTTCTATGAAGTAGATGAAACCTATAAATTTATATTGCTATATACATATATGAATGCACATGTGTGTATATAAATTTTTACATTCATTCTGTTGCACTTTGTGAGCATTAGTTCTTTCTGTGAAATACATAAGAATAAACTATGCTTTAGGTGTGTTCCAGAATCATCTTAAGTAATGGAATTCATCCTGCTGTGGCCTAAATAACTCTGGAAGCCATATTCATCTTCATTACTCTTCACAGAAGAGCTTTTTTATATTCATAACACTAGAGTGTTAAAGGTGTTTTAAATTTCTATCTGCTAAAAGCTTAGTTAAATTATGGTTTCTACTAGACTCTAAATTAAATTGTAACCAATGTATAGTGTGAAAAGATCCACTCTTTATTATTCTGGGCATTGGAATGTAAAATAATTTCAATTATCCTTTAGTTGGTGGCACATTTTATAGGACAATGTTCAGAGAAAAAAGAAATGTGTGGTATTTTAACCATAGGAGGGGAAAACTTACTTTTCATCACAAATAGAAGATTCTGTGAAAGGGAGTCTTTATTTTTTTCAATTGCTCCAACAATTTCATACATTACCTATGATAAAAAAAAAATAGCGTAATTACTAATGCTAAAACATAACCACAACAATAATTTCCTTTAAAGAATAATGATGCAGGGGAAGCTTTAAATTATTCATAAAAGAGACTTCAGGTCTTAGAGTTCCTGTTACATGCAGGTTCAAAGTGCTCACACATGTACTGCCATTCTTCACATTAAACAAGGGATCCTCTCCTATTCTAATTTGCAAAGCCCTCCTCTAATCGTGATTTTAAGAGTAAATGGTGGTGACTCACATTTATGCCCTCTCCTTTATTCTTAAGGACTCTAACCTATGAAAAAAACTCACTGAAGCAGCAAGAAAAAGTCTGTGATACTTTGAAAAGGAAATGTTGTTTCAGTTTAATAAATTCAACAGCCCCTTTAATAAAAGGGTCCTTTTGGATAATTTAAACCATTAATCTGAAGTCTTTAAAATGAATAAAACATTTCAAACAATAAATTCTGGATTATTTAAGGACAGTTTATTTATGAATATGCTTAAATGGCTTCATTGTCTGCTTTTATTGATGTTTCAGTCTGACCTAGGAGACTTGGTCTTTAGAGAGACATGGTTTTATTGCCTCTCACCCTCAAGTAAGTATGAACTCCAATGTAGTCTCTCTCCTCTCAAGATGTCAGATCAGCCATAAGGCTTATTCATTTCAACAGCTGCTTTTGTTTCTTGTGAAAACATGTTGAGGTATGGCACTGTGGCTGGGTGTCATGGGCTGTCCTTTGCCCTGAGTGGGTGTCAGAACTGAGGGAGCAACCCCTCTTCATGCTGCATCACCCATGAGGGAGTGTGGGTGTTTAGATCAATAAAGGCAATAATGGTTCTAATCCTTTCAGACTTTTAACTAGACAGCTCCAATAGAACTGTCTCGGCAGCAATAGGGAACTAAACAGAAAAAAGAATCCATGAGAAAAAGGTCATGTGTCTAATGAGAACATAGAAAAAAGCCAAATAACCCCTAATGAGCCTTGCTTCCTAAATGGCTTTCAAATTCTAGAGCCTGACCATGCCTTCCTTACAACCTTGCTGAGTTTTTGTTCTTTGTTGTCACATGAGCCTAAATGGCAGAGAAATCCCCAGGATGTCCTCAAGTTTCTCAGGCTTTTCCGATATGAATTTAGATCACAAGATTGGCTGAGCTGAGGCAATGCCAAAAAACTAAACAACTTTCAGATACTCTTAATCATTACCTAATTATCCAGTTTGTTCTTGTACCAGAACATGGCTTACCAATACTAAAATGTGAACTATGTATTATATTACATATCATAAGTTGTTGAATGTGAACAATGTTTATATAATATAGAGTAGCGGTTTTCAACCAGGAGAGATGGTGACCCCAAAGGACACTTATCAGTGTCTGAAGGCATTTGTGTTTGTCACAACTGAGGGAATGGGTAGATAAAAACTTGACTTCATTCTTAATCCTACTGTGCGCTACACAGCTCCACAATGAAGAATTATTTGTCCTAAATGTTCAGTGTTGGGGTTGAGAAAACTTAATCTAGAGATTTGGCTTCACTATGCCTTCCTACATTAGGACAGCAGTGCCCAGTGAAACCATGGAAGAGAAGTCAGAAAACATTTTTCTAAGCCACCTTGAACCTATGTGGACTTGGGCAAGCTATGTAATGTCCCAAAGCTGATCCTGTAGAGAAGTGCTCTCTTCTAAATGGTTCTATTCAAGCCTATATTTTTCCATGGGAATCTTAATGATTCTGAATTAAACACACACACACACACACACACTGGACTACTTGATTTTCTCTAAATAACATTCCTTGATTGCCTTCTCTTCTATTCTAGCCCTGCTTTGTGATGGCCATTCCTAACTTCTGCAGTAAATTCTGACAATAGTCTGTTCAGCTCTGGAAATAGAAAACCAAAAATCTAACTCAATAGTTGCTCATGTCAAACTTCTGATAAATCCTCACTATTGAGGAAAGATGTCCATTTCACCTGATAAAACTCTTTACTATATGGCCTATTTCCAGGTGCTTTCCATTGTCCCTTTTTCCTCACTTCCTGCCTCTCTGCTCCAAAATTTCTCTCTGAATATCACTCCTGCATTTCCAATCAGCAAAGTCCTTCCAGCTTTTCCAGCTGTTGATTCCAAGTCCAAAGTGGAAAGAACACCAACCTTATGTTGCAACTCACCTCTCCAGCAAGTCCCAGTGCCTGGCAGGTAACCTGGGTCAAGATACTGAGATTTTGTGACTTCTCATCTATAGAGCATGAAAGGTAATGTAGAAATATCTCTCTCCCCCCGCCCTCTTGTTCTCTGTCTGTCATTTTGAAGATAAGTGAAAAAGCTTGTTAGTGGCTAGCTTTGCATAATACCTATAGTTTTCTAATACTATCCCTCATATCCAGTTCTAGTGCTCCCCTGTGCAGTTTTCTCAGAACTTCTCAGAATATTTTTACATTGTGGACTTGAGAAGGATTCAACTGTGTCATGTATTTTAAGGTTGCTAAATGGGCTGCTTATCTAAAAAGGTGATTCTCATCCTGTACCTGTAAATTTATCAGTCAAAATTAATTCATTACTTTCCAATAAAGCAAGCCTCCCTGAAAGATTAAGCACATCACATTGTTCTGCCTCAGTATCTAGATCTGAGGTCAGTGGCTTCTAGGAGGCGGAAGAGGAGGTAATGACATAGAGAAGCAAACACAGAAGCTGCAAAAACAGTGGGACAAGGCTTCCTGGGCAATTCAAAGGGAAGTGAACCTCAACAACCAAGCTGAATGGACAAAGAAATTTCTATAAAAGGGAAACCACCAAGGAGGAACTCAATGTATCCTAAAAATCCCCTATATCTTGGTGAGTCTGGGATATCAAGGGAATAGATAAAGGTCTGTCCTCTCAGCTGTACTTCTGGGGCATGGGGGTATAACAGGAGTGGCTGGAGCAGTAGGAGGCAGGTTTTAAGTGGAGGCCTTTCTAGGTTATTCAGCACAACTGCTCTGCTCAGAGCCCTACCCCTCCTTTTCTTGCTGTTTTGTTATTTGAGGGGTGAAAGAAGAAAAACATGAAAATTGCAAAAGATAGAGACCAAGTTAAATTCTTTCCTTTCCACTCTGTCTTTACATTATTATTATTTTTTTCGTCTTAAGAATTGGAAGATAGGATTCATGCTATAAGTGACAGTGTCCCTCATGCATGTAATAGAGAAATTTATATGCATGCAGCTTAATACAAGTCTTCAAGGAAATTGCCATGTATTCAAAGATTTCCTTTGGAAAGATTCTGTTCAGTAAAATGACTCCAAAAGAAATTCAGCATTTTGCTTATGTTTCAGCAGTGAGCAATACTCATCTAAATGCTTCAGTGTAGATGCCAAATGAGGAGTGCAATATAAACTAGGGAACCTGGCAGTGTGCTGCTTTTTTGGAAGTACTTACTGTAACACTCTGGTACTGCAATAAATATAATTAAAAGATAAATTATGTTAGCTATACATGAAAAACGGAGTATAAAATTTCACCATGGTTGTGAATTACAATTCAGCAAAATACCTGTTTTTCCTGGGTACACATAGAAAAGTTATGAAATGCCAAACCACATGCATTTTCTTCCACCACAAAGGCTGTCAGGATTCAGCTTGGCTAATCACCAAGGAAACCAAAATTCTAGGGTGAGAGAGCTCCACCGCAACACCTCTAGCCACCATCACTGATTTTAACTCTATGAGTTGCAAGCAAAAGCAGGTGGCTTGTTTGACCTTAATAAAGAAGGTGCTGCAGTGTGCCAGAGCAGGAGTTTAGTGTGCTCCTTCTGTCAGCAGTCGCAGTCTCAGCCTCAGTGCGCCTGCTCCACACCAGGAGGGTAATGAGAGATTTCGGAATGTGTGCTAAACTGTGCACCTACTCTGTGGCCAGTAATATCTTCAGTGTTTCTGAAAATGTACCTCATAGATTGCCTATAGGAAGATATTCTCTGGTGCTTAATAAACATGCACATACTTTAAACCTCACCCAGACTTCTTTAATCATCATTTGTAAGACTGAAGCCAAGGGACTTGCATTTTTAACTTGTTCTGCCATTGATTCTGATGCACATTCAAGTTTGAGAATCAGGACTCCAGATACTCAGTAAGTCATATTGCTCTGTGAACTCTGTCCTCCCATGTGATGCTGGCAGAAGATAAGAGAGCCCAGGGACAGGGTTTGCAGAGGGTAAAAATATTTACTGGGCATTTGAGATATGGGACCACTATTAGGGCAGATATTGGCATATTTTTCAATAGTTGATAAATTTAAAATGGGACTACAGTAATAATTATACTCAGGCTAAACCCTTTTTTCTTAAGATACTTAGCATTTTGTAAAAAGCTATAGGGAAATAATTTTTGAATAACTTTTATCTAAGACCTCAGCAATAGGATCCAGTATTTTTAACAAACTTATTATCATGGTGTTCTGTAGAAGTCATATATGGTGCTGGAAATTTGAGGAAATAAAATGAATAAGAGGATACTAAAGTAGAAGGAACAGTGGACCAAGGGATATAAAGAGGAGTTTGTATTCTAGTTTTGACTTATCCACTTAAAAAAAAAAAAGACTTATGGGACACGGGATGCAATAATTAACTATGGAAGCATGAGTAGTCAGCTTCTCTGAATTTCAGTTTCATGTTTATTCAATTTAATATTGGATTGGGGCTAATGATTTTGTTAGCATAGCCCATCAGTAAAATAAACTATTTTTAGGGGATTAAAACAGGTTATATATGTACATAGTAAAGGGGCCTACATGGACAACTCCTATGGAGATTTTCAAATTGCCTTTGATGTGGTTAATAGCAGAATTTAATAAGTATACTCTTCATTGAATCAGACTACATTTGAAAAAATCAAGGGAACAGCTAACACTGATTTTTAAAAAAATATTTCATAAATATAATGCATGTGCATTTATAAAACTTGGACAATACTAAAAATAATAAAATAAAATTTAATTCTAATTCCTTTTCCCAAAGATAGCCTCTTATTTTGTTTTGTTCCCTCCCTCTTTCTGCCTACCTCCTTACCCACCTACATATCTCATCTATTTTTGTCTAAGTATGCATGTTCAAAAGAATTGGACTCTAACACATGTTATGCCTGGTAATAATGCCTTTTCCTTTCACATACACCATTTGATCTCCAATAAATCCCTGTCCTTGTCTATTCTGTAGTCTCTAACCTCACCTTCCAGCTAGGGCAGACACTGGGGCCCTGGTAGGAGACTGAAAGGCAAGTAAAAACCTTGGTAATTCTCTGCTTCTCCAACAACGCTAATTCCACTCTCACCCTACTGCCCACTCTTCATGGTCCAAATTTTATGGGGCAGGTAACATGGTTCTGGCTCCCACCAGCTGTCTTTAGCTGCCAGATCAGCAGTAGTCTCCAGCCTACTCTCTTCCACCTCATGGGAGGTGGATGATTCCACTAGGGACACATTTCTGGGTCACCTCACTGTCACATCTCATCAATTTTCCCTGTATAACCTAGTCTATAAACATTTTCTTATTGAGAATTTGGTAGTTCCTTTTTCAAGTTAGGGCCTGACCAACCTCCACCACTCCCAATTTCTTCTTTTGTCAAGTCCTGTCTTGGTGTTGACAGATCAAATGCTTCTGTCTGCTCCGCAGCTCACAAAAGGACAGGGATGAATGCTGTGCTTATTACTGTTCAAAACCCCTGAAGTAAGATAACAAAGCTCTTGTAGGTATAACAAAAGGCAAAGAGAATGACATAGGGAGTAGAAGGCCTGATGGATGAAGACTGACAAAGTGATAAGAACTATTCATTCTAGAAAGACTGAGTGTAAAAGGAGATATCATCTAAGTCTATAAATGAATCTTGTGGAGAGGGTAGAATGGACCTCAGCATATTTGAGAAGATACACTGCCTTACATGTTAGAGAAAGAAGAAATGGAAACATTAGAGTATTGCACTTTAAGCTAGAAGCATAAATATTACAACTCCAATTCTTCATTCAGGCCACAATCTGGAAGCAAACAAAAGTGCATGATTGGCAAAACCACAGTGTTATAGTCTTAAGAGGGCCTTTTGTGGCATCACTTAGACTTACTATTTAGTCTTCAGGTGCCCTAATATCCCTTCTTTCTTTCTCTCACCTAGCTAAGAGATAATGCATATTTTCCAGGGAAAACACATTAGAATGAGACAGTTTTCTACAGCACACACACTCTACTTTGTAAGGCAGTATGTTAGGGACAAACCAAATTGCTAATTCTATGATCACCTAATCAATGTATTTCTGGTATGGATATCTATATTTCCATGTGGTTGAAGTACTAAAAGTTAGTTTCCCTAATAATATTACCTTCAGTATGATTTAGTCATTTCAGGATATCTCACATCACAGCATGGATATTTACATTTGTTTTCAGCAGTGCTGATACTTAATTTACACAGCGTGTATCTATCCATATCTATCTAACTATCTATTTATCATCTACTTTTTTTGATTTCTCTATCTATGTTTTCATCAGTTGGCCTATTGATCTATTGCTCTCACACCAATTTGAATACACAACAGTGACTGCTTTATGTAGCATGCAAGTATAGCCATAAGTACTTTTACACAATTCCTTCCCTAGTGTTCTAAGTGAAGAGGGTGGGGGCTCCATGGGATCCTTCTTATACTGACATTGTCCCACTAGTTAGGAAGGCATTGCAAACTGGTGTCTGACCCTACTAAGAAGCAAAAGGTTAAGGATGGGCAGGTCAATGGGGGTTAAGAAACAGAATCTTTTTCACCCAGCCTCAAAACCTCCACCCCTCTGAAAGCTGTCAGCCTGTTCTCTATGAGTGTATTTCTATTTTGTTTGTTAATTTATTTTGTTCATTAGATTCCACATATGAGTGAAATTATTAAATTATATAGTATTTATCTTTCTCTGACTGGCATGATGTAGTCCAGATGAAAAAAGTTTCAGGGATTAAGAAACAATCCATTCATAGACACAAACACCACCATGGAAATTACCAGGGAGGAAGGGGAGTGTGGAGGGAGGTAGAAGAGGGTAAAGAGAGGATAAATGGTGATGGAAGGAGACTTTGACTTGGGGTTGTGAACATACAACATATAAATGACATATTATTGAATTTTACAATTGAAATCTATATAATTTTGTTAACTAATGTCATATCAACAAATTCAATTAAAAGGAACTACATCAGAAATAAAGTGCATAACAATGGATAAAAAAAGAAACATCCCCTACTGCAGTGGTATGAGCTGTGGGAGCTCTTGAAAGTGGAGAGCAGAGAATGATTTTGATGACCTATGAAGGACACAATTATGTTTCTTTGTTCATATTACAAACTGCTCAAGAAGCCATGCTTAGGCTGGAAATAATGGAGCTGGGGGAGAGATTGGTGTTGAATGAACACAAGAAACCAAGGGTACAGGGGAGCTACCAGCCAGAAGAATCAGCAACACCTACATCTTGGGAAGGGCATCAAAGGTTCCCAAGGGAGGAAGTACACTTGAAAGCATCCAAGTATATTTTTATAAATCCAAGTGAGATTTATAAATATATAAAACTTATGAAACCATATTGTAGCAATACAAGATGAATCAGCACAAAAGAAGTAAATCAGAATGCCACTGTGTAGTGCCTCTGTGGTTGATGTATGAGAGAACTTAATTTTCAGTTACGTTTGTACCTCTCATTATTATATAGGACTGGAGGTTCTTAATCACTCAATTGAGTCTGTGAATGCACATAAAAGCAAATAAAAACTTTTTATTACTAGGAAAGGGTCACTGAAGCTGCCTGAGTTTTTATCTGATTACAAGAAAAGGAATGTTCCTGCTGAATACAGTTTACAAAGTAGCATGAGCCAAAAATAAAATTGAGTCTTGATTACATCCTCAAGTTGTACTTGTTCAACCACCAGGTACATGAAGAACAAGAGTGTTAAAATGGTCCACAAGGTCTCACTTTTTAAGGAAAATAAGCAAAGTTTATTCTTCTAGCAAGGTGAGATAAGCTAAAAGGTAAAAATGTTTAAAAGAATGGTTTATAAACAGTTGACTAAGAAAGCAGCCATTATTGCCACAATTTTAGGTCTATTATTTTTAATTTTTAAAAATTCATTATTTTTTTTGAGAGATGAGAAGGGAGGGAGGAAGAAAAGGAGAGAATCATTAAAGTATAGTTGCCTTTTGCATGCCTCCAGCTAGGGACCTGGCTGGAGACCTGGCCTAAAACTGGGTATGTGCCTTGACTGGGAATTGAACAACTCTTGGGTTTGCAGGCTGATGCCAATCCACTGAGCCACACCAGCCATGGCTAGGTCTATTATTAATAAGGCAAATCAAAATAATCACATTAAATTTTGAACAGTGTTATCAGAGAAGCAAGACGGTAAATGAAATAGAGGCAGCTAGTATGCCTTTAAGTAAAAATATTCATTCCTTTATTGATCATTACTGTTTATGTTATACTAACACAGTTAGTGTTAGGAGACCATTGAATTACCCCCAAGAGAGTGGGAGGGCAATGTAAACTAGGGTACTAGCATAAGTAGTATTTTTAGATTTAAGATATATAGGGGGAGTAGCTTGTATGTATTATGTAATCGATAATTAACTGGATTTCTGATTTATTTTATTTTATTTTATTTAGGATTTTATTCATTATTTTCAGAGAGGACGGCAGGGAGGGAGGAAGAAAGAGAGAAGCATCAATGTATGGTTGCCTTTCACCTGCCTCCAGCTAAGGACCTGGTTGGAAACCTGGCTTGCAACCTGGTTATATGCCCTGATTGGGAAATCAAACCAGTGACCTTTGGTGGATTTCTAATTTTACCATGAGGTGTAAAGTGAGACATATATGGAAAATCAAGGATTTTTTGTTTGTTTTTTAAAATGTATTTACTTTTTTTTTTAATTTTATTGTTGTTATATTACATCCATCCCCTTTTTGCTCCCCTCTGTCCCCCTCCCTACCCACCCATTCCCCCCAAAGTCAATCCCACCTGTTGTCCATGTCCATGGTTCCTTTATACTAGGTTTTTGTCTAAGCTGCTCCCCTTCTTTGCCTCTACCTCCCCCTCCCCCCAACCCCGTTCCCCTGACCACTGAAGGCCTATTCCTTGTATTCATATACTTGGTTCTGTTTTGCTTGTTGTTAATTTTGCTTATTATTGTCCCGTAATGGGTGAGATCATATGATATTTGTCCTTCACTGACTGGCTTATTTCACTAAGCATAATACTCTCCAGTTCCATCCATGTTGTTGCAAAAGGTACAAGTTCCTTCTTTCTTTCTGCTATATAGAATTCCATTGTGTAAATGAACCAAAGTTTTTTGATCCAATCATCCACTGATGGGCACTTAGGCTGTTTCCAGCACTTGGCTATTGTAAATAGTGTTGCTATGAACATAGGTGTGCATAGGTTCTTATGAATTGGTGTTTCAGGATTCTTTGGGTATAGTCCAAGTAGTGGAATTGCTGGATCAAAAGGCAGTTCCATTTTCCGTTTTTTAAGGAAACCCCATACTGTTTTCCACAGTGGCTGCACCAGCCTACATTCCCACCAGCAGTGTATGAGGGTTCCCTTTGCCCCACATCCTCGCCAACACTTGTTGTTTGTTGATTTGCTGATGATTGCCATTCTGACAGGTGTGAGGTGGTATCTTATTGTGGTTTTAATTTGCATCTCTCTGATGACTAGCAATGTTGAGCATTCTTTCATATGCCTCTGGGCTCTTTGTGTATCTTCCTCAGTGAGTTGTCTGTTCAGGTCCTTTGCCCATTTTTTGATTGGGCTGTCTGTCTCCCTGGTGTTGAGCCGCATTAGTTCTTTATATATTTTGGAGATCAGACCCTTGTCTGAGGTATCATTGGCAATTATGTTTTCCCATACAGTTGGTTCCCTTTGAATTTTGCTGATGTTTTCTTTAGCTGAACAGAAACTTTTCAATTTCATATAGTCCCATTTGTTGATTCGTTCTTTGATTTCCTTTGCCCTTGGTGAAGTATCAGTAAACATATAAAATGTATTTACTTTTAAAGTGAGTTTGAGAGGGAGAGAGTTTGAAAGGTGGCAAGGGAGTTTAGTTTGCTTCTGAATCTGTTGCATCTCAGATGCTACCTGAGCAGATATAGTAAAAAGTAGATAGGCAGGTATGGAGCCCACAGGAAAAATAGTTATGCTGAAATTTGGGAATCATCCCACAGACAAACTAATCATGACAATAAATAAACTCCTAGCTTAAAGCATAAAATACTACCATGAAAAAAAAATACTACCATAAAAAACATCAATACTTATGAAATGAAATTATGTTCACATCAAGTTTATAATCTCTGTCTCCACCATGTTATTTATGTGGAGAAAATATAATCCTGAGAAAAGAAGTAGTTAGGATTAACAGGTGACAAAAATGCAAAACTCTGAGATTTGCTCAATAGTACAATATGTCACATAAGCATGCACCTAAAGATTGGATTTTAGCAAAAGGAATACAAGATCATTTTCAGCAAATACAAGTGTGTCTGATAGTTCTTCTTGCCTGGCTTCACCTCTTTATCTGAGGTTTGCTGAAAAGAGCCTCAAGATCATGTGTAGAAGTAAAATGATCTCTTTTATAGCATCAATATTTATAAGCAGAGGCTTCTATTTTTTACTTTTCCAATGAGCGATTCTATCTCACAGTTTTGCTTGCTTGCTTTCTGATTCACTTTAAGCTGATAAACACTAATTTAAGAAAAGTTATTGGTCCCTAGTCAGGGTGTGGGCAACAGGCAACTAATTGATGTTTTTCTCTTACATTGATATTTTTCTCCCTCTCTTCCTCCCTGTCTTCCTCTATCTCTAGAATCAATAAAAGAAAAAAAGTTTGATGTTATTTTAAAAAGTAATTAGGAACACATAGTATTATTGCTAAAAGTCTTTACCTAAATATCTAGAATACAAATATAAATATTGCCTTGAAATTGACACATCTGAAATTTACAAATACGTATACTTCATTGGCTCCTTTTAAAGGTTAAAAACTATCAATGAACAATAAGATAGATATCAATATTGTAGGAAATCTAAAGTTTGCTTTAAATTTCTGTCAGGAAATGTTTATTAAGTCTCCTAGAAAAAATTATGCCAAAGGTGAAAATGATAGATGGAACACAGCACCAGGAGTCTGGCTGAGTTAATTTTTATTTTTCTAAAAGCCTGTGGAAGAGGTGAACACATACATACAGATGTAAATGAAGCTCTATCTGTGTGAGTCAAAATATCTTTGTCAAATAACCTTTGATAGTATTAGTTTGGCTTAAGCCAGACAAAGTTTCATTGTTATGTCTAGGGGTTCTGCCTGGAGAAAAATAGAGGAGTAAGACGGAAGCCTCCCTGTTGATCAGTCCAGTTCCTTTTCCTTTTGCTTTAAAGCTTCATGTTCAGAGTCTTCTTGGTCACATTGTATCTCCTAAAACATCTCTGGAGGGTAAAGGCCAGGTGACAAGCTACAGAAAGTATTCCTAATACAGGTAAACTGGGGAATTAAACAGGCCAAGGTGTCCTTTGCCTACATGTTCTATGTGTCTAAGAACAAAGAAGTTGGTTTTCACCAGTGTGTCACTTAGAATCTACTGCAGTATCAATGAGATAAAAATCTCTGCTCAGCAATCTGAGTAATGGTAGAAATCACACAATAGTGGTAGATTCTTTTCAAGAAAAAGGAAAAACTCAAATATTTTATAGACTGACCACAAATCAGTAACATCATTCTTTTCTCCACATCATTTCTATTGGTAATGTGGTTCCCATCAAGGCCTGTGGAAATCAATGACATGAGTGGTAATAATCAGGGATTACAACTGTATTGCAGATATGTGCTTTAGGGAAATGGAAATAAATCCTGATGAATACAATCAAGATTCACTCACAGAAAGACACATCTATAAGCACATTATATAAAGAAGCTAATCTGTCATGAAATTACCTCTCCGAATATATATATATAAATTGCAGACAATGCTTTAATTTTTTTCAGGCAAATAATATCAAAAGAATCTGTTAAAATCTGCACTAAAGCTTTGCATACCTGTATGCCCAATTAAAATATTAGTCATAAAGAAAAATAGTAACAAACATAATTTTTACAAAAATTTCTTTAATCAAGGTAAGACTTCTCATCACAAAAATAACTGATATATTCATTGAAAAACAGAATATCACATTACCAAAGTTAAAACATTTATCTAAATATTTTGTCCTTTAATATTATATTTTCTAGAGATAGAGAAATATCTCATTTTTTTGGTGCTTATCTTCTGCTGAAGATTTTCAAGTATAGCAGGAAGAATAAGGAAATATAACCATGGTGGTTACATCTTCCTTATCACCTGCTGAAGTGATATTAATAATATTGTGATAAAAAAGATACTCTAACATCACTTATAAAACATTGCTTTATGTGATGTGAGCACATTTTTAAGATATAAAATTTAAAATATACTTTTTTAGCTAATCAAGGACATTTTACCACTAACTTAATTTGAGTAAGTCAACTGCAGCCCTAATATTATACTGTGGAAACATAGCCAATTGATTAGATCCCCAAAACATTTTGAATCTTCAATATCTATAAGTAATGACTTTAGATTTTTGCTAAATATAGTGATATTCCTGCATCCAAAGCTATTGTTAGGGGAATATGACTCATGTATTTCATGCAGCATCTAACAATAATCATGCTTGCATTTATTGCTTGCTCATCATTTAACCTCCAGAAAAAATTTATGATGTTCATACCTATATTCTTAATTACAAACTTCATGAGTGTGTCAACTGAAGGCCAGTATCCTACTCAAAGTCAAAGCAATAGAGCCCCAATGTGTCCCAGTGGATTTTATCTTTCCATTATACCATATGGATTCTATGACTATAGACAACAAGAACTTCACAAATACATTTCACCACACACCATGATGGAGAGAGAAAAACATATGGGACTTGAGAAAATGAAACATGATATTATGACCCACTAAACTATAGTGGGTTGAATAGTGTACCCCCAAATTCATGCCCACCCAGAACCACAGAATACTTGTAAATAAGATTTTTTTCAGACCTAATTAGTTAAGATGGGATTATACTGGATAGAGCAGGCCCTAAATCCAATGACTGATGTCTTCCAAAAAGAGGAGGAGGGCACACAGAGACACACATAGGGAGAAGGTCATATAAAGATGGAGGGTGTTGTGTCTAAGTCAAAAAATACTGATTGCTGGCAACTATCGGAAGCTAAGGGGATGGCTTGGAACAGATTTTTCTCAGAGCCTGATAGAATAAACAAATCTAATGACATCTGATTTTGAACTGCGGCCTCCAGAACTGTGAGAATAAATTTCTGCAGTTTTATGTCACCCATTGTGTGAGAGTTTGTTATGGCACCCTCAGGAGACTCATACACCGCTGTTTAATCTTTAGAGAATCATTGACTTTCACCAAGGCTTACTTAAGTGTAAAACTAACATGGCAACATTTATACATATGGTGAAAATGTCTCCAAAGCACTTTGTAAATTGGAAAATGCTATGAAAGCACCTGGCATCATTATTGATCAGGGAAGGCAGAGATCAATGAAATTTGGATTAGGCTAAGAACTTGATACTTGGAAAGTTGAATGAAATTTTGAAAGAAACGGGGCATTCCAGGAGAGAGAAAAACATGTGAGCAAAAATAGAGGAGAAATGTAGGGGCCACTCTCAAATGAATCTAATGCAACAAAGAAATTCTACAATGTTATAACTTAACACTACTCACTTCTCTTTTACTTTGTAAATGATGAACCAATGAACACTGCATGTTTCTTGGGCTGCTGTAAACAGATGGCCACAAACTGGGTGTCTCAAAACAACAAACATTTATTATCCCACTGTTGTGGAGGCCAGAACTTTTAAATCTGGCATCCTCGTTCTCCTAGACACTGTAGGGGACATTTATTCCTTGTTTTTTCAAGCTTCTGGTGGCTCCACATTCTTGGTCTGTGGCTATATCACTCCAATCTGCCTCTATGGTCACATGGCCTCCTTTTCTTTCTCAAATCTCTTTGCCTAACTCTTATAAGCATACTTGTCATTGGATTTAGTGTTCACCCAGATAATCCTGGATGATCTCCTCATCTCAAGATACTTAATTATATATGCAAATGAGATCCCATTCACAGGTTTTAGAGATAAGAATGCAGAGGTATTTTTTGGGTTGCCACCATTCCACTCACTACAATAATTAATTGTTTTGGGAAAGAAGGAAGCTAAACCACAGACAAGCCATGTTAGATAAGAATAGTATCACCAATCTGATTTATGTAAACCATCAAGGCCAGCCACAGAATGGGCTATTTATATGAGATCCAGAAGTAATCACTTCATGATAAAGGGAAAAAAAGTAAAATCACAATAAACAACTTTCAGACAAAGATCTTATGAGCAGAAAAGAAAAAGGGTCAAGTGTGTAAATGTCATATATTTTATAACTTTTAATTTTGACCTATATTTTCATTAATTTAATTCTTATTACTTTAGTTCACTTTACTACCTCCTAATCTATTCCCTTTTCTCACATTAAAATTTAGGAACTTCAAAATACTATTTCCCATTAGAGTTAGTTCAGAATCACCTTAATGGAAATTAAACTTTCCTAAGAGCCCATGTCTTTTGCCAAATAATTATTCTTCTTTCCTTTGAGATTCTTAATTTTAAAAGCCAATAAAATTAGACATACTTCTGGATTTAATGCTTATCCATCATTTAAATCACCAGTAAAAGTTTAAGAGCAATTCCTAAAACACATAATCCCTTACATGATTAAAATTTGCTAAAACAAATAACAACAAACACAACTCAGTCCCTTTTTAAATTCAGATTCATGCTCAATTAATGAGACCCTGTTAATATTTCATGTATAGCCTCTTACCATTTACTTTAAAATATTTCTGTAATGGAGATTCAAAAATACACTATGCTCCTATGAGTAATGAAAAATTCAAATGTGTTTATGAAAGGTCTTCAGCTATAATGCAAATAACATTGCTTAAACATTTCTAAAATAATATTTGAACCTTTGCTCCAAACAATATTCAGAAGCATGGGAGGATATCATAATGAGAACAGGATAGGCCACTCCAACTTGGTGGGGCTGGATGTCAATATCATCACTAGCAGTAATGATTATCCTTCCTATGAGATGTAGTGAGTTTTCACTAACAAAACCAAGTAAACCAATCAAGGAGGAGCAAGTACTTATAAACTCTAGCTCATCTCTCTGGCAAAAGAAGAGGCTAAAAACCAAACCAAGGACTCCAGAACCATGGAGTTCTCCTTTGAGACCAGTTTTATCATAAGAACCATTGAGGAATGCTCACCCTATTGTCTAAAATAGACTCTGAATATTAATTTTAAACAGGTTAGCTCTTTGCTACATCTCTTGACTTATTAAATGCAAAATGTATTTTCTTGAAAATGCAATCGGTAAAAATGTAAGTACATGTAGATATATCCAATGATTAGAATGGCATATGGCTTGCCATATTGCCACAAATTACATATAATCTATACTGTAACATGTGAATGAGTCCTTAGGGAGTCCTTGGGCTAAAACTCATTAGTACATCTCAGTGAAAGAGAATATTTTTAATAAAGCCACAAAACTGACTCCAGTTATGAAAAACCCTGCTTAAAATATCAAGGTGCTTTTACAAGAAAATTCAAGGTTCCATTGGGTTTGGGCTTTGTGGCAACCAAACAAGTGTTTTCTTCTACTACACTTTATTGCTATTAGAATTCAGTAAAATAAATATATTCATTAAAACTATTTAGGTTCCCTCCCGCTAATTTGCTTAACTGAAATTAAAATTTCATTAAGTGCTTTTAGAATACTTTGTAAAATCAAACAAAATAACTAAATACCATATTATTCCAAAGCTGAGCCCCATTCAATTTACTACAATTACCCTTTATTGAATACCTCTATAAGGCATAATACAGACTTGCAAGACAGGTCAGGTATATACTGACTTAAGATTGATCCCATGAAACTTATAGAAAAGTAACTTTCCAAAATCATTAGTTATGCTTATTGTAATTTTCAACTAAATCCTATAAATCCAGTAAATATTTGATGTAAAGAAAGATAGATGAAAAGATCTAAATACAGGACTAAAAGATTGTTACTATTATTTTAAAAAATTAAAGGCTAAATGGGAGAATTAGGAAAAACTGCCAAGAACAAAAACATGTCATTAGAGACCACCACTAAGATCATCCACACCCTCTCATTCCCAGTTACTAAGTATAAATGTGAAAGTTGGGCAGTAAAGAAGGCTAAAAGGAATAAAAATGATTCATAGTGTTGCAGGAGAGCTCTGTGGATACCCTGGAAAGGAAGACATATATAGTGAGTCCTAGAGCATATTAACCCTAAAACATCTCTGGAGGCGAAAATGACAACATTGAAGTTGTCCTACATCAGGAGGAGGCAGGGCTTTTTGGAAAAGAAAATAATGCTGAGAAAAATATAAGGCAGAAGAAAAAGAGAAAAACAAAATAAAAAATAAATCAATTCTACAAAAGAAACCATAGGCAAGAGTCTATAGAAGCTGAGTATGATTTTTGAGGACAGGACATGGGGGACATCACTCATTCGTAGAGTCACCAGGAGCTGAAGACAGATCACTCAACAGTATGTCAAACACTCTCTCTCTCTCTCTCTCTCTCTCTCTCTCTCTCTCTCTCTCTCTCTCTCAAATATAAAAGAATAACTCTGAAAAGTTCTTAACTGTTATATATATAAAATCTCCCACTGACTTCTCCATATTCATTAACTACTTAAGCCATCATAAGGCATCATTCATTCTACTATAATTTCCCACAAAAATGCTCTTTGGCCTGTCCCATTGGGTGCATTTCCTATTGACTTCCCCCCTCCTCTCTTTCTCTAGGTTGCTTTGATTCTTCACTTTTTACTATCTTCTTTTCTCCATCATCTCCATGTCCTTTCTGAGTAAAATGATCAAGAGACTCATTTCCAAAAATATGACTGCATTTATAAAATAACCAACCCTTTAATCTCAGCATTAAGTTTTTCCAGCATCCTGAGATTTCCTTTAAAACCTCAAATCCAAACATCTAAAACTGAATATCTTTCCTTTTAAATTTCCTCATTCTTCGGGATTTCTTCTCTTGGTTGGCATAACATAACCATACAGCGGGTGAGAAACCTCAGTGTTATTTCAAGCTAATGTCTCCTCCCTCACTGTGCACATCCAATCAGTCTCTGTCTCCAGCTCTTCCTTATGAATGCCTTCTCTGCATTCCATGGCCAGTTCCCACGTGTAGTCCTTGCTTGAATGTTTCCATAGCCCCATTTCCATTTTTTCCTTAATCCATCCTATATCCTGTTTTTTTTACCTCACCCCTATCCTAAATGAAAATATCTGCTGAATTAACACTCAAGAGGGCAAAGATTGGAATAGTACAAGGGGGGACCTTCCAAAAAACTGCAATTATCTTCTGGAGGGGTTCCCCTTGTAGTACAGGTTTCTTCTGCTAGGCTAGCATTCTGGGAACCCAACTATATCAATGAGCTAGTTGTTGTGAGAGGCTGTGTCTTCAGTGAAGTTCTTTGAAGAGTCTTTCAGTGTATTTGCTCATTTCATGATGGGTGATTTATGAGCACATCTGCCCACACTATAATGAGCATTCAGCAGTTTTTGACCAAAAACTTCATGATCCGGTGCCCCTACCTCCCAATTCATCCTATCTCATCCTGAGCGACCATTTTATTTTGTTTCCAGATGAAAAAAGTCCTCAGAGGGAACAATTTTGCCAATATGGAAGAGGTGAAACAAAAAATAGCAGAAGCACTAAAAGGCATTAAAATTGAAGAGTTCAAAAACTGTTTTGAGCAGTGGAAAAAACATCTTGATAAGTATATTGCATCAAATGGAGAAGGTGATTGAAGTCTAAACATATAAGAACAAATATACAACTTTTTACAAATAAATTCCAAATTTGGGGGGTCTCCCTCATGCATGCATATTTATTCCTGACTTAGCCAAAACAATTTTTTTAGGCTTTTCTCTTACTATGCTCAATAGACTTAACTGAACTTCTTATACCATTTCCCAACTACAATGTGGGTGGATATGGCAGAATAGTACACAGCCTTTATCCTAGTTACTTTCTTGTACTGCAAACGTCAAAAAGCAGGAAAGCTGGTCATTGTCCTACCAACTAAATGGTTGCTGGCTCCATGGCTAGGTGGGCTACATGCCTGGGTTGCAGGCTGACAGGTCCCTAGTTGGGGGCATTTAAGAGATAGCCAATCAATGTGTCTCTGGCACATTAATGTTACTTTCCCTTTTTCTCTCTTCCTTCTCCTCTCCCTAAAAAAATAAATAAAAATTTTAAAACAACATAGGACTCATTTGCAGCTAGAATCTGATTGTTCTATAGCTCCTACCAGGCCAGAGGTATGGCACATGATTTATTTATTTATTTTTAAAATACTTAAAGGAAAATAACATTTTAAAAGCTTTTTAAAAAAGGTTTTATTCATTATTTTTAGAGAGAGGATAAGTGAGAGAGGAAGAAAGGGAGAGAAACATCAATGTATGACTACTTTTTACGTGCCTACAGCTGGGGACCTGGCTGGAGACCTGGCCTGAAATCTGGGTGTGTGCCCTCACTGGGAATCAAACAGCAACCCTTGGGTTCACAGGCTAGTGCTCAATCCACCAAATCACACCAGCCAAGGTGGCACAGGACTTAGAAAATAGAAGCGATGGAGCCTGCACATGATACGTATGCCATGAAGTTTTGTTTTTCTCTGGCAGTGAAGATCTCCGGGCCCAGTCACTGACCCTTTCCAGGCTGAGTGCCAAGGTATGGGTATTTTTCTGGTATATTTGGTGGCACTAAGTAAGAGTCAGTATCTGTAGCAGCAGCTTCTTCATATAGCTGGAGGCTTCCTGATCAAAGTCAAGGCCATGATTACACTGGTAGCCTTGTCCTGTGGTATAGTTTCAACTGAGATCATTTCTGAAATTTCAACTACGCATTTCCTAATAATTATTTTCCTATACTAAAGTTATATAATGCTTGAACGGCTGGAATGGAGTCTGTCCTATGCAACTGAATCCTGAGGGTTACACGTGCTATTCCCTTGTAAAAGTCCTTGTCTGTACTGGAATGCCCCTCTCTTTAATTCTTAGTAAGTTCTAACTCATCCTTGAAAGCTTAGATCATACTTCACCTCCTCCAGAAAACATTTCTATAATTTTCTTGAAGCCAAATAATTGCTTACTTCTCTGTGGTACTATAGAACTTTGTTAGTATTACTGTTATAAAGAAGCTGTATCATAATTATTTGATAATTTACTTTTTCCTTATTTGACCATGAGGTATTTGTGGGCAAGGAATATCTGTTACTAATCTTTGATTTTCTAATGCTCTGGGTTTGGTGTATAGTAGAGATTCAGCTAACACTGGTTGAAATGAATTGTAACACACTGAGTATGAGATAATGAATTAAATTTTACCCTCAAATATAGTATAGTTTGTACAAGTTCTAAATGGGGAAAATATCTGAATGTTACAAATTTAAAAGTAGAAGACATTAACTATAGTGGGAGCTGAACTGAAGATAAGTGAAATATGGTTTTAAGTATTAAAATATGGATACAATTTGACCTTATGAAGAAGACAAGATGGCTACTTCAAGCTTGAGTGTGAGGAAATTTAAGGGAAAGGGGTGGGGAATGCAGAAAAACAGTGGGTGGATAAAAAAAAATAACCTGAACAGAGGTTTTGTATAGCGTAGCTGTAACAGATATGTCATGAAAAAAGCTAGGAATCAGCTTGGTGTAGTCTGATAGGAGCCTTGCCTAAGGAGTATGAACATGTTTTTAGAGAGCTAAGAGGGATTCCTTGAAGGTTTTAAAGAAAGGAGCACATTTTACAAAAGCTGGCTGGAAATTGAGAGATCTGGGAGTGGCCCTCTTCCTTAGGGTAACATTCTTTAAGAGAAATAATACTAAAAACTATTTTAAGGGTAAGTAAACTCAGACAGCCAATGTTTGTTTGGATTATAAAAATATCCCAAAGTTCACAGCAGAACTCTTTGTATTAAATCCAGGTCTCTTTTGCTCATATTAAGTTATAATCTCAAAACATTATGAGAAAGATCATACTGCATGCTTCATCATCCACATTCGAAAGATGCTAAGCCCTTATCAGGCTAAAAGAAATAACTTAGAAAAGGAAAATGTTGTGGGTTTTCACCCAACTTTCATTTATCAAATAATAAAGTTCAAAAACTTTAAAGCTTGTCCTTAAGACCTTGGGTCCATTAGTGCATATGATAACTTACATAGCTCATTTTGAACTTACCCGTCCTGCGTAGTGCATAACAGTGAATGCTGTGCCTTGATCTTTGAGGGAGACATTCCCATTTCCATCCTTCATTGGGGAATATACTGCGTTTGTGTTTGAGGATTCAAGGAGGTTTTGTAGCTTTTTGGGGAGATTTGTTTCCGTTGACCGCATCATTTGACTTTCTTCATCCAATAAAGAGAGAAGTCCAGATGGTTTCTGAAAATTAAGAGGGATTTTTAAAAATCTGTTACTCAACTTGGTATTTTTGTTATTCATGAATGCTTATTTATATTTTCATTATTTCATATAAGGCACTCAGAAAATGTATGCCTTTACTTTTAATACACATGTATGTATTTTAGCTCACTGTTGGAGTAAAACCTCTGATGTAATGTAGGTCCTCAATAATATTTATTGATTAGAAGAGTGAGCCCTGGCTGATGGCACAGTGGATAAGGCACTGGCGTGCAAACCCAAAGGTGGCTGGTTCGATTCCCAGTCAGGGCACATAACCAGGTTGCAAGCCATGTCTCCAGCCGGGTCTTCAGCTGGAGGTAGGTAAAAGGTAGCCATACATTGATGCCTTTCTCCCTCTCTGCCTCTCTCCCTTCCCCTGTCTCTAAAAATAATAAATAAAATCTTTTAAAAAAAGAACAAATAAAAAATGAAAGAGTATATTTTTAATGTCATTAAAACATTAAAACACTGGAGTTATTAAAATATATAGCCTCATCTCAAAAAAAAAAAAAATAACATTTTCAACTACAGGAAAGTTGTAATTCTTCTTGGCCTATAACCCATATCAAACACTTCATGCTTGTAATGGACAAGTTACTTACCAAAGATTAAAACCTACAATGTTAAGTCATAAAAGCTATGACAAAATCCCACTCAGCAGGAAGTAGAAGTGATTCTCAGATATTCCAATCACGACTTAGAAGAAAAGTAAGTTTCACTGAAATAAGCCAGTCACTGACTTTCTTTTCTTCTAAGTCATGATATTGGAATGTCTGAGAGTCACTTCTACTTCCTGCTGAGTGGGATTTTGTCATAACTTTTATGACTTAACATTGTAGGTTTTAATCTTTGGTATGTAACTTATCCACTACAGGCATGAAGTGTTTGATAAGGACAAATATCATATGATCTCACCCATTACGGGACAATAATGAGCAAAACTAACAACAAGCAAAACAGAACCAAATATATGAATACAATGAATAGGCCTTCAGTGGTCAGGGGGAAAGGGGTTGAGGGGAGGGGGGTGGCAGAGGCAAGAAAGGGGAGCAGCTTAGACAAGAACCTAGTATAAAGGAACCATGGACCTGGACAACAGGTGGGATTGACTTTGGGGGGAATGGGTGGGTGGGGAGGGGGACAGAGGGGAGCAAAAAGGGGATGGATGTAATACAACAACAATAAAATTTTAAAAAAAAAGAAGAAAAGTAAGTTTGAAGCTATAACATAAAATTCAAATTAGAAGTCTGATAGCTTATTGATGACAAATAAGAAAAATAAAGTCGTACATCAGGCAACAAAGTAATATTAATCTTATACGAAGGAAAAGGCTGCTTAAAAAACTTCCCAACCTCTGATACTACATTATCTCAGACACAAAACACCATTCTGTCCAAGTGGTTTACCTATCAGTTGAGTAACTTTTTACTCAGTGATATGCTGCTTATTTTTTCTTCCTTAGGAAAATTTTCTGTTGACACGTTTTAAAATAAGGTACTTTATACTACTTATTTACATCCTTCTGTTATACATTGTATCTTAATTCTTTTCCTAGATTCAGTGTGCTTTTTGAATGTGAATACCATAAAAAATAATTCTTCTCTTCTGAAGAGATCTATATTGACCCCTATAGAATTTCAGTTCATATTTTGACTTGAAGTAATCAAACCATATGGCTACCAGCCTTCCATGATGTCATTTATTTGGACAATAGAAAGTCGTTTCTGTGTGTCATAAATATTTCAGTTGTTTTATTCTTTTGCAGTTTCCTGTTCGTACTAAAGAAAGCCCAAAACTGTACATAGTTGTCTGAGGGCTGTGGAGCTGAGGCCATTCTGGTGCCACCCATAAAGGAACAAAACTTAAAGTGCCAAATGTGGGAAAGACTTCCATCTGGTGAAGGCACACACACTGGAGAGTGTCCTTTTGAAGCTATCTGGCAGGTAGGTGGGCCATTTTTAGAATGAGCAGCCAATAGTCTCCCCAAGAAGGAAAGAAAGGAAGAACTAATGAGGTGGATATGGCACTATGAAGGAACTGGAAATGCCAGCATAAAGCAATTTCACCCACCTTGGCAAATTACATAGCACACCTGGGGAGACATTTCTTACCAACACAAAAATGCATTTCAATAAAGAAATTTGAAGGAGAAAGTCTGTTACAAGAGATGTTACCCTAGCTGGCAGTTCTGCATGATGCATCACAAGAATCTCATGCAGCCAGGGACCCCATAAAGAGTCCCCATGAAGTGCCCAGAGGTGAAAAATATTTTTTAATATACAAGTATACACCTGGATGGGGAGAGGTGTTAAGAAAATAGTCGATGTAAAATGTTTGTGGAGGACTTTTCCTGCCTGGGATGTTTTAAAAATCAAAAATCTTTTATTTCAATTGGTAGCAACTTCTTTGGTTGAAAAGTAAGTAAAGTGGTGATAATTTAATACCAGAAGCCTTTCCATCATCTGTTGATTTGAGCACTTATGCTCACCCATAGGCAAACGTACACACAAGCACAAACAGATATGCAGTGGAAGTATAAATGGGCTATTTAAAGGTTGTGTGAAAGTATGTCCACATATTAGAGGCAGTAACAGACCTCCACTTTGGAGGTGAGAATTTCTGTTCCTTTAATAAAGCCTTAAATGGATATTGAGGTAAATCAAAGACAAGACCCTAATTAGGATAAGGGAAGCAATTGATGCAAAAAGCACTCAATCACTCTGTTCCAAAAGCAATATAATATTTTGCAAGGATAAAGTGGTTGGTTATCAACAAAGTATATTTTTAAAGCATTACAACTTGTATTGTCTCCAAGCATTTTAAAGTTCATAAGTATTGTATTTTCTGAATGTTTGATATAACATCATGAAAGAATGATGATAATCAAACTTACTGACTTGGAAAACTTGCTGAAGTTTCTGAAGAAAACAGAACATGGAGAAATAAGTCATAAAAAGGGGATTAATGGCCGTTCAATTCCTTCAGAAGGCTTAGAGGAGATTGAATCATTCCCTGTACGTAAAAAGTTATCAGGTATAATTTTGCTTTAACAACAAAAAGCAGCAATTCTGAGAGTATGACAAACTGTACTAGACACTTGGAGAATTTGGTAAGAGTAAGGATCAACCCCTCCCCTCAGGGACATAAGACAAACATGTGTTCATTGAAATATAAATATGGACTATGCAAAAATTTAAATGTCTGTGAGTAGTGGAGGATTAGGGATTGCTAGAAAGGAAACAATAAACTCATTCTGTATTGTAGGGTATAAGCTTGCCTGGTCTACAGACCTACATATTTTGCCCTACACTTGGTATTCCTTTTCATCCCATTTTTATGAGTATTAAAGAGAAACAGCAGCTAGAAACGTCCACTCTCATTTTCAACTCATACTGGCCTAAGAGTGGCATGATCATTCCAAAGGTGAAACCTCAGGGATAAAGCCAAAGAGAGAAGAAACATCATTCCACTGACCAGTGGATAGCAGTAAGCAGGAATGAGGATGGTAGTATCTGAAGCTTTCCATATGTAGTTAAGTATATGTTTCTGTCAGTTTGAAGATATTTTTAGTAATAAATTATGTAATATATGTGACATAATGAGGGAGGGCTTTCGGGAGGAAAAGGGCTTCTTATGTAATTTAAAAAATGTTGACAAGTTGGTAGCAAAATAAATATTTAACAATATTAGGAAATGAATAAAATATAACTTATGAGTCTACTCTTTTATTTATGGAAATAAATGGGTTGAAAATGGGTATTAAATACTATGATTTTCCATAACTGAATGTTTTAAATAATAGTCACATATTTTAGAAATATTATGGGTAAAACCACATAATGTCTTCCTACATTAGTACACAGGGATTTCTGTTTATGTGATAGGTTTTTGTTTATATAATACAAATATTAATGCAAAGATTCTTGCCCTGTAACGTAGAAACAAAGATAACTAAAATCCCTGAAGATATTCTGAGATTATATGTATGTACATACATTTTTCTGTCAGTTTTTTATACTTAAATTTTAAAACTGAAGATAAAATATGATGTTAAATTTATTTTATGATCTTGTTAGTCTTAGATATTATTTTATAAAATATTAATTTTGATCATTGGTCATTTGTAACTATGCCAAAAGGTGAATTTGGTAACATAATAATGCTAAATATTTTATAACAGAATGATTTAATATATCTTGTCTTTTCAATTAATTGGTAATCCTTCAAACGCCCCTTCAGGAAAGGTAAATTGTGCTCCTCTGTTGGTTTTGAAGATTACAAATACATAGCAGAGTCTCACATAGAAAGTACCTCAAAAATAAGACCATTTGAAAGAAAATTATTTGTCTCTAGCATATTTAAATGCATATATTCTGTAAAGCCACTAATTACATCATATGAATACCTGGAAAAAAAAATCCAAAACTCCAGTCTGGTTACTAGGAGAATAAGCTGTTTCCATGGCGACTCCCTCTTGTACACATTCTGTTTGTTCCTGTAGAAAAAGCACTTCATTGATATAGTGGTGCATCTTCTCATTGGTCATGTTGACACAAAGCTATTGTGGAGAAAAATAAAATAATTCACTAGATAATATGGTAACGCAGATCCACTCTATGAAAGATTAACTCAAGAACATTCAACACCAATTAATCTATTGAGATAAATCATTACAATGTTAACTGAACAAGCCAAAATAAGGAGTCTCACTTGATGTTGTTGACTTCATATGACCTGATTATTCAATTTAAAGTATGTTAAAAATAACAAGTATAAATATAACATTAACTTAAAATCTGGAGTCTAACATATATTTGAGGATTTAAAAACTCTTTCCAAAAGATAATATTTGGTAAACAAGTGAAGATGAAAGCTGGATTGACTATGAGATCTCAGAGAAAAGAGAAGCATTAAAAAAAAACAAACAAACATTTTATTCATTATTTTTGGAGAGAAGGGCAGGGAGGGAGGAAGAAAGGGAGAGGAACATCAATGTATGGTTGCCTTTCACCTGCCTCCAGCTGGGAACCTGGCTGGAGAGTTAGAGAAAAGCATTTTTTGCCTCCTCATTTCAGTTTCAAGATAACATGGTCAAAAGAACATAGGTTTCTTTCAGAAAGAATAACTGGTCTAAGCATGCTATTGCAGAAACTATGTTCTTTATTTGAAACATTTTTTACATTCCTCCAACTGTTATTTTTCTCTATTCCCATCAGGAATATGTTATTTTTAAATCTTGAAGTTTTAATTCTTTGATGTTAAAAATTATCTTAAAATATTTTTTAAAAAACCTAAGTCTAATCAGAATAAAACCCTACTTCCTTCTAAACTACTCTCCTACTTTTCTTCTTTCTTTTATAACAAAAACAAAACAAACAAAAGCCCCTCAAAACAGTTGTCTTTTCTCATTGTCTCAAATTCTGCTCCTCTCCAATATTAAAACCACCTTGGTACCACCAGAATCCTTTGGTGGAAGTCACTAGTGATATGGGCAATTCTGAATTTAATGTTCAGTTCTCAGTGCTCATTCTCCTTGACCTCCTTGCTATATGTGACAGTCATTCCTCTCCTTACATTGAACACTACCTCACCTGTCTTCCAGGTCATCACTCTCTCTTGGCCTCCTCCCTCACTGGCTGCTCCTACTCCCTCTCCTTCCCTGACTGCACCCTGGAGCTTTGGGGCTCAGTCCTGCAGCCTGTGTCTTCTCTACCTACACCCAATTTATTAATATACTCATTCAGTCCCAGTCTACCATGTTCCTGCATCTACACCCTAACCACTGTTATATTAGGTAAAATTTTAAAATCACTAAGAAAGATTTAGAATTCAGTAACTCACAGAAAATAATTAAAGGGGAATAATTTATATAATTCAAAATTACTGATGAAACATTTTAACAAGGAAACCAGGTACTTGCAAAAGGAATAATGTCCAGGATCATATTTAGTGTAAAATGTGCTGTGCTTATAAAGAAAATGACAAAGCTTTTGTAAATCACACAAGAGTGGACCACTCTGGGTTCCCCTTTTCCATATGTCCAAAGTCTCCAAGTCTAGTGTCTTCATAACACATGTTACATAGAAATAGAAGCTCATTTTACATATTCCTGTCCATCAACTGGAAGCTCATGGCTTCACTCTAGGACATATAAGAACATGCCTTATGTTTCAGTTTCCAACCAGTGAGCCAACTCACCTTCTCAAATGACCAGCACCAGAAAGGCTTTAATTCTCCATGCGGCCTCTGTGCTTACTCTTTCCCCTCAATGTTGACTTAGAGTGGGGTTGACAGGGCATAAGGTGTGGCATATGAATCAAGAATGAATTAAAGATAATGTGTACATAGGAAAAAGCCATTTTTTCCTCACAGATCCAGCTATTTGGGAGGGTGGGAGTTTATAGGTCTCTAGGGACATAAAGAAGTCATAGCTAGAAATGTTCTCAGGGAAGATACAAACACATTAGAGTACTATTGGGCACTGGTCAGAAACAGAAGGGGTTTATCCCAAGACAGGGATGGTGTGGTGTGCTGTGATGTACTAGTCTTTACTTCTTGCCAGTGCCAGAATTCTGTGAGTAGGTGTTGAAAGCGCAAATGTCTTCAGAAATGGGGTGATTGCAGAAGGGTAGGACTGCAAGTATCAGGGCTACCTTGGCAAGACCTGGAGAGCTGAAACTCAGAGGCTTTTGTAACCTGATCTAGTCAAGATTATTTCCATGAGGAACATACACCAATATTTCATTATTAATATAAGAGGTGGAGAATAAACAATGATGGAGAAATTTACTAAATAAAAATTTTAAATAACTATATTAAAAATAAGACATAAGTTTCTTGACACCCAAAGAGTAACAAAAATAATTCTTAGCTCCAGGTCAGAAAATGATTTTTTTCATTTCTGCTTCACAGTGAGAAAATGGTTTCTATAAATTCGGAGATAAATGAATGTCGGTAGATTGAACAAGCTTCCTAATTGTATTCTATTACAAAATAAAATCTAAGTTAAAAGTAAAATATGAACATGTCACATTGGTTCTGTCTTAGGAGTAATTTTAAAACCTAAAAAACAAAACAAAACAAAACAACAACTAAAAAACAAATACAAGTTGAGATAATTTCCTTAAACTTAGAATCACTGCATCATCTTCTTCCTACTTGAATTTTCTTCCTTCTAACTGATTTAGCCAGTAGTTACAGAGCTTTTCCTTTCTGCCCCATGATGGATTTTATGAGTTATACACAAACTTAAATAAAGTTCTTTATATTTAAAGCTAAATATTTTTTTTAATTTTTTTATAAAGCTAAATATTTTTAAGCTTCTATTTTCACTAATCAATTCTCTAAATATAGAAATTATGAAGACTACAGTCACTTCAGGTGAAACATACCACACAGAAAATTTAACTTTACATACTTGGTTGTTAAGGAAAACATAACTGAATATAAATATAGACTAAGAAATTCTGTGCATTATAGCTAGCAAAAGGAGTGATAAAATTCTGTATTTAAATTTCACATGAAATATATTTACTTCTTTGTAACTGGCACAGTCTAGTACATTCATTTTCTTGTATTGTTACATCAAAACTAAGTAATATCCATAGATCAAAAACTGTGTTTACCTCCAGGGATTATTCTGGAAAGATAATTCATTTTCTATAAAACTGCGTAGCATCTGTCTACAGTATATCCAAATTGTGAAAGGAAGACATTTAATTATTGCTTTCACTTTAATCCAAAAATCAAAAACAGAAAGTTCTGAAAATTGTTGTTAGAGAAAAAAAAAGGAAAGTTTAAAACTTAGTCCACTTTCCTTAAGAAATAAATGTTTAAAAATTTGGGGATGTTCCCTTAATCTAATACTATGTTAAAATATTTTAATGGTGAAGTGATTTTGTTACTAAAGTTTAATAAAGATGGTTAAAATGTTTACAGAAAATAAAAGATGCCATTATGTGGTAAGGTACAGAAATTGTACAAGTATATGTACAGAAAATGAATGACTCTATTATGGAATGAAACCATTGTAACAGATTCTCTCTGAGTATATGATATACACAATTGTAATTATTTTAACTTTTGATTTTAAAAGCAAATTTAATAATTTAAGACAACAAAAATAGATCCTATATTTCAGTGGTTTGATTTTAAAAGTTACGGAAAGTGTGCCTAAATATAATATATTTTAGGAAATAGAGTGTTCCAGAGATAAATGTTGAAGCTATGAAAAATAACAAGATGTATGTTACTGCATGAAACAATAAAAAGAAATCTAATAAAGGATTCCAAAATAAGAACATCAGTGGCTGACTCTCTATTGTACAAGAAATATCCAAATTATATCACACTTATCTTTCTCCTCTTTTTGACACTCTCTAATTGAAAATACTTACATAAATATAAATACCTCAAACATATTTTTAAAAATTATCATTTTGCATTCAGAATAAATTGCAACTCTGTAGCTATAAAAATTACTTTTGACCACAACCTGAATAAATCCTCTTGCTTTGTAAAAATTGAATTTATTGGAGTGACTGTGGTTAATAAAATTACAACATCATCTACATGTTGGATTGTGTATTCACCCACCCAAGTCAAGACTCCTTCCATCAACATTTATTTCCCCTTCACCCTCTTCTACCTGCCCCCACAACCCATTCCCCCTGGTAATCACCATACTGTTGTCTTGTGTCTATGAGGTTTTGTTCTTTGCTTAATCTTTTCACCTTTTCACCAGACTGTCAACTTCCTCCCCTCTAGTAACTGTCAGTCTAGTCTCCATGTCTATGGGTCTGTTTCTATTTTGTTTCTTATTTTATTTTGTTCATTGGATTCTACATATAAGTAAACTCATATGGTACTTGTCTTTCTCTTACTGACTTATTTCACTTAGCTTAATACTCTCCAGGTCCATCTATGCAGTTGCAAAGGATAAGATTTCCTTTTTTTTATGACCATTTTTTTTTATGACCCAGTAGTATGCCATTATATAAATGTACTTCAGCTTTTTCATCCATTCATTTCCTGATGGGTACTTGGGCTGCTTTCAAATCATAGCTATTGTAAATAATGCTGCAACGAACACAGGGTTGCATGTATTCTTTCAAATGAGTGTTTTGGGTTTCTTCAGATATAGTCCCAGACATGGGATAGCTGGGTCATAAGGTGGTTCCATTTAGAATTTTTTGAGGTAACTCCAAACTTTTTTTCACAGGGGTTAATATCCAAATTTATAAAGAATGTGTAAAAATAAAAACAAAATAGTCTGATTAAAATATGGGCAAAGGAACTGAATAGACACTTCTCCAAAGAGAACATATGGATAGCCAATAGACATATGAAAAGATATTCATCTGAGGGATGCAAATTAAAATCACTATGAGATATCACCTCACAACTATAATCAACAACTATCATCAATAAATCCATAAGCAAGTGCTGGCAAGAATGCGGAGAAACCGAAACGCTCCCTCATGAATTGTTGGTGGGAATCCACTAGCTCTGGGCTGTCTTACAGCTGACCATCTCTGTATGTATATTTGGATGTAGTATTTTGACTGATTTGAGCACTTTTATACTAAAAGAGGTGTTTGATTATGAATATTTTATTGAACTGAATTTTGGCTTTACAGAATTAATCTACTCTTTCAGTCAAAATGATGACACCATGTGTGAAATGTGGACAAAGCCACACTAGTTAGAAGAATTGGGAGGAGTCAAAATACCAGTCTTCTCTGCACTCCCCCAGGAATGTCTAAAGCACTCTGCCCATATCAGCCTGGGATTCTGAATAGGGCAACTCAAGTTGTTACTCTCCTGGTCAAAATGATCCCTTTTATGGCTGCTCTACTAAGCTCTTAATAATTTTCAAGCTTCAGCATCAGATGATACTTTGTGACATGGGGTGATTCTTATAATGTATCTAAACATCTTAGTGTATTCTGGAGGAGAAAAAAGTAGTATATTAAAATCCCATAGGGAAAATTCCAGCTTGCTGTGTAAAACTGAGTAACCTGTGGAGTCATTTTTGTTTTGTATCTTTAATTTGGTGGTGCTTCCTGAAAAGGAGTGTGAACTTGTATTTCTAATAGAGGAGAGCAATGCTGGGTGGTAAAGGGAATCACTAGGAGCATATGCAGTTCAGAATAGAATGTTTTCCAAACTTACTTTAGAGTGATGTGCACAGTAATATTTTTTATCAAACGTTTGCCTTTCCCTATTCTAAACTGTTGAAAGGATTCACTGTTTGAACCAAAGTTAAAATATAAAAGTACTGTAACATGAATTTTAGAATTGCCAGTAAATGCATCCAGGGGAACAATATAAACGTACATCCTATGTCAGATACCAAGCTGAAAATTGGAAAAATGTATCCCAACATCCAAATGGTAGACAAATTCATGGTAAGAACCTACTTCATTTTTATTTATTTTCACTGAATTGTGTTGTGTGTATTTATATACTTGCGTGTTAAACACAATCAGAGAAATATACAGTGAAAGATTTTTTATAGACAAATTAGTTTATGTATCTAGAAGCATAAATCAGCATCAATCATTGAGACTTTCATGGGCTTCAATGCAAAAACAATCATAATTTTTACTTTTCAACTCTATCCATCAGAATTGTGTTTGGGTTTCATTATATTTCCAGGTATTACTTAGAATAGGCTTGAATGTGGGTGAAAGGTGAAGAATCACAGATGATAATGAACAATTATTAAGTACTGTTTAATTAGCATGCACTTTGTACATAAAGTACTGTTGTTAACTGGTTTAATAATAAAAATTATGCACCCTTTGAAAACACATTTTAGTAACAGAACATTATTGCTTATCCAGATGGCCTATCATTTGTATTAATGACAAACTTAATTTCTTGAGTAAATTTTCACCAACTGTTCTCCCTTTATTACTCAGTGAAATATATCTGAAGCAAAAATATAATGGAGCATGACATATACATCACCAAATTAAAGTAGGAGATTAATTAAAACTGACTCCAGTTAAAGCCAGAGCCCCAGGTGATAGACAGTGATTTGCAATCCTACTGCACACTGGAATTAACTGGTGGCTTTTTTAAAAAGGCTAATGTCCGGACCTGACCCCAAACCAATTAAATCAGAGTGGGCCCAGGCATTGATATATTGTAAAAGCTTTCCAGGTGATTCTAATATGCAGACATGGGCGAATGCACTGAGATAGATGACGGAAAAAAGCGCACACAATCCATTAACTGATTTGCTTATCAATTAATATATTATGATATATTTATATAATAATATAAATGCAATATATTTATATATATGAAAGAGAAGGATGATGTTGGTTTTCAGATATTTAGTATTTTTCAAATATGTTCAGCAAAACAAGAATTATATAAGATGTCAATTATTATTGTCTAAAAAGTAACAAAACAGAAACCTATTGGAGAAACATTGAGCTAAGCTAATGAGCTTCTCTGCAGGACTTTCCAGGGCCTTTACTGTGTCAAGTGTGCTGTGAACCTTCAATTTCATTTTTAGAATTCCTTGTAGTTTATGAGACCACCATATGTTCTTTCCCCAACAAATCAATTATTCCAAATTTTGGTTCATTATCTATAAAATGGCAGGTATGGGGTGTTGGTGAGGGGCAGTATTTCTTTTGATCTGTTTCAATTGTAAGATTCTATAGTTTATTTTGCCTTCTTTGAATTTCCTATTACTGTAGAGCTTTTCTTTTCTTTGTTCTTATTTTGGGAAGGTTATTTATTTAAAATAATATATTATGGAAAAATTTAAACATATTAAACAATGACGAGAATAACACGATGAACCTCTATCTACTGTCAACCAACTTCAACAATTATAAACAATTATCAACTCGTGCCCTTTCCCTGTTACCCTCAAAACTAGCCTCATCCAAAGTAATTCTCATTATGTCATTTAACTGGAAAATATTTTGATATAATTCTCTAAGATATAAAAACTTTAAAATATATCCATATCACCTTTATCACAATTTCTTAATTTCTCAAAATCTATATTTCACATTACATTCATTAATTCATATCTTTTTATACTTAAAAAAATTAGGATCCACCTGAGGTCCAAATATTTAACTTAGGTATCTCTTACATCTCTTTCAAATGACAGGTCACCCTCCTGCTTTGACATTTTTTATATTATCTTTTTATTCTTATTGAGGTATAATTGACATATAAAATATATTAGTTTTTAGTGTGGCAACATAGTGATTAGATAATTGTATATATTGTGAAATAATCACCACAATAAGACTAGTGGTTAATATTCATCATCATACATGGTTACAATTTTTCTTTTTTTTCTTATGAGAACTTTTAAGATCTACTCTCTTAATAACTATCAAATATGCAATATGGTATTATTAACTATAGTCATCATACTGTATAACATCCCCATGTCTTATTTTTTTAATTGAAAACTTGTACCTTTTACCCATTTTCCCCCTCCCACCCCTGCCTTTGTCATCTACCAATCTAATCTGTTCTCTGTATCTATTAGCTCAGTTTTCGTTTTTTCTTTTTCTTTTGATTCCATATGTGAGATTATATGGTATTTGTCTTTCTCTGACTTATTTTACTTCTTTCTAATAGAATTTATTGTGTTGAGATTGGTTAACAAGACCATACAGGTTTCAAATATATAACTCAATAAAACATCATCTGCATACTGCATCTTGTGTCCTCATTTTCCACCACCCTTTGCCCACCTCTCCTTAGCCAAAAATACATATACAGAACACATTAACTTATTTTACTTAACAAAATGCCTGTAAGGTCCTTCAATATTGTTTCAAATGGCAAGATATCCTTCTTTTATATGGCTGAAGAATATTCCTTTGACATTTTTATCCTTGTGTTTTATATGTTGAAGAAATCAGGTCATTTGCCCTGCAGTTTCCCACGTTCTGGACTTTGCAGAATTCACCCCTTGTTTATTTTAACACATTCCTCTGGCCTCTGTTTCTGTTAATTAGTAGTTAGCTCACAAAACCTCTTTACATAAAGATTCTTTTCCTTTCCTTCCTCCCTCCCTCTTTCTCTTTCCCTCTCCCCATCCCTCCCTCCCTTGCTTCCATCTTCCCTTCCTCCTTCTCTTTTCTTTCTTTCTTGGCAAAATCACTTGATACATATCTTGTGCATGTTGTCACTCTTTCAGTAATGTTAGCAATGATTGATATTCATTGCCTAGATTCATTACTTCTTAGGAGCTGAAAAGTTGAGTTGTTCTGATTCTGTCATCCATTCTTCATTTTTTGCAATGGGGCTGCATCAAGCTATATTTATAAATTAACTTTGAGAGAATCAGCATCTTTATAATATTAAGATTTCTCTCTAAAAGTTCCATGTGTCTTTCCATTTAACTGTAATTATATGACTTAGGACCATTTTACAGATTCCCCCATTTAAGCTATTTACTTTTGATAATGTCTTCTTTTCCATTTTGCCTTCCAATAAAGTATTTTTACAATATATATAAAAGTAATTGGTTTTACATGCCGATTTAAAAACTTGTTACTTTATCAAGTTCTCTCATTGTAATAATATTTTCATTCATTCTTTTCAGTTTCCCAAATATATGATCATCTCTGGAAGTAGAAGTATCTTTAGCTTTCTTTTCTACCTTTTGCCTTGAAATGCACTCTCTTTTTTAACATCATTGGCATTGCAATGTATAAGAAAGTACCCTTGTCTTGTTCATCTTTCTACTTACCAGGTGTTAAAAACTTCGAATTCACTGACTGAATAATGCTGAAGAGTCAACTAGAGAGGTTTTCCTTTCAATGATTTATGAGATATTTTTACAGTGTAAGAGATCAATTTCACATAACAAAAGAGAGTTAAGAAAATTTAGGTATTACCTAACAGAGAGAGAGGTGATTAATAATGTAATCATTTAATTAATCAGAGTAGTAGATTCAGAGCCTCTCAATATGTACTTTGGGACTCAAAATTTTAAAATGCCTCTCTCCATTGAGTCAGCAAACTATAGTTGATATATATATATATATATATATATATATATATATATATATATACTGTATATATATAATACATACTCCAAATGCCATTTATTATAATATATGAAATAGCTTAAAAGAGGAACAATTAATTAAAAGTCAAAGAAAATGGGATTAGCATTGCCTATGAGCTAAAACAAATTTTTATCTAAAGGATCACAACCATCCATATAATCTTTTAGAACTACTTGGTGATACCAAGGTTGGAGATGCTGATGTTTTAGTGTGTCTCAGTATTTCCAGTTTGTCCCTTTTCTAAACATTGATTAAGTCTCTTATGGAGAAACAGTTATCAAGAACTACATACATTTATTCCTCAGCAAGTAGAACCACTAGGAAATACACTGTATGATTTTTTTCTTATGAGTTTATTCTTTATATTTCAATATAAACACATTTGTTAAGCTTTTATTATATACAAAATACTCCACCATATACAACTTCAATCCTGTATGAGTTGACATTCTGGTGAACAACAAATAGATGGTCCAAAAAGCTCAGAACTAAATAAAATAAAAACTTATAAAGTCAATAATCTTCTGGGTTTGAGTTGGAATATAATATTGGGTTGCTAAATATTTTTTTGACAGTTTACAATGAAATAAAAAGTAAGGAAGTTCACATTCTATTAGCAATTCAAGAATCTAGAATGTGTCATTCAAGTCAATGGCCTTTAAAAAGTTCCCATGCAAATTTAGGAATTTGCTAAGTCCACCATAAAATTAGTTTTTGATTAATCACAAAGAAAATAATTTTATTCTTCTATATGCCCTCTAGATATTATTGTACACAATAGCCAAGTAAAACTGCTGAGAAAAAGGTGTATATATATATATATATATATATATAGTTATAGATATATAGATATGTATATATATGTATATATATCTATATCTATATAAAGTACTTATATGCATGACTCCTGGACATGAACTAAGAGGGGCATTGCTGGAGGGAGTGGGTAGAGTGGGTCAAAGGGGGGATAACTGGGACAACTATAATAGTAAAATAAATAAAATATATTAAAAATTATTTTCTCATAATTTATCTAAGAATTGGTCTTGAGATTTTACTTATAAATGTATAAAATTAGATTTTGATTTTTTAAAAAGTTTTTATTATTCTCAGAGAAAGGGGAAGGGAGAGAGGCAGAAAAGGAAAGAGAGACATCAATGTGTGGTTGCCTTTCACCTGCCTCTTGCTATGGACCTGGCTGGAGTCCTAGCTTGCAACCTGGTTATGTGCCCTGGCTGGGAATTGAACCAGTGACCTGTGGGTTCGCAGGCCAGTGCCTTATCCACTGTGCCGCCAGCCAGGTAGATTTTGATTTTTAATAGATAGTCATTCTTATGATTTAAAAAACAAAACCCATTTTTGATTATATAAAAGTCTCATACTATAAATATATACTAAAATGTACCATTAAAATATTTAGCAGAAAAAAATAAGGGAGTACATAATAGTAGTAAAAAGGTTAAATAAAAATTAACATGTTTGTACATATCAGTTATCAGCACAGACTTGATAGAGAATTGTGTTGGGGAGTGAAGCAGGGGGTTGAAAGCACAACTCCTAGTAGAGGCCTTGACATCATTCCGCCTGTGGTTTCTGTGTGTTACTTAGCAGGTGATGGTGAATCCAATGAGTCTCATTGCAAACATGAAAATGTGCATTTTTCTAAGGTAAAAGTGTAGGAAATCAATAGAGCTGCCAGATACCAATTAGACATCTTTACTGAGAAATATATCACAAGAGGTAGCCTGTAGACCTGTGCATATTTCTGTGAATACTACCAGTCACTCTTAACTTCTTATTCCTCATGTTCATCACTGGTTTTCTAATAATAAACAATAAATAAGTAAAACCATGAAGTTCTTATTTATTAATCCATGGATATGGATATGAAAAGAGAAAAACATTAATGGTCTTCTCGACCTCATTTCATGAGACTTTTTCAATGTTTTCTTTATAAAACCCATAATATATTATGATTCACTCAGGATTAGCCAGGTCAGCATGATTTAGGATGTACTCACAGGATGCTGTATCACTTTAAAATTATTTTTTATTTTTTAATTGAATTTATTGGGTGAAACTGGTTCTCACTAGCATACATGTTTCAGGTGCAAAACTCAACAAAACATCTACACAAAGCATCATGCACCCACCAACCCAAACAGTGTCTTTCTATCCCAATCCCCCAGCCCTTTACTCACCTCCACCTACCCCACACACTCCTTTCCCTCTGGTTATCACTACATTGTTGGTTATGTGTGTGCGTGTGTGTGCGTGTGTGTGTGTGTGTGTTTCCTTTGCTTAATCAATTCACCTTCTTTCATCCAATCCCCAACCCTCTCCCTTCCGACAGCTGTCAGTCTATCCTATGTCCATGCCTCTGTTGCTGTTTTGTCAGTTTATTTGTTCATTAGGTTCCATGTATAACTGAGATCATATGGTATTGAAATGGTGTATAGTCACTTTTCCTTTTGTAAATGGGAACACCTGAAAAACTTTTTAAATTCAGTCACCTTTTTAGAAAAAAAATAAGTGATTTGAAAAAGTTTTTCAGGTGTTTCCATTTACAACAGGAATAGTGGCTATCCATCATTTCTTGAACAGTTATAGAAAGCTAGAAAACACCAGAACATCTGAAACAGTAACTTTGTTTAATCTCACAACTGTGTAAATCTATTATAATCCAGATTTTACAGAATAGGAAACCGAAGCTCATTATAGACCCTTTACCTTGGCCAACACAGCTCTGCTAGTTAGTAAAAGTCACAGAACTTGGATTCAAATTAACTCGATTTAATTCTTATCCAGTGTCCCTTACTACCATATTAACATTTCTCCCATTAAACAGTGTGGAATTGTAATTTTTCAAGTGTAGGTTGGTTTTCTACCTTTCCACCTATATTTTTGTTTTTCCTTCTCTGTCTGATAAGGCAAATTATATTTCTAGTCCTTTTTTTAACACTTAATTTTTAGATATACTTAATTTACTTATTATTTATCTAGTACTATTAAAATACATAAAGAATTTAGTGCCTTTCAAGGTTTTCTAGGTTGTAAGTGGATTCAAAATAATCAATGCCTCTTTATTTTTACACATTTCACACAGTCAATGTATGCATGTCACATAGAGATGAATCTACAGCATTTAGCATAAGAGAGTATTTCCATTCTGATTTTTTCTGAAGACTTTTGTCCTGATTTCAAATACAGATGCCCTCCATCTGTCTGTCTAGTTGAAATAACATAAGCACAACTCAGCTCTTCATCTAGCATTATCTTTCAAAACAAGTGCTTCTGTTTAAAATTTCAAAAAATATTATGCCAGTTGTTTACAAGACCACACAAAAATGATGAATATGTCAATAAGCAGAGATACTAATTTCAAAGCAGGATGGCAGAGTACTTCTTTTGAATTCTGTATTTGAAAGTAATTATACAAATAGTCTTTATTGAATTAAAAACAGATGATTAGTGGGAGAAAAACATTAAAGTTTATAAAATTTCAAAAAAAATCCTACTTACTTGTTCAAATTCATTCTTTTGAAATTCTTCAAAACCGAAGATATCCAATATTCCAATATCCAATGTCTGCATGCTGAAATGAAATAATTAAATAGTGATAAGTATAATTAATGCTCTCACACAACCTCCTGCCCATTGCTCTTTCAGGTCAGAGATATCTGGCCACTTAGCATATCTCTTCATTTGAAGCATCAGCATGCAATTAATTACTTTACTGTTTGATGAAAAACCCTGAAAATTAGGGAGAAAAATGTTCTTTTAATGTTTTGACTCAAACAGAGAATATTAACAGATACATTGATTTCTAAATTTAAAGTGTAACAATACATGGGTAGTTTAATCTGAAAGTCCTATGTCTCTCCTTCAACTAGACTTGCTTTCTCTAAAGAAATTGGTTGCCCACCTGATAAGCAGCTCTCACCAATACTTGTACCTTGTTAGGCTACAAAAGCAAGAAACAATATCTTCATTACACATAAATATAATACGAGGTAAATGACAAATTGAGCCACATGCATACTCTTTGATAGGTCAAATTCAGCTACTTCAAAAATTATTATGATCTTCCTAACGGAATTCTTATGAATGAAAAGAATGAAGAACATATAACTTGGTTGTAAAATTGAAAGAAATCAAAGTACCTGTGATACTCTTTTTTTCCCCCATGTAAACTACCACTAGGAATTTGCTCCAGTCATGGGTGGTTCAAGTCACAAACATTGGGACCCTTGTGGTGAGTGAGGAAAGAAGGAGGAAAACCTGGTGGGTAACAGCAGCCCTGACAACCTGGCTTCTGTGAGGAGTGTGGTGGCAGCACAGGGGTGTACAGTGGACTGCTTCTTGCAAAGAAGGCCCCTGGTTATGACTCTGGAATGCTGGTGGCCAGGAGGGCACATGACCCACCCCTGCCACCCCTTCAGGAGACAACTACTGTCCTCATGTTCTGCCAGTGTCTGAGACACCCTGTCATCATTATGATGCTTATTGTTTCAAAAACTCTACTCTTGCTCACACAGATGTTTTTGCTGTTGTTTCTTCCCCACTTGATTTGTCTAGACTATAGAACCATATTGGCAATGGACTCTTTTTTTTAACTCTATTTTATTTTTACAATCACTATTTAATCATGATCCTCTAGGGTCTTTAATATGCAACATACTTAAATGATCTTCCTCCCATCCCCCACAAAAAGGTAGATTATTTGTGGTTGGTACAAATAAGCTTCAGAAGCAGAAGGGAGAACATTTTAAAGGTCTTTAATATAAACTTCACATGACAAAGAATATAAAGCAGTGAAGGAAGAAGAATCATTCAATGGATGTCTCTAGTTTTTTAGAAGAAAAACATAGTTAGCTTTATACTTCACCTCACCCTGTGTGCCTAAATGAACTATATGTATTAGGTAATTAAATGTTCCTACAAACGAATAATGGAATTTTTTTCTTTCAGTTCTGGAAAAAAAGAAAGAAAATGCTTAAAAGTATAATTATCCATATGCTAAAACTTTTTGCAGGATAAATATATAAATAAAATTAAATTCTGTTAGAGGTGAGTATTATTTTAAAATGCATTGTCAAATTCATTTTCATGGATTTTTTTCAATCTATTGACACATATGCCCAGTCGTACATTATCTCCTGGCTATGCATGCTTCTCACTATCCTACTGTCTTTATAATGTGCACAAAGATATGTTGGGAGTGTGTGCATTCTGCATTATAAGCTGCATTGTTTCTCTTGTACAAGCTTAGTGATGAAACTTGCCAGGCTTTAGAGTTGTTTTGTTTTGGGTAGGAATACTAGTTCAAACAGTTGTTAGACAACATTGGGCAAGTTACTTATAACTTTCTGAACTTCAGTTTCATCATCTATAAAACTAAGATAAATTAATATGTGTCCACTTAGATCGTTGTCACAATCTCTAATGCTGTTGCAAGTAAAGATCTAATATAATCACTAGTATATAGTGTATTTCCAATCACTGGAAGTTGCTTTAAAAAAAAAATAGTTGTTTCTACTTGGTATAGAAATGAAGAGAATGGCTAATAGAAGAACTTTAAAAAGCTAGTAGGCATTTAAAAATGTCAATCTCATTAAAATTGCAAAAGAAATAATATTTTAAAACTTAGTATAAAAAAGTTCCATATACTTTTGGTAGGAGTTTGAATTGGTAGAATGTTCTTTTTAAAAAATTTAGTTATGTGGTATAAAGCTTTAAAATGTTCATTTCATTTGAACCACTATTTTCCTATGTAGGAACCTATACTAACACAATTACCAGATCTGCAATTAAAAACTATGAACAAGTATGTTCAGTTATCTTAATTAGAGTAGCTAAACAGAAAGGAATAATAAATACCCCACACTAACAATACAATTCATTAAATGGCATGAGTCCTATGATGAATTAATATAGTAAAACTCTTAAATTAATAGAAAGCAGCATAAAAGTTATGTATAATGAATAACCCAAGTTATATATCTAGAATGTTTAGGAAGAAGTACAGTCAACTTGAGGATAGGAAATAGAGATAGTTTTGTTTAATTCTTTTTATTATTCTATATTTTCTAAGGTTTCTATAGTGAGACAATATTTTTTTTTTAAGATTTTATTTATTATTTTTAGAGAGAGGGAAGGGAGAGAGGCAGAGAGGGAGAGATACATCAATGTATGGTTGCCTTTCACCTGCCTCCAGCTGGGGACCTAGCTGGAGACCTGGCTTGCAACCTGGTTATGTGCCCTGACTGGGGAATAGAACCAGCCACCTTTGGGTTCACAGGCTGGCACCTTATCCACTGTGCCACCAGCCAGAGTCACAATATTATTTTTATAACCAGTAAATATTCAATTGATTTTTTTGCCTTTTTAATTTTTCTTTCATAGTTGTCCCCATTTTCCCCTGTTGCTCTCCCCTGTCCCTGCTCCCACAGTCAATTCCCACCATGCTGTCCATGTTCATGGGTCATTTAGACATGTCTTTGACTAGATCTTTCCCTTCCTTTCCTCTCTTATCCCCCTCCTACCTCCCCTGTCCCCTCTGGTCAATGTTCCTTATTTCCATGCCACTGGTTCTTTTTTGCTCATTTGTTTGTTTTGTTCATGAAATTCCTGCTATGGGTAAGATCATAGGTTGTCTTTTGCCACCTGGCTTATTTCCTTAAACATAATATTCTCCAGTTCCATTCATGCTGTCTTGAAAGGTGGAAGTTCTTTCTTTCTTTCTATTGCATAGTATTCCATTTCCTAAACATGAGACAGAGAGATTTCTAAATATGATCCAGTGATTCAAGTCACTGGAAAGAAGTAAAAGGGGCCATAGGAGGAGTTTGCTGAGGCAATGGAAAGCAGTCTAGGACGGGATTGGCTGAGAAGCTGATGCCTCCAGAGCCAATGAAAATAAAAAGAGGGCGGGTTCTCTGGCTCAAGAGCTTTTCTGAGTTTTCTGGCTCCGCAGCTGCCTCTCATGCAGGCTCTGGCTTTGGCTGTGGCTCTCAAGGTTGCTCTCAGGCTCTTCCTCCTTGAGGATGCCCAGATGATGGTGCTGTGTCAGCCTGCATTTCCAACACATGGTATCTTGTATGGAAAGGAACTCTGGGCACAGCCTAGAATCAGGCTGGCCTGACAGAGGGTGGCAGGCTTATTCTTAGGGTGTTCTAGAGGGAACAGGCTCTAAGGCAGAAGCCTGCCATTCTTCCAAAAATGTGTAGTTTTTGTGTATTGGGTTGTTCTAATTTGTAAATTTACCCTACAGAAATTAACAGGGAAAAGATAGGAGAATTGAGGTGTTAGAGTTTAGCCTTAATTGATTAGCTTAAGTAATTAAAGCTGTTACTTGGTAGGCTTAAGTAGATGCTTTTGAATAAAGACTCCTTCCTTTGTCACCAAACCATTTTTTCATCCATTCATCTACTAATGGGCACTTAGTCTATTTCTAGCACTTTGCTATGGTAAATAATGCTGCTATGAACAAAGATGTTTTAAAGACGCTATGAACACACAGTTAATGTTCTTGAACAATAGGTAAAACCTAAAGCTGGAACAAAATTTATACCTTTTGTGTATTTATAGTAACTTACAGTGTAATTTCAAAGATGTTAAAAATAAATCAACAGAACAGAAAAAAATGTTAACATTAGGTGTCTTTAAACAGTAGACCTAGAGGTGATTTCTTAATTTTTTAAATGTTCTATACTGGGTATTATAATATTCTTTATCATTAACCTTTATTTAAAAAATATATGATTAAATACATGTTAGGTATTTTCTGAATTGGTGGAGGAAGGGACAACAGTACCCTTAAGGACAGACAGAAAAAAGTGTAGGCCAGCAGGTTTCTGCTTGTCCAGAGATGAACGATGCAACAGGGACCCTAGGAGTCAGGAGAGAAAGACCAGGGGTACTTCCTGGAGGTCTCCTGCTGGTGGAAATCACGGATGTTTCCAGCGAGCTTCTATCAAGATCTCAAATGTGACTTACTTGCCTGACCCCCAGATGTCCTTGGCAGCGGTGGCCCTCTAATTACAGCACAAAATACTGATAGGAGTTAGAAAAAGGGGCAAGAGCTACCTACCAATGTCATTGCATATGTCATTTCATTTGTCCTTCCCCTTCCCAGGAGGACTTTGTGTGAACAAGCAGAAGAAGGATGCTGAGGCTGCACAGGTATGTATGTGAGTGGGAAATACATATTAAAACTCTGGTTCAGATTAGCAAAAGTAAATTATTAGTAATTGAGAGTAGCATAAATTTGGTTTAAAGAGCACTCCTTTTAAACATTTTTAAAATTTTATTGTTGTTGTATTACATCCATCTCCTTTTTGCTCCCCTCTGTCACCCTCACCACCTACCCATTCCCCCCAAAGTCAATCCCACCTGTTATCCATGTCCATGGTTCCTTTATACTAGGTTCTTGTCTAAACTGCTTAAACACTTTTTTAAGATTTCGTGTATATTGCATTCCAAATTATATTTAGTTATAAAATTAAAATGCTATTATAAAAAAGATGGTAAGGAAGGAAAAATCATTTTCAGGGGAAAATTAAATTCAGGTTTAATGCATTTTAAGGATTACTTTTGCAACCACTGACAGACATAATATGTTCATTAAAAAAAAAATCTATCTCATCTTTTATGATTGAATGAAATATGTGTCTGTTTTTGCAATAGCAATCTTGTCAGGAGGGTTATAAGAACTTTCAGCCAGCAAGGTGCCCATACTCTGTAGCATTCAGCATTACTGTCATTTTCCTTATTGCCAGCTTGCCTTGTACTACACAGACATTTAATTCAACATCCAATTTCTAACAAAGAGGAACAGGCAGAGGTTATCTGATCAACCAGGAATCAATCCTATAGGCAAAATTAACATATTAATGAATGGTCTGTTTTAATGCAAATTCTTCCTTAGAATTCTCCTGAGGGCATGCCTGATGGTTGTTAGTAAAACTATCTAACTTGCAATAACTTATTAATAAAATACAGCACCTTTTAAATCAGACAAAGATATTAAATGCCAAGGCATCTTTGTGGTTTTGATTTTGTTTTCCATGAGTGGATATGGGAAGGGGTAAGGTCTGAATTAAAAAAAACAATGCCTATCTTAGAACATGGATGAACTAATTTTATTTGGGCAGAGAAGTTTGGGTGGCATGCACAAGTCAGAATTTGTCCTCAATAATCATTAGGCAAGGAAATTAACTAGAGAATTACCTAAGTAAGTAGTCATTTTAGAAAATAGCTAAATCCTGATTGGCATAAAATCCTTAGATGGAGAGTTGAATCAGCCTCTTCAGCTGATCAATGACCTGTAGGACCCCAGATGGGGTCAGAATGAAATATAAAATATTTCAGGCTTGAGGAAATGGCTGTCCAGACACACCACACTTGGGATCAGAGGATTTACACAGGTTAGTGGTGCAAAGTCCCTGGGAATGTTGGGCTAGGCTCTGGCATTCACTAACTCTGCTACCTATATGCTGAAGAGTTTAGTTAACATGTTTTTTACTGGCAGTGCACATTCTTGGTGGAAACTCATTGTGCCCACTCCACAGCTCATCTCCCCAGGCTTCTTCTAGTCTGTGGGAGGAACATGGGGTGGAGAGCTGCAACTCCAGGATTGCATCCTTTTGGGAGATCTTCCCTTTACCTGAGGTTTATTATTTTCTGAAAACAAGCCAGAAATTAAGGAAAGAGTTCACACTTGCTAACAAGTTGAGCTAGAAGGTGGGAGTATGTCTATCAAAACAGCCATATGCTGCCTTTTGTATTACTGTGCAAATCAACATCATTCCTAAACACAGTCCTTTCTTGTACTTCTTCCTCTGGCAAAGGGAATTAGGAAGAAAAGTTACTTGGAGACCCCTTGAGGTGAAAATTGCAGTTAAGTAGCCTGGATATATGAGAAAATCCAGGGATAGGAAAGAACACTAGAGCTAACATGTATCATACACTCCTATGAGGATTTAAAATACCTCATTTAGCTTTAACAATTACCCTAGGAGATAAGTACAGTAATCTCCCCATTTTATAGAGGAGAATACTGATATGTAAATAGTGAAATTTTAACTTGTCCAAGGGCACACATTAGCATTGAAGAGAGCCAGCACGTGAATTCAGACTGTCCAACACTAGCCCCTGTGATGGGAAGCCTTATGAAGAACTGCATAGATCTACTTCCAATTGCTGCTGCTATAAACAAGTGTAATTCTGACCTACAACAAAGAAACCAAGTAGGGAATGTTCCCCAGATGGAAAAAGAGTACAAAGAATAAAAGATCAGCGAAAGCTACAAGTCATAGCTGAAAAGCATTAATGCTTTTAATAAACACATGCTTTTATTTATGATACTACATTCATTTTATGTACACATTCTGGTTACCAAAAGCATCTTTAGAAACAGGGATCAAGCAACCATACAACTTGTGTTTTTTTAAACCATAAATAATATTTTGTTTACATGAACTCTTACATTCCAAGTCTAAAACAACCCTCATTTCAGAACAGTAGCAGACTACTTGAGTAAATTATTACACAACTATTCCACCAAGTATTCTGTAGCTATAAAAAAGCATGGTGTTTATGAAGAATATATAGAAGCGTGGATAGTTATCACAATGAAAAGAGCCAGATACAAACTGTATATACAGAATGTGGAGTAATTGGAATCCTCGAACATTGCTGGTGGTAGCTGAAATTTGAAATTTGGAACATGACTTGAATTCATCTATGAAAGCTAAAGCACATGCCTACTGAATGACCCAGAAATCCCAGTCCTGGGCATGAAGCCAGAGGAATGTGTGCATGTGTCCACTTAAAGACATGCACAAGAATATCCGTGGCTGCTTTATTTGTATATTCAAAACCTGGAGACAATCCAAGTGTCTATCAATGGTAGAATAAATAACTAGTGGTATGTCCATACATGTTTTTACAAAGGGACACTACTCAGGAATAGAATAAGAATGAACTACTGTGACATTCAACAGTATAGATACATTTCACACACATAACGTAGAGTAAAAGAAGCCAAATACAGAAACAGTGAATGAAGACCTGTGGCATACTGGACAGATTCAATATCAGTTTGTGTGGAGGTTACATGGTCATGTTACATGTGTAAAATCCACTGACACATGTAAAGAATATGTGCACTTAAACTATGTTAAGCCTCAATAAAAGAGTAAAAAAGAAGTGTATGCTCACTAGGTATGCATAGGGATAGACAGATGAATAGTTAAATATTTATTAAATAAGCACTCAGATGCCCTTCATTTTGGTACTGCTGAATCTAACATAATGTTAGAATAATGACCCTCCTTACAGTTGACTTTGGCTACTATCAGAAGCTTAAGTACAATTTATTAATGTAAAGACATCAGTAGGGAAGACAATTACAAACAAGATGTTAGACTGGCCAAGAGATTATAGAAATACATTCTTCAAGCAGTTAAATATAATTATAGCAGTATTTATCCCTTTATAATTTTCATTCATGTTGGAGATTTATACCTATCCTCCTCCTATGTCTGTTGACTCTTTTGGCAAATTCCTACTGCTCTTTGAAAGCAGAGCTGCATTTTTGGGAATGCCTTCAGACCAGGGACTTTAGTCCCTCCAACAAAAATAAAGAGAAGTAAGTTCTTGTGATCAACCAATTACTTGGGTAACTGAGCTAAAGAGAAACTAATGGAGGGTCCCCATTGTTGATGTTTGTTATTATAAGGAGGGGTAATGGATTTCCTTCAGAGCACACACTTACCTGAGAGCTTTTCAAAAAAGCAAAACAAAACAACAATGACAGCATGAAATGGACACTGCTGTGGGTTATTTGTAGTTTATCCTGGCTATTGCAAAGTCAGTCACCAGCTATATTATTCTATATGCCATACAATGACAAGAAGTATTGTAGGTACTATCTTCAGTAAACTGGCAACTATCAAAATAAAAACCAATATGAAGATGCAGAAATTCTGTAGTTTATATTGTTTCAAGGAAATGATTAGTTCAGACATATGTCCAGAATATAGCTCTCCTTTCCACTTGGTCCATTTCAGTGGTACATGACTGCAAAACAAAGCACAGCAGCAGGATTCAGGACTGGGGTCACATTGACCTAGCGTGTTGGAGAAATCCAGGCCAGGCCGTGAAAAGATCACACACACTAAATAGAAGCTAGGATTTTAAAGACAGGAAACTCTGAAGGTGTATTTTTAGTTCATGTTTTGTTCTTTAACAACAGGCCTGAGGTTTACAGGGAGTGCTCAGGACAAAATGCACAGAAACTCAAAAAATGTGAGACTGGTGGATCTGTTTTGGAAGGCAGGGTAAAGCCAGGATCCCTACAGGAGTGGGTAATCCAAATAGGTTGGGTAGGAGTAGTTCTCAGGATGTCTTCAAAGTACTGCATGCACAATTTTCTATGATTTTCAAAGAAGAGGCATGATTACTAATCAGGGAAAGCAAGTTCCCTATGTATGAATGCCTCATGTGAATGGGTGGGCAATGTGCTAGCAGGCAGACATTACTCTGCAAAGAACTCCAGCCATGGCAAACACTTTTAGGTAGTGATCATATCATGGGCAAATATCTACACTTTCAGCGGAGTCTAGCATTTCAATTGGGCTTGTACTTGTTAGGGTAGAGTCAATGAAAGCCATGAGATAGGTCATGATTGTGAAGATTTACAGGTGTGATTTGACCTGACACCTTTAAAATTCACTATTAATAGTGGTAGTACTATTTCTAAGACTTAAGGATCCATTGAATTTGACATACAAGGTCTGTTCCAAAAGTATCAGCCACACAATCTGTTTTAATTATATTGGCATTAGCTTGATACTTTCAAGACAGACCTCGTACTCTAGCATAATTTGAGTCAGGGAGGACCAATTAAGAGTTCACCTATTATAGTATAAAGGCATGAGGCCAGATTTACAGGGGAAGCATTTCTGTGATAAAGTATGGTGAAAAATTGTGGAACTGTGGGCTAAGCCTTAACATGGATCATTCAGCTCAGTGGACATTTAAGAGAATTGTTGGAACAACTAGCTCTTCCTGGTAGTGAACACTTGCCTGGGCTGATTAATCTTTTTTTTTTTTTTTTTTTTTTTTTAAGACTTTATTTATTATTTTTAGAGAGGGGGAAGGGAGAGAGGCAGAAAGGGAGAGAGACATCAATGTATGGTTGCCTTTCATCTGCCTCCAGCTAAGGACCTGGCTGGAGACTTGGCTTGCAAACGGTTATGTGCCCTGGATGGAAATCGAACCATTGACCTTTAGGTTTGCAGACTGGCACCTTACCCACTGTGCCACCAGCCAGGGCTTGATTAATCTTAATTTGCCTTTTCTTGATGTTAAACAAGAGCAGTAAGAACAATATAGGCAGTTGGGTCAACTTCTGGCAACGAGAGGTGAGGAAGAACTCAAAATAACTGCTTTTGCAAATTGAAAGACAAGCCTATACATAGTCCCTCATTATTTCAATCTGTCAGTTCCAAAGTATAGTGAACCTCACCATTATACTTCAGTACGCAAAAGCTTGGGAGTTTACTCCCATCAAATAATGCAGTGAGTATTTGAAAACAGTAAGAACGGGGGATCATCTCAGCATTCCTCAAAACACCTGTAAAATGGAGAGCTCTCTTCTAACAATCACTTTGAAATGAAATTAAATAAAATATGTAGTAACTTGCAGCAAGGAGATGTTGCTAGATAACAAACCTCCCGAAAATTCAGTAGCCAAAACAATAAGTATTTATTATGGTTTACAAGTCATTTTGTTAGCTTGGGTGGCCTGGCTGGGGGTGGCAGGTCTGGGATGACCTCACCCAAATGCTCCGGGGTTGGCTGGCTGGCTATTGGCTGGCTAATAAAGTGTCTCTCATCTTCTGCAGGCAAGCCTGGGTTTACCCACATGACAATGACAGGGATCTGAGAAGACAGATTAGTGCGAGGGCTTGGAGTTGGCACAGCATCATGTTTGCTGTATTCTCAGGGTTAGAACAAGTCACGAGGACAGCTCAAATGGAGAGACATTAGATTTTACCTCTTGATAAGAAAAATGTCAAAGTTATATTACATAGGGCATGGATCCGGAGAAGAATAAACAATTGGGAACAATTTTGAAATTTACCAAGGCCTCTTCTCCTGAGAATAGCTTTTAACTAATCATCTGTTAGTTCATTCACCTTTTCATTGAATATACATACACTGAACAACTAGTTTTGCTAAGCACTCTGCAGGATGCTAGAGACCAAGGTACCAGGAGTAGAGAACAGTCTTGCACTTTGGGACATGTCCATTCATAGATATTTTAAACTTTAAATAACAATTTAATTGAAAATGAAGAAATCATCTATAGTTCAATAGGTTATTTTTTAAATTTAGTTTTAAGCTATGATTTTTATATCACTTTCTGACAACTTCATTGTGGGAGGGTTTTGGGAAAAACTTGGGTATTAAGCATGACATACTGAGTTTCACTTGTCAAGTCTATCACTTTGTGGCTGTGTGACTTGAGCCACTTACCTTTTTTAAATCCAGTCTTTATCTGAAAATGGGAGATAATAATACATACGACATGGCTAATATTAATATTAATTGTGATGACCCCAAGCTCAAAGATTAACTCACTTCTAGGTAATACTCAATAAATGATAACCACAACAATGGCACCCCCACCATCTATCACATCTCACACATTAAGAAGGCAGGCTTGGAAAATGTACTTCCAATAAGATAATAGGTAAAGAGAGAAAAGTTAAAAGCATAGAGTTGACAAAAACTAACAATGTCTTTTAGCTGAAAAGCATATCCTCCTTGTTTAGAAAATTATTTTAGAAAAAGGCAAACAGTATTTAGTAAATTGTGGTACTGACATTTCCTTCCTGGTGTTTTCTTCAGGGAGCAGCAGGGTGACCTAGAGCCAGAATGGGACATTCTGCTCTCATTTCTGAACGTCAATGCAGCATTATTTATTCTGGCAGAACTGCCACTATGCTCAAATGACAGACACAGAGGAGCATAATAAATACAGATTTGGTTAACTCTATTGAGCAGGATGGGTTATCAGGGGGTTGAAAAAAGGCCAAATGCATTTCCCCAGTTAGAAATGAAACAAGAAAGCAGGCGTGGCTAGCAACACAACGAATTGTTTGCTTTGTATAAAATGTACAGGCTTAGCCTCTGCACTCTTAGCTCAAAACAGAACTAGAAAAGTAGAATGCTAGAACTTTTTTTATTAGACTTATAAATCACTTGATTTCTTACACATTTTCCTGAATTTGGTTGGCTCACAAATATTTGCAAATCACATAATAGTCATTATGAAAAAGGAAAAACAATTGCCTGATACTAAAAATGCCATATTCTCACAGATATGACAAAATCTCCTTTTTCTTCCATATCCTGAAAATATGTACTTAAGAGGAAAAGCATACATACCTTTGTTGGTTCAATAAGCTATACTATTGTTGAAGCAATTTATCACATTACCATAATCAATATTAAATTTAACCATTATTGTGCCCACAGCATATGGTAATCTTTATAATAAGGGTAATACATTTTTAACCATTATTTTGTATTTAATATATGTCAATTTAAAATATTAAGAATTACACAGGGTGCTTTGGTAAATCTCTAATATTGTTTATTACTCTGAACCTTTCTATTAAAAAAATAAACCTTACAAAATAATGAAAAACAAATATATGATTACAGAATAAAGATTCTTAGCTCTTTAGGAAATCATTACACATATGGATGTTTTGGTAAGGAAATGAAGCAGAAGGAGAATTATTTAGAAAGCAGGTTTTGTCTCAGATATTTTGCTAAATTGTGTAGTTTGGGTTGTCATGGCAATGAGAATCATGATTTAAATAAGTGTGCAGAAATAGAAGTCACCCATATAATATATTCATAAGAATAAAAAAAAATCTCATTATTTAATGGGAAAAAATTCTCCACTTTGGATGAAGGAGGGCAAAACATGGTGTTTCAAATTTATTTTTCTGACAAACTGCTTGTAATTTTATCTCTGAAACAACATAAAACAAAATATTTAGGACTAAACAACAAAGGAAGCACTACATGGAAAATGTCTGGAATACACTGAGATGTAAGTACTTAGGAGATACTTTATAGTCTCAGAGTCAATAAAATCATCAGAAAATCTGAAACAAACATTATACTCAGGAAGTCAGAAAGAAACAAAACAGCAAAATTAGATGAAAGTGAAAATAGGGACATAATAAAACTGTAGAATTTAGTAAAAACATACAAATGAGAAAATACACCAGATAAAGATGACTTTTGAAAATAATTATTATAGGCAAGTTTCAAGCAAAACTTATGAGTGATAATAGAGTAAAAGCTAAAATAAACATATGTATCAGAAATGCAAAAGGGGCCAAACAAAAACTGTAACACAGACTTAAGGATTTTAAAATGAAGCAATGATTTATTTGATGAATACACTTAAAATCTTAAAGTGAACTAGAATTTTCTAGAAAATACAAATGACAAAAAAATAATAATCTGACTTATAAACTTTAAACTAATTAGTATTCAAAAGTCAGTCCTCCCTTCATCTCCCAAAAGATTTTAGGGAGCATTTCACTGGATATTCAAGGAACATATCATTTTCATTTAGTGCAAACCATTTTAGAGAACTCTACCCAATTTACTCTTGAATATAAACCTTATAGCAAAGGACTTCATAAAAAAAAAATACAGAACTCATTTCACTAATGAAAATAAATGCAACATTTCTTAATAAAAACTAGAAAATTGAATCTACTACATCATGACCAAATAGGGTTGACACTGTAAAGGAAGAATTATTCAAATCAAATAATATACATCAATATAATCTGCCATCAGAGCAAAGAAAAGGAAAGAATTGCTACAATAAACTTAATAGATAAAGGAAAAACATTAGATAAAAATTTGCATCCATATTGAAAATACTTCAGAAAGATTATTTTATCAACTAGATAATCTTAAGTAAACAGATTACTTAATGGAAAATATTTAGAAGTATTACATCAAGTTGGAAAAAAGAACATATCTACTGTCACCATAACTTTTCAACATTGTACTGGCAGTGCAGGCAAGTGCAATAAAGTAAGAAGAACAAATAAGAGATGAGAAAATGAAGAGAAAAAGATAATTATGATCATAAAATAGTAAGATATTATAAAAGAAAATTCTTAGAACTAATAAGAAAAGTCAGCAGGGTTTCTAGATATAAGATCAACATCTGAAACTCAATATTGAATATCCCAATAAACAAATTAAAATGTAATAAAAAATAGCACTCATCAAAGCAACAAAAAGTCTAAGGCTCACAGTAAAAATAAATAAAATGGATAAAATGGATAAAAATGCAAACATTATTTAATGAATAAAGAACACCTAAATACACAGAAATACAGATATTCATGGGGAAAAAATCAACAGCTTAAAATGGTCAATTCTCCCCATATTAAACTATAAATGTATTGCTAGTCCAAATCCCTAAAGATATTTTTTATGGACTGAGTTAAAGTGATTATAAAATTCATATGCAGAAGAATAAAGATCTAGGGATAACCAAAACAAATCATAAAAATAAGAACTTATGAAAATTTACTTATTAAAACCATATATTATTGATATAGTTTCAGTCAAATAGATTAAAAATCAGGAGGGGGTGAAAAAACATTTCTAATAAATGTAGGGATAATTGAATATCTGACTAATATAAAATTATATCACTTCCTTATATTAAAAAAATATCTGCTGAAAATCTGAGTTTTTAGGAAAAAAAAAGTAAATTGATTTGGGAGTAGAAAAAGATTATCTAAAGTCTCTATTAAGACTCTAAAGTCAGACCTCTGTATATAATGGAACAAATCTCATTGTATATCCATAGGCATGTCACCATGGGGCAGTACATGATCTGTACTGCCATGTTCAACTGCACTCATCATCAAGAAAATGCAAATCAATGCCCTCCCTGAAATTCTGACACTTAATATGTATATACTTCAGAAAAAAATTTAAGCATGTATATCAGAAGACATGTATGATGATGCAACACTTCATAATTGAGAAAAAAGTGAAAAGAGACTTAAGTGTCCATCACGATGGATATAGGTGAGAATGTTCTGATACTTCACCCAGGGGAATTAATGCATCAGTTAGAAAGAATAAATTAGCTCTTTAAGTATTGATGTAATTAAATTTCCATAAACATGTGAAATTAAAAAGGAAAGTATAGCATAAAATGTACTGTATGATAGCATATTTTTAAATTCTTAATGACTCACAATGTTATATAGCTGTTATGTAAAAACCAATAGCTAGACATACAAAAATCTAAATTGTAGAAAGTTCACACAGAATTGATGATATTATTGTCTCTGGGGAAGGAAGAATTAGAATGAACCTATGTTGATAAAAGGAACTTTAGCTTTTAGCTGCAAGTCTATTTCTTTTATGTTAATAAAAATCTGAAACAAAAGTGGCAAATTTTAGATAGTGGTAAGTAACTTGCCTTTATGCCTTTGTACTCTCCTGGGTTATTAAATCTACCACCCCCCTCACAAAATTAAAATAGTTAAAGAAAAAAAAAATGTGTTAAATGGAAAAAGAAAGAAATAGATAAGTCAGTTTCCACTTTCTTACAAGGGTAGAGCAGGTGTTTTAATATTTCTTTAAGTTATCTGGGCATTATTAATATAAATTCATTTGTTAATAAGTATTTTACTTATAATTAGTCAGGTAACAAACATAAAAAAATATCTTTTTACCAATTTATGAACTGATTGTCTGGATTTTTAAATTGTAATCCTTCTTCCAGAAATATATTTTTATTTGTAATTTCCATGAAAGGGCTTAAACTTTATAATCATTTCATTAAAGTGCTGAGGGAGACAATTAAAACTAATAAGTAAATATATTTTAATCTCATTTACAAATTCAATCCCTGCTTTAGAAGCATTGTTTTGAGTTTTGTGTCTGTTAAATAAATAATCTATACTATGTTTTTGAACTTTTAAGAGCAATTTGCTATATATATAGAAAAAGACTGAGAGAGAAAATGAAATTTTACTTAGGATTCTCAAGTGATGATAACTATATCATATGGTCATTGTTTTCCCAGAAAAATTAATCTCCAATTTTATTATCAAAATGACAATGGAAAAAACATTTAATTTCTATGTTTTCTTCTTGCTCCACTTTTTTATCCTCTGGTTTATCATCTAGATTAAGTTTCTTAACTTACTTTAACCTTGAACAATCTAATGTGCATTGCAAACTCACCTACACTGTGAATTCCTTGAGCGTTTTAGGAAAGATGTATATGGTTTGGAAATCATATTTAATTTATTTTAATATTCCTCTGCTTTGCAATAGTCACTGCACCCAGTCTCACACTATATGGTTTTGATTTACCCCAAATCACCTTATCAATGATGTGAATTGTCCCAAAAAGCACAGAACTCTCAAATCTAGAGTTAGGGGATAACTGTACAAGTTCCATTCTGTACTGGGGTGGGGACGGGGGAAACACAAGCATTTGAAAAATCATGTTTTGTTTTTTTTTCCCAATAAAATCTTCCTTAACCATCTGACATGGGAAAGAGAGGAACACAGCCCACTTTAAGCTTTCCTGTTGGAGGAAACGAAGACAAACCCTTATGAAAAGGGAAAGTGACCTGTCTATGAGGAAGCACCACAGGGAGTAATTAAATCTTCTGAGATTATTGAATCCCAGTAATGGACAAGTCTCATCACCTGGGATGTGTCCAGTGACTACTATACTTGGAGGTTAATCCTCAAACTTTTAATTCACAGTTAACCTGCCCAAATTGACTTTGCTTCCTTGCAATTATAAAACAAGTTATATTTTTATAAGGACCATTTATAACTGTTGATACTTACATTCAGGTCTTTTTAAAAAGGCTGCATCTGGCATTTAAAAAAATCTCTTGGTGAAATAATTACAGAAGAAAATAATCACACAACACTCACAGACATCCCTACATCATTGCATGCATGTATCCCTAATTTGAATTTTAGGCTTATGCATCTTGTAAAACATCAGGAGATTGCGCAGAATGACAAATCCCCCTGCTTAGGAACCAAGAAAACAACCCATGGAATTTGAAAACTGTGATAAGATTAGGTAAAGTATCTATAGGTGGTCTGTACAAATAGTGTAGGTAAAAGTGGTAGGTAATCCAGAAGATATTTTTAATGGCTCGCCTGTGGTGCACCAAAAGATGCTTTCTCCTTAGTACCTTCTTCAGGCCCCCAAGGCATTCATTATAAACTCAGTTACTGACTTGTGCTAATGGACAAGATCCTTGAGGAAAACTCAGTTATAGCTGAAAAATCTAATCTACCAAAAATAATTTTACAAAAAAGATTAATATGCTTACTGTTATAGTAATGTTTTAAAAAATACAGATTTTATCTAAAATTTAAAAAGATACTTTTTTAATTTAAAAAACAACAAAATTACAAAAAGGTTTTTTTTTTACTTTAAAATCTTGAAGAATTACCAGGAAAGTATGAATCTCATTGAAGTTATTAATTCAGAATTTATTAATTTTTAAATCAGAAAATTAAAAATTATTACAGCCCAGATACATGAATGATTTTTTTATTGGGGGAGAGGGTATTAATCGCCAGAAACTATATTTTTAAAAATGCATGTATGCATGTGTTTATGTCACTCATTGAATTCTCAAATTGGACTTTGACCTAAAAAAAGTTACAATACACTATAACATTTCATAAGTACTATATTATGTGCTATGTATCTGATTGCATCAATTAGAAACAGAAATATAGAAATCATAAGAAAATTGGCTATCGCTTCAATATAATTAACAAAAAAGTCTCTTCTTTAAAATCCTTAAAAATTCAACAACCATATGCATACATACCACTAAATATTCAAAACCAATTGTATACATACTGAATTCAGTAGAACAAAACTAAGAACAATTCCCAAATGAAAACTCAAGCCATATACAGACTCAACCCAGTTAATTCACTCTCCTTTCATTCTAGAGCATCCAGGCAATGATCAGCTCTCTATGCCATTCAGTAAGACTCTTGAGACCCACACAGATGATCCCAAATGCGGACAGGGGGTTGCTTTTTAAAACCAGCTTACAGAATTCTTCAAAGCTATAATTATTTTTGCCTACATGAAATATTTTTTCCCTCTAATTAAGAAAGAACAGCAAGTCACACCTAAAGAAGTGTGATTTTTCTGATGATTAATATCACATTGCTTGTTACAATCTTATTAGCGCAGACTGGATGTTGTCAGGGTGAGTGGAACACACTCACCTGATGGACACTGGGAAGCTAAATCCCACTACTGCTATCACCTCCTTTCAATGACCTCAACCCAACTGTGGGGGACATGGAAGATTTTTAAATGTGCTGATGAAAATCTTCTTGGACATCTAGGATATCCATTATTGAGTAAAGGATTTTCCTTATAATCAAAATATGTGCATTTAGGAACAGGAACAGTACAAGTTGCAAAAATATTCTACTGATGATTTCAGCTATTAAATCATTGACTTGATATGTAAATTTAAAAATAAAACTTCTAAAGAATATAATTTCAACTTCTCTCTAAAACAGCCCAGGTTTCTCACTGGTATATGTTTAATGCTTCCTTCTGTTACTTAAGCCCATATTAAAGTCACATTGGGTTGGAGAGAAAAGATTTAATAGTTTGAGAGATTTTGCAAGTGATATATTTTTTCAACAGTCTTCTTTTTTCTCTTCAATCTATGGATTGAATGGACAAATACTCTAGACAGTTCCTGAAATAAGGACCTCTGGATCTCAGTAAAAGAAAGGATCGCTTTCACATTGAAAGTGTGGCAACTTTATTTCTATTTGACCTCATTCTGCCAGCTGTTCCCAGATGCCTGGAGGATCCCCATCTCTGCAGATCACCAGTTCCCTGTTCATCTGTTGTGCCTTCCACTTCGTAGCCAGGGCCTCAGTCCAGGCACCACTTACCTGCCCATGGTTAGAAACTGTTGTCTCTTCATATGACATTTACCTCAAGGAATCTCTACTGATTAGGAAATAGTTTCTAATACATGTGGAAGTGATTTTTGCAATAATTAAAGACCACAAACTGCTCTAGATCCTAGTCAGACATTCTGCAAGCATGTCATAGGAGTGTCATGAGAGAAAGAGGAAGAGGGAGTATGGAAACTGATCAATTCAAGTTCATTATTGCTTACTACAAAGCAAAACTGAGCAAACATAAATAGCACCAATAGCACTGCTCTCATCCCAGTAGTGTATGTGAGTAGCATTATTGCTATTTCTAAGAAACAACATATTTTGGAACATGGGTGAAAAAAAAAAAAAAGAACATATTTCTTCTATATGCTAGTTCTCAAAACAAACAAGATTACCGAATTGAAATTAAAAGACTAGACTACATTCAGTGTTTACAACATGTCATTCATCTGCATTTTTTTACAACCCTCCCTTCTCCACAGATAAACTACCATAATCTAGGGCAACTTCTTTCCAGCCATAACCACCATGATTTTACTGTAGCAATCATTCCTGCTATGTCAGGCACCACACTGAAAACTGTGTGCGTCATTGCATTCTCCTCAGTTAACCCTGGAATCAAGTTCTTGCAACCAGGTGTCAAAGAAACAGGCTTGGTTACATGGGAACTCATGATGAAAATGAGTTGCAATAAAATATAGGTTTTGATATCTGAAGGTATTTAGAGACCCTCTCAAAGTCTCCATAGCTCATCTATGTTTAGCTCAACTACAATATTAAAGAATGTAATTATACAATAAGCATAGTTAAGAAATGGATGGCTTAGTAACAAACCAAAAAATTTCAATATATTGCTTGAAACTCAATTTATTTGCTGTATTTTACCTGCATGCCAAATATAATTTCTGTTGTCCAAAAAATGTGGACTTTAGAACATAATAAGAAATGAATACATACATACATACATTCAGAAATAAAGTAATATTTAATCCCTTTCAATTGGATTGCCTCTGAAACTTCACTTATTAACCTTCTATAACTCTTAATCTATTTGTTATTAGGGTATTTCTAATGGTAAAAAGAAAATGTTTCACAGGTAATATTTCTCACATGTCCCCATGAATATAAACCATTGTATTCAGAAGTCATGACAAGAATAAGTTGATTAAACAGATTTCAGTGACTGAATACTTTTATAGAACTCTCTCAAAATTTCTACAACCCCCTCTACCTGCCCAAGGCCCCAGTAGAGTTTGCACTAGTACTTTAATGAAGATGTCAATTTAGGGAAAACGTTTACTTTAATATTGATAATTCATACTTAAGGACATGTATTATTAAACAGGTTCAATTTTAAAATGTACAAACGTTATTTATCATTTAAAAAAATTTAAGGTGTTATTACATTTTAGTAAGATTCTCCAACAACTTACCTCACTTCAGAATAATAGGGACATTGTTCTTCATAAAAGCTAAATGCAGTTTAGTGCATGTCTTTGGTTTAGCCATTGCAAAAAGTGAGTCACTGAAATATCCACAGCCCCTCAAGGGACTGTCCCATTTCCAGTTCCCTTTCCAAACAGAGAAATCACACCCAAGAGACGCACCTGGGAAGGTGTGGGGGCTCAATCTCTGTGCATTTATTGTCTAATGGACTACCCTAGAGTATGGATGACAGGGGGCGCAAGTAGCGTAGGAATGAATGCACTTCTCATTTCTTCAGGACTATAGTGGGAGAGGTCCAGCTGTGGGAATCTAGGAAGAAGTCAAAAGAAGGGGTCCAGGATAACTATTTTTTCTCACCAGAAAAGCCTCAAGATTTCTGGAAACCAAGACATTCTTTACTTCCTTAGTTCTGCCCCCCCATTTCCCTGGAGAATTGGGGTACAGAAGACTATCTTACTTCCTTCCTGGGAGGCAGTCAGCTGCCACCATAAGGCCTTACCTGTGGGAGAGAAAGAGACCTCTCATCTTTGGATGACATTAATTTCTGTTCAAATACTGGATATTTGGGGACTTAAAGGATTCATAGAACTGTGATTTATTTAAACGTGAGCAAAAGTCTTGGGACCTACCTATGTTTTCTCCCAGGGTCAAAAAAATATTATCCTCATTGAGATTATTTAAAAAGAAGGTGAGGCATAAAAAGAACATGTATTTTTATTATAGTGCAAATAACACTTGTTTAATATAGTGGTTATATCAAAATAATATTACAACTATGTGTTTGAAAAATTATGAAAAATTCTACTTATTATGTTGACACAATAATAAAATACTCTTCTTATGGCCAACATAATATTGTCCATAATGCTGCCTTTTCAGACCAAAGATAAATTTAATGTGTTTCCTTAACTATCTTTTTTCAAAAGGTTTGTCATTTTATTAAGGAAAGAGCAGGATTTAGTGCAGAAGTTTAGGGGGTGGCAGGATTGAGTAAAAAGGAAAAAAGACTCATGAACATGGACAACAGTGTGGTTATTGTTTGGGGGAGGGGAACATAAAGGGACTAAGTGGTAATGAAAAAATACAATTAAAAAAACTAAAAAAAAAAAAAAAAGAGAGAGAGAGAAAGAACAACAAATGCTTAAGAGCAAGCCTTTCCATTCTGAAAGTTATATTAAAAACACCAATCAAAATTACTAAATGAAAAGGAATTTTTATAATGAAGCAAAACATGGAAGAATTAGAGTATTAAAAATAATTATTCAGAATCATCTCTAAATACACCACAAAGTTTGTTTTTATGGTGCTATTCTAAGACACTGAGGTTAGCGCCTGGAAGGAACCTACTTAGAGCTAGCTATAGGAAGCTGCTTTGACAGAAAGAAAGGAGTGGTCAGCGAAGTTTTTACATCATACCTGCTGTGTTAGGACAGACAGGTAACTGAACTCACTTGGGAACAAGGGGATCATACCACCACAGGATACTATTTCCTGATCAATTAAGCTAACCTCACAAGGAAAAGAGACCCCTGTTGTCATCTTAAAGATTCCAGAGAGTGAGGTGACCACAGAATTAGTCTGAGTGCAAAGAATGAAACATCAGAGGGAAGGCTTCTCGTGGAGAAGGGGTGTATCCTGGGCTGGGTGTCACTTTTGATGCAAACATGTCATCAGTCACTGAGGAAAGACTGGCCCATGAAGAGTGGAGTAGAACAGTGTCTCCAATGTCTTTAGTGGTCTCCAACTTTCTACGTATGAAGATGTAAAAATCTACATACGGATTTCCATGTGGCTTGAACATGGACTTTGTTTATGTCTACACTAGTCATTGTATGCCAATTGACAATTCTCAGAGGAGTGGAGGCCGAATAACATTAAACAAGTCAGATCAAACTTTTATTAATTTTCTTTAGAAATTATTTGATATTCTTTAACTCATGCTTTATTAAAGTTTTAAACAAATGGAAGACATTGTATTATTGTTTTTATTACTTTATCGTTACTATTATTATCATCATCCCCTTTTATTTGCTTTGGTGATCATTTTGAAGTAAGCTTAATAAATATAGTTTCAGGTGTTTCTAGTTTGCAGTACCCTGACCACTAAGTGTGGCCCTGAATGAGGGCTGCCCAGTGCGGCTGATTTCCACCCCGCTGCGGTGAGCTCAGGCAGCCTGCACCGGCTGCTGTACGTCCTCACTTTAATCTCCCTGACTGGATTTTGGCCAGGCAAACATAGCGAACACTTCTGTTCATCTGAAATTAACTAGTTGTCAGCTTCTGCATTACACCTCATGATTTTCATGTAGTATTTGAAATTTAGGTGGAGAAAGTAGTCTTTTTAAATATATAATATTATTAATATTGTACCCATTTTGCATTAATCCAGGAAATGAACCTAGCATTCCAAGACCAACATTTCATCTGCTTCAGTTTTACTTGTTTTTCTTTTATTACTTTATTTTCTTTATATTTTATTTCTATTTTTCTCCTGCAAAATTTATAAAAATATATAGCATAAAAAATGTTTTCCTTCAACATCAAGGGTACTCCCCAACTTTAACCATAGACATATATATTTATTTATGTTATTTAATCCTTTTTGATATTATAAAAATGTCTACAAAATTGGGGAGTCTTAAACAATAAAAGCCTATTCTAAGCTTATCCAAATTTTGAGACCTTTCTGTGACTTTGGAAATGGGTCTGTATATCTGCAAAACCTTAAACTTTCCATTAATTTCAATAAATTAGAAATACTGCAAACATAACCTTTCATTGCATTATTCTAAGATTTAAATTTAGGTTTGGGTGACCCATGGGAGAAATAGGGAAGAAAAATGGGTTTATGACTCAAATGAGAATACTGTATTTTAGAAGTTAAATTTATAATACATTAACTCATTTCTAATTTCCTACTAATCCCTGTACTAATTCATTTGCTTAGTAAAGAATTTTAAAAGATAAAACTAACATCATTAGTTAGTTGTGTCAATTACATATTGACACAGTGACGATATTCCCACTAAAAGGGAAATAATGTATTTCCCAAGGTTTATGTTTGTATTTTTTCTGTGTGTATGTGTATATAATAAAAAATCTAGACTGTATGTGGTTTTGCTTGTATAAATTTAAACTTTAAGATTATATGTCAAGAGGAAATTTTCTAAAAGTTTCTACATGCAGCTGGATTTAGATATTAATTTTTTTAATGTCAACTTCAGCAGAGCTACTAATAATGTTATGCAAGATTCATTTGGTACACTCAGCATATTAGTATCATTCTGTGAATAACCCTCATATTTAAAAGGAAGTCACAAATCAACTGATGAGCAATAATAGCTAAATTGAAAGGCCTTACTATAACAAATACTAAGATATAGCTGCTAAAATATACTATATCTACCCTCAAATCATAGATTGTATATTGAACGTTAATCAATGCACAGTGGGATTTTACATGTGTACATTCTAATGAGAATTTTAGTCTTCCTTTGATATCGAAATTTTCTGAGATGTCTATATTTATTTGGGAACTTTCCTATTAATACATGTTAGTTATAATGTTTTGCAGGAAACTTCCAAAGGCAGCAATTTTGAAGAATTTGGTGAAGGAGCCTATATGACAACCAAGAATTTCTCAAAAGGTTTTATTCAAAGACAAGAATGTGTAAAGTTTCTGGAAGCAATTTTGCTTTCAACGACCTGCTCAAGGTTATTATTAGTAACAAGAATATTAACAAAGTTATCCATTGATAAGATGCCATGGAGATCTATAAGTTTTAGATGATCAAATAGCCCTGAAAAGCTTCTGCTTAAAGATGATTAAGGTTATGAATTAAATGATTGCCATAGAGACCCTCTGTTAAGTAATCCACAAAATATATGAAGAAAAGAGGAAGAACTGCCACTCTGAAATGCAGTACTGTGGGTTCTGAGACAGACATGGGCTACTCAACAACTCTGGTGTTTTAGATATTCTTGAACAGTTTTCTTCCTAGATTTATACATTTTTTTTCTTATTAATGCACAAAGGCCCACGTGTCTTCAGTCCAGAGAGAATATGCTTGTATCTCTATGCATGAGAGATGATTTGACTAATTCATCAATGTGAACGGTGGGGGTGGCTTAAATCTTTAAAAAATAGTAAAAACAATCCTTCAAGTAAAACTTTGTTAAAATCATATGTGTTAATAATAGTTTAATGTATGGGTCACACTGGGCAGTAAAGCATCTTTAAAGGGTGAGGCTTTTTAAGTCATCTATGACATAACACTAGTGACCAGCATCTATCAATCTTACCTGCTGTGCTCCTCTTGACTGTGGAGGTAACAGTTCATGCTATTCACCAAAAAGCTAAACAAACGACTATACAAGGACTTAGCCAGGAGATCCCGGTAAAATTCAGCCATCTCTATAGTATGTCGTCGTGTGATCATATCTCCTGGAATGGCAGAAAGGACAGGGGGTATAAGAACAAGGGTTTCTCTCATTTAAAAGCAAACAAAACTGTATTCCTTATCCATCTTCACACATCTCCATACAGCAAAAGATGTTAACACTGTGACTCTATGACTCTAATAAGTGAGGTCTCTATTATTACCTGAAATGTTTCCATAAGATGAGTGTCATATGCATTGCAATCTTATTCGTTACAATTGTTGACCACAGCTTTTGACCTTTTAAAGACTGTAATTTCCTTTCACTTAGGGACCCACCTCTTTGAAGGGCCCCTCATAACAAGTTTCCTGCTAACAGTTCACTGGGTTGGATACTGAATCATCCCTAAGGCATTTGGAAACCTGGCCACCTGGAAAATAAGTCATATTTTAAATATTTTCAAAGAAATGAACCAACTAACCAAAATATGGGTCTGGAATGTGGAAATAAAATTGGGCCTTAGGTAGAAATTTCTGTGTCATTCTGAAAGACATGGTAATTAAAATCTTGAATAATAATATTTAGGGGAGAATTTGAGAAGAAAGCAAAAAAAAAAAAAAAGTGAGGATGATTTTGGACTTGAGTCTATAACAGCATTAGTGCTACAGAGTGGCAAGGGAATGGGAATGTAATATTCATACTTTGCAGCGTTGGCCAACTGGCTACCCATCGCTACTCAGGCTGAGCAGGGCATTAAATATTAGGTTGATGACCACATGAAATGAGGGTTAAGTTGTTGTGAAATGAGGGTTAAGTTGTTAATCATAGAGATACACATAAGTGGGCAGAACTGCTTCTGAGACTAACAAACAAAACAGCAGGTAACCAAAAATCAGGAAGCTCTAAGTTTAAGGCCGCCATGAGGACAGAACAACATGTGGTAGTAGTAAAAGCACTGTGCCACTTATCTTACAGAATTGAGGTTTCTAGAGGCAACATGATTAAGGTTCTAATGAGTCACCAGCATAGTAGGGGTATAAGGAAAGGTGGGCTAGTGTAAGCAGAGAAACCTTCGTATATGAAATCATGGACATAAACGGAGAGTTCAGTTTTTCTTTGAAAAATCCTGAGAAAAAAAATAATTCATTTGGATAACTTCAAGAAACTTAGTGTGGCTGGATGCAAGAGTATCAGTGGGAAAATGACTAAAAACAAAGCATAGCATTAGGGATGGTCCAAATAATAAAGGACCTCCTATGCTGTCCCACAGCATATGTGTCACAAGCTTAACTATAAAGGCATTGGAAAATCTTTCAGAGACTGTTAGTTACCCATGGATGAAAACTTACACCTGAAATCAGTGTGAAAAGAAGGTAAATTGCAATAAGGCCAGGTAAAAGATTAAGGAGAATGTTCCTGCCAAAATCTAGGGAAGGACTAAGATAAATTTAGCACATGGTGATAGAAATAAAGGGAAAGCCGTAAGAATGAAAGCTGTTTATGGAGTAGAGCTAGAGTATCTCTGATGTACTTAACAGAGAAGGAGATCAAAGAAGTACAAAGAATGACTTTAAAGCAAATGAATGGGTAACAGGGAGATTCACAGAGTTCAGAAATATGGTCAGGATCTACAGATATGAGGCAGAAATTATAAGCCACATAACCAGGTACCTGCAAGTAGGTCCAATAGAAACAGGTAAGCAAAATGGTGATTTAGAAGAAAAAGGTCCAGTGGTTGGTGAGTCCTCCAAATTACAATACAGAGGAAGCTTGGTAAAGCAATGGTTTCTAGTGAAAAACTGAAGAGTGTGGAGAAAAACCACTCTCCTTGCCCACTGAGTAGAGATGCATAGAACATAGAGACTTATCTTGGGAATCAGATAACATTAGATTCTAATTCTAAACATGCCATTTATTAATGATCAAAGTTATTTAACCTCTTTGGATCTTGGTTATGAAAATAATAATGTGTACCTCATAGCAACTGGTAAAATTTTTTAATCTCATATTCATAGTACTTGGCACAGTTCTTGTCATAAATACCCAATAAGTGGCAGCTACTATTGCTGATGATGTGAAGGAAAAAGGATGCTCTTCATTGAAGAGGGCAGCAGGGCACACATACACAAAGAGATCCAATTTTTTAATTAAATAAATTCTCTTGGATTGATGACTTTGTCTAAAATGACTGATTAGCTAGAAAAGGTGACCAATAAATCAAAATGGTCTCTCAAAAGCAGAAAGAGTTTAGAATATGCGATACAGTCAGATCAAGTGCCCAAACCTAATGGGTTCGTGGGTTTTTCTCGTAGGTTTTTCTCATTTGGCATTCAGTTCCTAGAAATAATTTTACTAAGTGGGAAAAGGTAGGCTTGTATTTATATTTTGTATTTCAAAGCAGATCATGATTGCATTAAGGTGAAAGTCAGAGTATAGAAAAACTTACCTTTAAGATATTGGACATCGGTTGTTAAAGCAGACACTAGTTCATCTGTCGAGACTTTTAACATTCCAGCCACTAAAAGTTAAAGCGACATTGAAACTAAAGTTAGTATTTTTTGACAGAGACATTATATTTTATGGCTATGATTTATAACTTTATATACGCCCATTAGAAAATGTGTGTACTAAAGAAAACTAAAATACCAACTTAATTGTCAAATTCAACTAAAGAAATGGTCTATGAGTTCTTCAGGTTCCTGCATTAAATGTAACAAGTTTTTCCTCCTCCTTTCTTTAACAAATAGACCTGAATGTGTTCTCCCAATTCCTGATTAAAGTACTTTGATATGAGGTAAAGATATGCTGTTCATTGACAATCTGTGGTTTTAAGGAATTTTGGGAAAAAAAATCTGGGAGTGACTAACAGGCAACCTCAAAGGAAAGAGAGATTTTTGGCAAGATCTTTTCAGGGAAGTAATTAAATCTGATTTAAATCTTTAACTAATAACATGATCCCAAAATATATTGGGTAGCAGGGATAGGGGTGGAGAACAGAAAAGGAAAGAGAAAAACACAAATATGTGCAGAAGAATCAACCTGCTAATGTGGTGAGCAGCAGGAAAACATAAATGTGTATCTTGTTATTCATTCCCATAACCACTTATTAAAAAGTACACAGAGTTACAGGTTATTCCCCCACCCCACCCCCCAACCGCTCCACCATTCTCACTGGATTCTACTCTAAATGAAAGGTTTTATTCCACCTACTGTTATGTGTCTCCACCTACTGGCAGGTCTGCAAAACTGCATATGCACAAGGTTAAAGTTAGCTCTGTTCCACTGACCTTGTTCCAGAAGCTGGAGGTCAGAAACAAATGCAGAGTCTGCCTCCATCAGAGTGGTGAACCGAATGTCTCCAATGTGTAATATTGCTGATAGAATCACAAACAGATTCTCCACCTCCTGAGCATTTTACAAATAGAGAAAATGAACAGGATTACTTAGAAGAAAATAGATTAAAAGTCAAACCCTTTAATTGCCTAAAAGTACCTTTAAAAGGTGATGTTAAAGGGGATGGATTTAATACAACAACAATAAAATTAAAAAAAAAAAAAAAGGTGATGTTAATATAGTCAACTACTCCTATTCTAGATAAGGAATAAAATTAACTGTATAATGCATCTCAGTAGTTTCACTACAACTTATAGAAAAAATAAAGATATAATGACAACTAATACTGCTCTGTTAAAAAGAAAAAAACTAACTGATGCCTGTCTTAAAGTTAAAAATACATTGTAACATTATTTTTTGAAAAAAGATGTGGATTCTATTAATGGTATTGTGAATTTTTTAAAAAAGATATAGATTTTATTTTATTTATTATTATTCTTAGAAAGGCAGAAAGGGAGAGAGACATCAATGTATGGTTGCCTTTAACCTGCTTCCAGCTACGGACCCGGCTGGAGGCCTGGCTTACAACCTCATTATGTGCCCTGGCTGGGGAATGTATTGTGAATTTTTAAACCTCAAACATTTGACTCTCTAGCTCAGAATTAAAATCTCATAGTACAATGCACACTTCCTATAAATGAATGTTTCTGTTCCTTAAACAAAGGAGAGTAGGGAAGTGATATTCTGATAAACATTAAGAGTTTCCATGTAAATTTCAAAATAAAAAGTGAATCATTGTGTAACAATGGTCTGACTGGCTGGATGTCAGGCCACCATTACAGGTGAGGTCAAACTCCACACGTCCTCCCAGAGTGGACAGAAGTCACAGGGAGGCTGGCCAGATATCCCAGTGCTGGGGCTGCTTCACCAAAGAATGCAGACAATGGTGTGGATCTTCTAGTTACCTCTCTTATGAGATACATTGGCATTATGGTTACAGCATGTTTTACTTCTGCTGGAAAATTAAGGAAAGCATGATAAAAACAACTATGCCTAGATAAATAAAATGTTAATTTTTTTCAAGGTATTTCAAGGTAAACTCAGAAAAAATAGATTTTGGCAAGAGCTTTAAGCATAATAAGGTAGCAGGAAGTAAAATAATGTTTGCTGAGTCCTGGCGGGTGTGGCTCAGTGGATTGAATGGAGGCCTGCAAATCAACGGTAATCTGTTGAGCTCCCAGCCAAGGCACATGTCTGGGTTGCAGGCCAGGTCCCCAGTGGGGGCCCACTTGAGACAATTTATTGATGTATCGCCCACACATTACTGTTTCTCTCCTTCTCTTTATCCCTTCCTTCCCCTCTCTCTAAAAGTAAATAAATTGTTTTAAAAAACATTAAAAAACAAAACAAGAATGTTTGCTGAAGGATAATATCTGAGAATCTGAAAGTCTGCATACCCAAAAAATAGCGTAAGTGTGGTTTTAGACAATAAAAATTACCTCAAATATGGTTTTAGACACTCATTTTCTGTCAAAAATGAAAAGTCAAGAAGACACTGTAAGTTAAATTATACTTTTCTAGAATAATATATAGTATTTAGTGTGATAGTATTAATAGTAAAACTGGTTAAGTTCTACATAGGGCAAGGGTCATAACCTTTCCAATTTTATTTTCCTAATCTGCAATTTGGAAATAAAAAGCTCCTGCTTGTGGAAGTTTTACTAAGAACTATAATTATTTTCTTATACATACTTGAAGTGAAATACTCCATGGGACTTTATGAATTTCCTCCAGAACATCTAGTTTTCATTATAAGATATAATTTTATTGTCTTTAAAATGAGGTCACTGACAAAGATGATCTCTAAGGTATTTTCAGGTCCAGTGCTCTATAATGTTAGCATTACTTAAAAAATATTTTTGGTAACTCCCAAGTCACAAATGAGTATTTCAAATTGAATTCATTTATGGTTGTTTAAATAACATTTTACCTCTTACACTACCTGACAACCCTTTCCCCCATTTATTTTTTTAAAGATTTTATTTATTATTTTTATAGAGGGGAAGGGAGAGAGGCAGAGAGGGAGAGAGACATCAATGTATGGTTGCCTTTCACCTGCCTCTAGCTACAGAGCTGGCTGGAGACCTTGTTTGCAACCTGGTTATGTGTACTCTGGCTGGGAATTGAACCAGCGACATTTGGGTTCACAGGCTGGTGCCTTATCCACTGTGCCACCAGCTAGGGCCTTCCCTCTTCTAATAAATACAATAACTCATTAAATTTTTTAGTCCCTTGTGAGATAGGAACTTCTGGATACACAGATAAGAAGCCTTTATTCTGCCCTCAAGGATCTGAAAGTTTCATGGTGGAAACAGAGCTGTGAAAACTAGCTATAACATGAATTAAAATGTGGTAAATAGCCCTGGCTGGTGTGGCTCAATGGATTGAGCACCAGCCAATGAATCAAAAGGTCACTTCTTCAATTCCCAGTCAGGGCACATACCTAAGTTGTGGGCCAGGTGTCCAGTTGGAGGCACATAAGAGGCAACCACACATTGCTGTTTCTCTCTCTCTCTTTATCTCTCCTTTCCCCTCTCTCTAAAAATAAATACATTCTTTAAAATATAAAATGTGGCAAACACTATGACAGGCATAAGAATAAACTACTCTGTAAGCAAGAGGCACAATAAACAGCAGTGGGCAACAGTCACCTGCCATTTACTGGCTGGCTGGAAAGGTGGTGATGGAGGGAAGAGCTGAGGAACCTTTATGAACATACCTCTCAGCACCACAACCTAACCTCAAGGTCTTGATTCAAGTCCTTCACCCACCTAGAAATACCTTCCTTCCAATCATATTGGACATGATCTGCTCTTACTAAGTGGACTAAATTGTCACCATCCTAGGCAACCCAAAAGATGGTCTTTTGTTAAAATGTTCACATTTCCTTTACTAAAAAGATTCTTTGATTCTCTATTCACTGTCGTAAATAGAAGTATGCTTTGCTTGTCCTGACTTTAAGGATCAATCATGGATTTTTAAAGCCCTGTTTCCAAACAACTGGTAAATGGTTCCTTACCCAGCTCTATATTCCAGTTTCCTATAAGAAAGCAGTAGACATTTCAGGCATGGAGCAAGGGGGGAAATAACAAAAATACAACAGTAGCAAGTGTAAACATAGGAAAGAACAAGTCGATAGGAGACTAAGACTCAGACTGAGACTGGATAATCAGGATAAAAAATACTGCATGATTGCCATTCCTAGAATTCCCATCTCTGAATGGGGTGAGGGTGGAGTAAAGCAAAGCAGTCAAAGCTAATCCATTTAGGGTGAGTCCCCACCTTTGCCTCTCCCTTTTCATCACCTTTCTACTCCTTTTCACCCACTCACTGCCCTATTAACCCTATCTGCATGGGCAAGAGGAAAACAAACATCCAAAGCAATTAAGTTGGTAGTTTAAGAGAAAAAAAAATTTTTTAATCCATGACTAAATCTGGGTTCTTGGATTACTTGCATACTAAAGTTAGCCACACCATCTTATATTAATTGCTAATAATCATCATTAAATGATGATCAGAAGCTGATCATCATTCAAAATAATACCATATTGAATAAGGGAAACAGAGAAAATGTGTAAGGGAAAGAGATTTGTGAGAATTTGGAGAAGTCTCAGACTTAGATTACTTCCCATCTCTTATTCATCAGACCTGTGCTGTACAATTCAGTAACTACTAAACACACTATTCTATTTCCATTTAAATTAATTAAAATAAGGAATAATTAAAAATCCATTTCCTTATTCTCTTCAGCCACACTTCAAGTGCCCAGTACCCACAGGTGACTAGTGGCTACCATAATGTACAACGCAGAACCAGAATATTTACATGATCCTGGAGATTTCTCTTATACAGCAGTAGTTTATACATTTTAGATTAAATTGTTCAGGTTCATAATGCTTTCAGGTATTTGGTAATTCTTTAAAAATTAAAAAAAATATTTTATATTGTTGAGGGAGATATAATAAAGTGACTCTTGACAGTAAGCAATTCCTCCAGATCTGCCAGTTTTTCTCGAGTTGGTCAATGTAAAGTCCTTTAATTTGTTCGGCTCACAAGGTTCATTTGGCAAAAGGTCTCCTTGGCCACCCTCTTGAAAGTAGCAGCAGCACCTCCTCTAGTGACTCTTAGTCTTCATAGTACCTATGAACCTAAACACCTGGTTTATGTCTACCTCCCCCACTAGAATGTAAAGTCCAAGGGGCAGATAGTGGAGCTTATTCTCTGTTGACTGACAAGTGTTTGCAAACACATCCAGAGGATAATACAGACTCAGGGAAAGGTTTTGAAAGATTAACTTTGATAAATAAATGCAAGATTGGTTTCTCAGAGAAATATTAATGATATAACTCACCAAATTACTAAAGCCAACTACATTCAGAGCTTGTTTCAAAACAGCAAATCTCTCCCTGTTCAGAGAATGCTCTCCCATTGATACCTTGTCTCGTATGGTCTGGTTCAAATACCTGTTAGGATAAAAAGCACATAGGATTATGGCTAGGCTCACAGTCAAGCTACAGTGGTTAAAAGTCACTTCAGCCATATTTGGTGTCCAGAGTAATGGAAATCACCTGGACATTGTGTACCCGTGTGTTTATAAGGCTTTGATACATAATAGCACATGATGTTTCAGGAAGGGAGAAAAAGGTTCTTGTTGTACCAGAACATATTTACACTGTTTTACTTGGTTCTCACCTTTGCTGTACCCTTCCAACTGACAAGAGAAGGTCACTGTGTTTTATGTATTTCACACAGAAATTTGGTGGCTTCTATCATATACTTTGTAATTAACATTTTTTATTAAAGAGTTTTAATTTAAAGTAACTCAATACTTCTTCTTGTCAGTATCTTTTAATTATGAGATGGTTGATTAATTCATTGATTTACTACTTTCATTCAACAAATATGTAGGAATCACCTACCAAGTCCACAATACTAGCAGCTGAGAATATGAAGCTAAAGGGTTCATCCCTGGGAAAGCAACAGCAATAACAAAAATAACATATCCAGGGCAGCGACAAAAGAAGGGGTAGCTACAATACAACATGGAAGTAGAACAACAGAGATGAATATGAATGGTTTGTAAGTGATCCAGAAAGGGGACCAAACCCAGAAGTAGATGATGAAGAAAGACTGAGGCCAAAGAAGCTTTGGCTGTAAGAATTGACACTTTAATAAGAATCTTCCAAGCAAAAAATTAAGGGTATTTCCCCTTAAAAGCATGTACAAAAAAAACACAGGACTAAGCATGCATGATGTATATGGGGAACTTGGGCAGATGAGCAAAGCCGGGGCCTTGGTGAGAGAGCAGAGATTGATGAGGTCAGAGGAGTAGCCAGTGTTTGGTGTGTCTTGCAGAAGAACTTCAACTATGTCTTGGAAGTAACGGGAGGTCCTAATGGTACTGAAACAAAGTAATGGCACAATCATATTATTGTTTCAGAAAGAACATTCTGTTAACCCAATGGAAGATGACCTAGAAAGAGATAAGGCAGCTAATGATGCTAGGTGATCCAGTGGGAGACCAGCAGTGGTGAAGAAAAGAATGAGATATAGAGAGGCATCAAGGGGCAGAATAGGCAGGATGAGGGGACAGGCTGGGTATAAGAAGAGAAAAGGGAGTCATCAATAGGCTTTTCATGTTCTGCTGGGGAAAAGCATGGGCACTGGCTCATCAACTACAGGGTTTTATCAACAGGAAAAGTAACTTTTTTTGACAGAGAAAGTCTTATATTTTATATGTTCTGTTGATTTGAAACTTCTTGTTAGAGTTCAACTTTAGCTCAAAGAAACTATTGGCTATAGGGACCTGAAACTCAGAAAAGATTAGAAAGTAAGATCTGGAATATATCAATATGCAAATAAAAAATAAAACATGCGAGTGAATGAACTCACAAAAAAGGAGATGCTAAAGTTTTAGGGGTGAATAAAGATTTAAGTGTTCAGGAAAGGAGTAGGGAAATTAAAAGAAACCAGTCATCAAAAACAAAGGGACACTATTTTTTAAAGCATGATTGATACTGATAGAAAAGAAACCCTAGAAACAAGAACACAGATGGGAGCGTGGGGAGGACACAGGCTGAAGTCTGTAGGGTGGAAGTGGGGTCCAGGAGGACTTCCTTTTTATCAATCTTGGCTAAATCAATGAAAGACAGAAATTAAGCAGCCTAGTTTCTGGGGTGTGGAGTGGGAGGGACGTCAGAATATATGATGAGATAGAAACACACAGAGACTAGATAAAATATTAAAAGGAGCTGTTGGGGTAAAAAGAAGTTGCTGAGAAAGGAAGAGGGGATTGAATCAGGACTACAGTGGAAGATGTGTGTCCCACGGAGAAAGGTGATGGAATATGGGTCCAAATGCTGTAGCATCTCAGTGGGTAGAGGAACCGCTGCTTCATGACTTGTTTCTCTAGGAGAGAAAATGCTGAGTTTAGATGACTAGGTGATGTTGGCTCTAGGAACATCTTAAAATTCTAAGGTATTCATTGTGGAAGACAGAAGTGGTTGTCATGCACAGAGACATGGCAAGTTTAGCTCAAGTTGTAGAAGGAGCATTGAATATTGGCTCTTATGTGGTGGTTTCACTTCTCCAAAGGTTCTTTACTGCCTGGTGTGAATGAGTGTGCTGGGTTTGGGGGCAGTGGAAAAAAGGGAAAGGTCAAACGCATTAGGAAGAGATTGGGTCATGATGGTCATAGAATTATTTTGTCTAAAATCTACAAAATTTTAATGACTAAAAGTCTTAATGATAAGAAATTGTAACCACTTTTAATTCTTCTTATTCTCATAACAGTTTTTACTTCAGTTAAGTTCTGAGTAGAAGAAGGAAATCAAAATTATTGTTGGTATCTGAAGACAGGGCTGTTAATTATGTAAAAGTCTAGGAAAAATTAAATCAAAATAGAGAATTTCAGGGAGCAGTTTGCCCAATGGCAGGAATAATGCTTTAAAATTGTTTGTGTTTTCCTCTGCAGCCAGAACATTTGTTGGCATGAAAATGATTTAAAAAACATATAGAACTCAGTGTTTACACAAATTTTAAATTTCTCCCAGTATTAATAGTGTCTAGGATGAGTTCACTATCTAGTTTTCAGTTATCTGCAAAACTGTCTTAAAATGAGAAGTATAAAAATTAAGTTTATATTTTAGAAATTAAATACACTCACTTTACTTTGATATTTAATAACAACACTGCACATGAGGACAGAGAAATACTTGAAAAATATGCTATTAAAATATTACAGCTAAGAATTTGAAGACTTGGCTGTTAGTCTTTTGTGTTCCTTACTGATGACATTTTAAACCTGTATTTTATTACTTGTAAAATGGAATGAAATTTAAAAAATTAAAAAATTCTCCATTTTAGTGCATAATAGTTTTATGAAAATTAAATAAGATATTGTGCATGGTATGCTTTTTCCATTCATCTTGTAATGTACATGTAGAATATGAGTATCTCTTGGAATGATAATATTATGCATATGTGAGGAGCTTTTAGCAAAAGTGCTCTGTCATTAATGAAGCTCTTAATCACATGAATAAATATGCCAAATGAGGGGACATTTTGAGAAACTATAATAAATGCTTTTAACATTTGAGAATATTTTAATCTATAAAATATGATTTTCTATTCTTCTCAGATAAAAGTAACAAATAGATACATGACAAGGATCATAGTTCTCATTTCTTGATTATGTTTTCCCAATATGAATCACTCAAAAGTTGATGATTGCATGTGCAATATTATCATGGCATTTCCAGGTGTTTTCAACACTTGGAAATAGGTGAGAATGACTGTGGTTATAAGTTGTAGACTTCCCTGGTATTTCCCCACTAATCTGAACACAGTGGTTGAAGACCATCCTAAATAAATCTGTGCAAGTGTTTTCATCTGAGAGTTATAACTTTGTCTCCTATTAATAGTCCCACAAGCCCTGGTATTCCAATCTTAGTACTCAGCGCTCACTATCCTTTATTTATTTTTTAATATATTTTATTTATTTTGCTATTGCAATTGTCCCAATTTTTCCCCCTTTGCCTCCCTCCACCCAGTACCCCATTTCCTCCACTAATGCCCCCCTTAGTTCATGGACATGAGTCATGCATATAAGTTCTTTGGCTTCTCCATTTCCTTTGTTCTTAACATCCTCCTGTCTATTCTGTCACCACCAATGTGTGCTATTTTTCATTCACATCCAGACAATTCACCTTCTGTCAGTTTCTCAAATCATATTAATACAAAGTTTTCTTTTCATTATTCCAAAATGCCTACATTAATTCATTTGTTTAAAGAATTACTGTTTTAATATGAATTGCAATATTACCAAATACATGCTAAAACACACAAGCATACATATTTTTACACATATGTAAAATGTGTAAACACATACTGGCTTTTGAAGAGTTAATACAAAAAATTTAAAATATGCCAACAGCTTACATAATTATTACATGTTAAATGATAGTATTTTAGATATATTGTAGCAAAATTAAGCACATTTTTTCTTCTTTAATACTTATTTTACTCTGGAATGCTATTTTTGTGAAATATATCACAGAAATGGTGTATTGCAGAACTCACTTTTGTGAAAGTTGTCCTAGAGACAGTGCCAAACCCATAGTAAAAAATGAATTTTGTTTTTGAATCAGATTCTTCAACTGCAATAACTTTATTTTAAGCTACTGGAACTATAACATTCTTTTTGGAGTTTTCCACCTTAAAAGTAGATTGATTGATTGATTGATTTTGGCTGAGCACGGGTCTTACTTCTTTCAATACCCTCTGTTTTCTCTCTACATGTGTTTTACAAGTTGAAGCCTTCAGAAATAATGGCACTTGCAGTGCTCAGCTGGTCCCCAGAGTAAAAATTATTATGTCTACTAAGTAGAGGTAAAAAATAAAAGTCCCTAGGATTTAAATAACTTTGTAGAATAGTATTCTAGCTATTTTTTGAACTTGTGGTTGACTTCCTATGTGGTCCTAAACTAACCCCTGAACTATTTAAAAGTCTGTTGAGGTAGAGATTAGGTATGTTTACATTTCAATAATAGTTTCCTATTGTGCATGGTATGGTATGCTTTTTCCATTTATCTTTATTCCTTTTCCCAAGCACCCCCAGTTTGAGGGCCTTCGTAACTGGAAATGTATATTTCCATGATCTATTTGAAAGAAATCTCATCTAATTTACCTGCTAATATGAGAATATATATTCCCTATGTACACGAATCATATAGTTTAGCAGTTTGTAACTTCCATCCAAATTGGTCTTCATTCTCAGCATCTTTTCTAACCTAAAGATTGACTGACTTCACATCACACCAACAACCAGTTGGTTACTATTTAAAACATAAATTGCTAAAAAACTACATATTACACACCCATAAATAAGCACATATTCTGTAACAGTGAATAAGAAAGATAGCATATCTTCTATGTAAAATGCATCCACATTTTCTTACTTTTTCTTCTTCCTTAACTGCATTAAATTTTTCTGAGTTATTGCAAGTAACATGATTTTTCCATATTGCAAAATAATTCCAATCTAAGAAAACTTAACCTGCACTAATGCAGATACAAGTAATATACAAAATTATACTCTATTTAGTGTTATCTATTTATAACAAGATCATTTAAAGCATTCATAAGTTAAAGTTGGTTTTTATCCATTCGGCTACCCTATGTCTTTTGATTGGTGCATTTAATGCATTTACCTTTAAGGTTATTATTGATATGTACTTAGTCATTATCTATTTTTCCCTTTGTACCTGTGTTCCTGTCTGTCTCTCTGTTTCTTCATTTTCTTAAAGCAGACCCTTTTGCATCTCTTACAATGTTGATTTGGTGGAGATGTATTTTTTTAGACTTCTTTTGATTGGGAAACTCCTTATTTTGCCTTCTATTTTGATTGAGAGCCTTGCTGGGTGGAGTATTCTTGGTAGCAGGTCTTTGTTTTCCTTTCTTTTTTCTTTTTTTTTTTTTTTTTAAGACTTTACTATTTTGAGAGAGAGAGGGAAGGGAGAGAGGCAGAAAGGGAGAGAGACATCAGTGTATCATTGCCTTTTACCTGCCTCCAGCTATGGACCTGGCTGGAGACGTGGCTTGCAATCTGTTTATGTGCCCTGGCTGAGAATCAAACCAACAATATTTGGGTTCTCAGACCAAATTCACTGTGCCACCAGCTAGGGCTTAAGCCTTTTTCATTGCTTGAAATATTTTTTGCCATTCCCTTCTGGATTGTTGTATTTCTGTTGAGAAATCAGCTAATAACCTTATAGGAGCTCCCTTGTATGTTATTAGCTGTTTCTCTCTTATTGCTTTTAGGATTCTCTCCTTGTCTTTGAAATTTGCCATTTTCATTATGATGTGTCTTGGAGTGGGCCTGTTTGGGTTCATCTTCATTGGGACCCTCTGTGCTTCCTGAACTTACATGAATTTTTTTCTCCTCATGTTAGGGAAGTTTTCTGTCATTACATTTTCAAACGGGTTTTATATCCCTTGCTCCTCTTCTCCTTCTGGTATCCCTATGATATGGATGTCATTATGTTTCATGTTGTCCTGCCACCCTCTTAAAACCTCTTCATTTGTTTTCAGTCTTTTTTCATTCTCTTGCACTACCTGGGAATTTTTTTTTACATTGACTCATGTAAAATCAGATCATCCAGTTCAATGATCTGATTCTCTGCTTTCTCTAACCTGCTTTTGATTACTTCTACATGTTCCTCAATTCAGAAATTGTATTCTTCATTTCCTCCTGGCTCCTATTGAAGGTTTCTAGGTCCTTTTTTAATGCTGGTGTAGTTCTCAGTAAGTTCCTTATAGCTTTCCTGGAGTTGTTTGTAGTTCCCCTGGAGTTGTTTGTAGTTTTCTTTGAACTGGCTGAGTTCATTGAGCTTCTCTATCATCATTATTTTTAATTCCATGTCTATGTCCTAGTCTGGGCCTAGTTAGCCAGCTGGAGACTACCAGAGATCAACCGTCATTGTCTCCTTTAGTTGTTAATCCAATCAGTCTGTGATCAGTGGTCAGCTTTAGGCCTCTGTATGGGGCAGATGAATTCAGTTGTTAACCAATTAACCTGTGATCTGAGGTCTGGTTTAGGCACTGCTGGGTGGGGCAGATTAATTCCTATGGGTGGGGCTATGGCTTCCCCTCAAGCTGCCATCCTTTGGAGAAGAATGGTCTGAAGGCTATATGGGGGATGGGTCAGCTCTGGACTCCCAGGCTGCTCCGTCAACTCTCCCTCTAAAGCCACTTCCCCAAACTCTGCTCAAGTGTCTCTAGTCCACTGTGCCCTCCCTCTGCTGGAGCCCAGGGTGGGTGGGTACCACTGTATTTTTATGTGTGGTCCTTTTAAGAGCTCGGTGTCTCTGTCAAGCCAGCTAAACCTGACAGCCTTTTGGTTTTCATGGCTGGGTGCTGTTTTACTGTTAGCTTTGTTGCTGTAGGTTGGGAAGCCCAGTTGGAGGTTTAGATCCCACCCTTCTCAGGTGGAACCCTGCTGCGAAGATGTTTCTATGTCCCTTCAGCTGCCACCCATGGGAGCCCTGCCAGCCCTCTCATGTCTCTGCACTTCCTACCAGTAGTGTTATGATGAATTGGCTCTTCTGTTCATGGTAATAAGGCCTCACTCCAGCTGGTATTCTGTTGGTTATTCTGGATGATTTCACCCCAATTAAGTTGTAATTCCAGTTTGGTGTTGGGAGGAGATTGGTGCAACTCCACTTCTCTGCCATCTTGGTTCTCCCCACTATTCTTTAAAATTACCTTTTTATGACTCAAAATCATATACTTAAAGCTCAATCTATTTTTTTTAATCATCTCATTTTAACTCATAAACTTCAAAAGTACTATGTTTGGGAACATACAGTCCTCTTAATGTCCAGAGTTGGAAATATCAGAGACTATGTATATCATTTGTTGTATCAAGAGTCATCATGGTTTTGTTTCTAAGACTGACAGATCAAAGTAATGCTCTAGATGTTTCTCCTTCAAAGTATAAGACTGTAACATGTGGACTGTATAATATTAAAAATTATAGATGGATTAATACTACTTGACTAATTCTATTCAATGGGAAAGTCATTGAGAAGTAATATCATGTGTTTTGTCATTTATTGGATGTTTTAGAAGCACCTCAGTTAATCTCCACATTGATCATGAAAAGAAGAGCTATTATTGTGCTCATCTGAGGCATAAGGAAATTAAAACTTGTTTAATGTAACTAGCTCAGTAATTGCTCAACTAACACACTCCCTGTCCTAACTCCTCAGTTCTTCTCAAGCTCAATATAAGTTTCTTGCAGGGTAGATGGAAGGGAAAGAGATTGAACAGCTTTGCATCTCCCTAGAGTTAAATTTTTGCTTGAAAATATGGGAGGAGAAAATTAAGCAGTGAAATTATTCTTAACCATGAATATACAGTGGAACTTGGGTTCTCCAACCTAATTTGTTCCTAAAGGCTGTTTAAGAAGCAATCCATTCAAAAACCAAATCATTTTTCCCATTAAAAATACAGTATAATATGAAAGTGTTGTTGGGTCAAGAACTGATGTTTTGTTTGACAATGGAGACATTTTATTTCCTGTGAACAACTTGGTCAAGAATGGAATTGGTTGAGATATGGGAGACGTTTAAAAACCAAGGTTTGACTGCATTTTAATTACAATGCAAAATCTCATGAAGTTTGAAGATTTAAGCTATTTCACTATTTATTTTATGACCCAACTCTGTACTTGTATTACCAGTGTGAATTGGAGTAGTCACAGCTCAAAGTAAGTCTCTGAGAATTGCTACAGTGCCCATGCTTCCTTCCAAGGCAGGGGTCTCTGTCACAGGGGAGGGCCCCAGTGAGATGGATGCTCAAGCATGACTGTAGCATCTTTGACATGAGAATGAACTTCAGTGATGGCTGGTTTGGCCTTGCTCCAATGACTTGATTACCTCATTTATTGGTTCTAGAAAAAAACTTTTGCAGTTTCTTTGGGGTTTCACACTCTTGTTATTTACAAAACTTGATGGTGTTTTTATTTTAACCAAGTTTATAAATCTCACTTTTACAAATCAGCATGAAAAAACACACATGCACCAAATATACAAATATCTTTGTTTTCACTTACAGGAAACAAAATAGCAAACAAAATAATATGTGTTAAAATTGGGCATTGCAAAATTTTACTTGGGCTTTGGATAAAAAAAGGTTTTCATTCAAGTTAAATTTATTTAAAATAAGTCAGTAACAACAACCATTGACCATGAGCTATTTCCAGTCAATTGCTTCACTGTTCAATTTGTTGGTTGTTATGGCAAGTATTGAGTTGGCCAAAAAGGCCATTTAGTTTTTTCTGTAAAACAAAAAACACATTTTTCATTTTCACTAATAACTTTATTGATCTCAATATTTTGAGATCAAAAATTTGCCCACTATTGGTTTCTGGTGGGCAAAATCATTTAATGCCTTCAACCAGTTACAGCACTTTCTCCATATATTGCACAAATCCTTTTTGAGTTTTAGTTGTGTTTTTACCTTTCTTGAAATAATAAAGCAAAATATGCTGAAAATGTTGCTTATTTTTTTCTATCTTTAATATTTAAATGGCTACATTAAAATTCATCAATTTTGATTTTTTTTAATAAAGACACACTGATATGACAGCTATCATAATAAATCTAACAAAATAGTTTTGGATGAAATTAAAGATAACTAAGCACTACTAGAGTCATCATACGAAAAGGACTAAATGAACTTTTTGGCCAACCCAATAGCATTACAGTAATGTATCTTCCAAGGTAGGTCAAATTTATAGTCAAAATCGTGTGTGTAGTGTATGAATGTGTGTATGTATGTGCAGGTACACTAATACTTATGCTTTGTAATAAAACAAACAAACAAAACCAGATCCTGGACTCTTGAACTAAGTTTTGTAGGCCACCTAAGAATATATGGATAAAGTTAAGTCATACACTAAATCATGGGAGAATTTTCCTTTGTTAACCAGAGTCTACAATGGCAAACTCTTTAAGCCTGTGCTATTTGGAGGGGCAAATTAAAAAATGCTACCTCCTCGCCTATGGCACTATTATGACAAGAAAATTGAGAATTTAAGATAGCATGATCTATATATCAAATATAAGCAATGGCCATCTGCAAAAACTCCACCTTGGAATTTCAAGGCCCTGTATCCCCTTCTGGTGCCTGCGTCTCCTACCTCATAGTGCTGCTGACTCATTAACACTGCAAACCTACACCTAGCAGATGAGTAAGTCCTGGAGCTCTACTGCACAACATAGTGATTTTAGTCACCAATACTGCACTATAAACTTGAAAGTTGCTAGGTGACTACATTATAATTATTCTTGCCACAAAACAGAAATGACAATTATGTGACAGGAATACTACAATGGCAATATATAAACGTATCAAACCAACATGCTGTATGCTTAAACTTGCACAATATTATATGTCAACTATAAATAGATCAATAAATAAATAACCAACTGAGGGAACAAAGACACAGCTGCCCTGCCCACATTCACAGGCACCACCATTCAGCAGACACAAAAGGATTGCTGTGTACCTGCATGTGTGCCCAAGACAGACTGTGAATGAAGACTCACATGCAGAGAAAAGACAATACTATGCACTTAAAAGCATGTGTGTGGCCTATTTACCAAGTCAGAGGCTCATAGACTACAAACAGGATATTTTGCTCAGTGCTTTATCTGCACCATAAATAAAAAAGAACAATGCTTTCTTGATTGTGGGCAAAGCTACCTTCTACTTGGGGACATTTAATCTCAAAACAGAAACCAGGTAAGGCAAAAATCAAACAGTTGGCATCAATAAAGAGAGCACTGTTTATAATTTACTAATGAAGATGGTAAACTGTTTCTTCTTGCCCATCCACCCTCACCTTGTTCCTAAAAAGGAAATCCTGTTCTTTATTGTTTTTAAACTATCTGAAAAGTTTTAACAAAATATAAATCCTCTCAAACAGAATATGAATAAGATCATTATTAACATAGTTTCAGATACATAAATCTCCACCAATGAAAATATTAATATGTTAGCTGCAAACTGTTTTGTTTGGAAAGAAGAAATATTGCCAGTGGTCTTTAGGAAAAGAACAGAATCATTTAATAAATTCAGGAAAAGAACAGAACTAATTTAATAAATTACACATTCAGAGAGCCTTTGGGTCTTGTGACATTCCCGGAATAGTTTGTCCATATTTTTCTAATCAGTCAGGAAATTTCTTCAAAACATCTGGTGGAACAAATTAAACTCTTGCCATCTTTTGAATAGTGAATGCTTATGGCTAACTAACTTGTTTCATGAAAATGTCTAATTCAGAGAGCTAGGGATGGAGACACTGGCCCTGAGTGGCTGTGTCCTGCACAAGGGCCTGAGAAAAGTGTTTAGGGGCCTAAATACCAGTCTGCATTCACTCCTCAAGCCTGTGTTGGGCTTGGGGTCCCTTCTACCATAGGAAGAAACACTTTTACTTCCCTCAGAAAACAATATAAATGAGTGAATTAGTGAAATGAAGAGACATTTTTGCTCAGAATGTGTGTTCAGGTGCGGCGTCTTCAACTTGTTTCTAACATGCCAAGGCCTAGGGGCTGCATCTGTGAAGGGACGGTGGGGAGGAGCCTTTGTAATTCACCCAAAGTCAACGCCAAGCTTGCTCCTGGGGAGGGGCAGTATGAACGTGCGTTTAAATATGCTTCAGCCAAGCTGGAACCGTTGCTTAAACCCTCCTCAGAGGAAATGGTTATGAAAAAGCATTGTGTAAGGTCTTGTGTAAGGTCAAGTCTGTAACACATAATCCCATGGTTTACATACTGATTTAGGTAGGCACCTGCATGGAAACTCCTGTAATATGTAAATATTACAGAATATGCCATTGAGACACATGACCATCGACTGAATTACTACTGATACATGCATTGTTTGCTGGGTTTTTCTGGGACCCACCTGTTAACTTGCTTCAAATGACTATGACTGCTACCTCTGTGAAAAATACCATGCTGATTGTAACCCATAAATATATCAAGCAACTTCTTTCCATTTGGAAGGCCTAATAATCCTTTCATCTACCCAATTTTTCTCTCCTCTCAATTTTACTATTAAAATATTTATAATGTCCAAAATTATTTCTCTTCAATGCCATGTGGAAATTTGCCTAGGGGGTTGAACAGTGATTTAAAAGGTGTCCCTTTCTCTTCATATTCTCCACCCCCAGCACCTAGAGATAAGCTTATCTCTCTCACCTTACACCCTGAGGCAGCACAAATCTGCATTTCCAATCTTGCCTATTACCCCAATACTGTAGAAGCCTCTGTCTCCAAGTTTCCAGTCCTGCTTATCTCTAATCTATTTTCCTCACAGCAAAGTTCTCTTTTTAGAATGCACTCATACATTTAGTGAACTCACTTCATTAGCAAATCAAAATGTTACTTCTAAAATCCGAATTCCCCAGCATGGCTGACCAGGGCCCATATCACCTCATCATGGGACTCTACACCTTCCTGCAGCTTCTGGTCTTGACAGAGCCACTCCCCTCACTCCCTCTGAGCTCCTGTCACACAGAACTTCCTTCTATCTCCACACAGACCCACCCATGCCCTCTGTACCCTCATTCACCTCCACTGGCAATATGATCTGCATTCACACCCCTCAGAATAATCTGGGTAAATCCATTGTTCTTCAAAGCCACTTTCCCAGGGAAGTCTTAGGCTGAATGTCCTTCTTATAAACTCCCCCAAACTCTGCATTCCCTCCACTACAGCACTTTATGAGACTATTAAAATTGCTTGGACATGTATACCCCCCCAAAAAAGCAAGACTAGCCTGTAAATTTCACCCATTTAGTGAATACCACATAGTTGTCAATATGGATTGAAAATCATGAGTGAATGCATGAGTCTTCTGTCAGATTAATCTTCCCAAATTTTATTGCCATCATGTCAACTCTCTCATCTATTCATAAACATTTCACCTAAATAATAAACTCTCCCACATATTTTCCAATTTTCCCATAACACAGATCCACCCCATCAAACTATTCTGATTTAGTGGTACTTTCCATGTTGCATCACTAGCTGGCTACCATGTTTCTTAACACTGACCTACCTACTATTTGCTTTTTGCCATCTTCCCAGGATTCTTTTCCTGGTCATCCTGACCAGACACCAAGACCAAACCAAGTATTCATCCAAAACAAACCCTCTCTGTTTCAGCCATTCTCTTTGAGATGGCTCATTTTATGTCACAACTTGAGTGGGCCACAGGGTGCTCAGCTACTTGTCAAACATGATTCTGAGTATATATGTGAGGGTTTCTGGATGAAATGAAGATGTGACTAAGTGAAATGAGTAAAGCAAACCCCCCTCCTTAATTTGGTGGGCCTCATCTAGTCAGCTGAAAAATTGAATAGAATAGAAATGCTGACTTTCCTTCCTATTTGACTGCTCTGAACCAGGACATTATCTTTTCCTGCCTTCAGACTCAGACTGAAACATCACCTCTTCCTGGATCTTGAGCCTACTGGCTCTTGAACTGTCACCTACACCACTGGCTCTACTGAGTGTCCAGCTTGCTGACTGTAGCTCTTGGGATTTCTCAGCTTCCACAATTGTATAATAAATAGTAACATAATAAATCTCACATATATAATAAATATGTACATGTATGTGTGCATAATATAAATATGTAATTATTGTTTTTTCTAGAGAACCCTAATATACTTTCCTTTCTCCACTTATACATTTAAATATTTAATAGTTTTTATTTAACATATAAAAATTAAATGTCACTAATTTGATTTGTGGGAAGAGACCATGTCTTAAAAGTTACTGATTGGTTCTTGTAAAATAAGTCAGTATTGGATGTACAGTAGGTTTCACATACATCTGAAAGTTTCCATATCTATCTCAAAGTTTCCATACATACCTGGTCAGTTCCATTTAAACATGGTAAGATCCCACTGTAAGTGGGAAGAGCTATATGCAGGTGGTTGATAAACAAGCCTTGAACACAAGCTCTACTCTTTTCCTTTGGCCAAAGTTTGGCTAAAATAAGTGAAAAATCAATGCTATAAAAAGTTGATCAGCCCTGGCTGGTAGCACAGTGGATAAGGTGCCAGCCTGTGAACCCAAAGGTCGCTAGTTCAATTCCCAGCCAGGGCATATAACCAGGTTGCAAGCCAGGTCACCACCTAGGTCCGTAGCTAGAGTCAGGTAAAAGGCAACCATACATTTATGTTCCTCTTTCTCTCTGCCTATCTCTCTTCCCCTCTCTCTAAAAATAATAAATAAAATCTTTAAAAAAAAGTCAATCATTCTTCTTCCAAAAAAATCAAAAGAAATAATACCACAAATACTATAATGAAAAGTTATTTGGAAAATCATCTGGTGAATATATTTCAGAATGAGAAACAAACATGAAAATAGATGATCAAAGGTGATAAATCTGCCTTAAATTCTTTCAGGAGTAACAAGAGGGAAACATGACAAAAGAAAGGAAAGTGGCATGAGGATATAATAAAAACAGTTTTAGATCAGGAGTAGAGAATCAGGGAAGAGCACTGGCCAGAGCAGCAAGAGGGCCAAAAATTGTGCTGCTGCACCACCCAGGGAGAGGGTAGCCTGGAGCCCTGCATAGCGGGAGGCCCAACCCTACACACCCGCACTGGCATGCAGGTTCCCACAAAAACTCGAAATTGCATGCCAGGAACTTGCAGCTGGTACAACTAGCACACCCATTGCAGGTGGCAAAGGCCTCCTCAAGGATCTGGAGGGATTCACCAGGACTGTGCTGCAGACCCCCTGGGGAGTCAGGGCATGGATCACAGAGGCAGCAATGAAAAACTCCTCAAAGAGCTGGACTGCTTGGAGGGTTGGCCTTCACCAGCAGGTGACCTGCGGGGCCCCAGGGGGAGCCAGGCACTATTTGTGAACATGGGCTACCTCCTCCAGGAGCTGTGGCATTAGGGCTAGCCATCACAGGAGCCAGCGAGGTTGCAGGCCACCCTGCCTTGGAGCCAGGTGCCCATCCCAGGCAGAAACCTCCTACAGGAAGGAGCTGGATGGGGAGGAATAGCCATAGACACTACAGAAGTACCCTGCAGGTCTTCACACCAGTGAGAGAAGGGAGGGCCCCAAAACACCAGCACTGTAGAAACTCAGCTAGGCTATTGGAAGCTCAGCCTACCTGGGGGCTGGCACTCAGAATCAGCCCTGACTGTGAAAGCCATAGGGCCTGCCACTCCAAGACCACACAGTTAGACTGCAGACTGTAGAGTCTTGATCAAGAAAAAGAGGCAGACTCAGGAAATGGATCTCTGCTAAACTTAAGCACCTGAGTTACACTAAGAGCTACATGAACTATTAATCCCTAATATATTTTTTGCAAAAGTTACTTCCAAACCTCACAATTAGTGCATTTTAAGTGCTGTTTATACCATAGTATATCCCAACTCACATATTTTTACTCCTCCCCTATCTCAATCCACCTAAATACCCAAGACCCTCCTCATACTCTTGTTTTAAAGTCTACTCACTCTCCTGCTACAACTCATTCCCAGTCCTCAATCGAAGTATTCCTCCCCTCCCCAGACACTGAAACCCTTTCTTCCTTCCTTTCTTTCTCTCTTTCTCTCTCTCTCTCTTTCTTTCTTTCTTTCTTTCTATCTTTCTTTTTGTGGGTGCACTACTGGGGACTAAACATTCTTTATTTCTGCTGAAAGCACACAGCTCCTGGCTCTACCTGGACCAATCAGGGCTCACTAAGGGTGGACAGGGAGCCAAATGTGGCAACTATATATATATACATAGGCTTATACTGTTCACTTGTTCTTGAGGCTTTCTGATTCTCCTTCTCCTCATTTCTATAGAATAGATAAGTTGGCTTTCTCTCTTGTATCCCCACTATCTTTGCTAATCCTTCTCACTCTTCAAAATTATCTATACTTTAGTAAATTTAATCATTTTCCCCTCACACAACAGTCTTATCATATCTACATCCCTATTAAGACTGGCTCAGTTGCAGCTGAGGGTATGATTAAAAGTGGGGGTTTCCTTGGAGGGTATGGGTATATAGCTAGGTTCACAAGCAGTTGAAAAGGGAAATTAAAGGAGAAAGGTATCTCTGAAGGTGTGGTTATTTTGCCTGAACTGGTGGTTCTGTTTTAGGAGCAGCTCAAAAACTATGCATGAGAAAGTATAGAAGGAGTGTCTCTCAACCATCCAACTGGAAAGAAAGGAGAAATACATACAACCAATCCAAAATACAATGAGACAGTCCAAGTTAATGACATATAGGCCACCCCAAGAGTAACAAGGGGAGGAAATCTAAGAAACTGCAACACTGAACTCCACTAATCTAACAGAGAAGGTTGCTCCACAAAGTCAGGGAAGCAAAACAGATTAATTCAAGACAGAAACAAGGAACAACAGACACCCAAAATGGGGGAAAAAAGAATCAGTCTATCACCAAAAGGAAAGGAGGAATCCCCAGAAAGATCACTAAGTGAAACAGAGGAAAACAAACTATCAGATATGGAATTCAAAACAATAATGATAGAGAAGCCCAATGAGTTCAGCCAGCTCAGCGAAAACTATAAAAAACTCCAGGGGAACTACAAAGAACTCGAGGGAAGCTACAAGGAACTTACTGAGAGCTACACCAGCATTAAAAAGGACTTAGAAACTATCAATAAGAGCCAGGAGGAAATGAAGAATACAATTTCTGAAATGAAGAATACAGTAGAATGAATCAACAATAGATTAGAGGAAGCAGAGGACCAGATCAGCGAGTTGGAGGACAACGTAGACAAATACTCCAAGACAGTGGAAGAGAATGAAAAAGGCTGAACAAGAATGAAAAGGTTTTAAGAGAGCTGCAGGACAACATGAAACACAATAATATCCGTATCATAGGAATACCAGAAGGAGAAGAGAAACAAGGAATGAAAACCTGTTCAAAAAACTAATGAGAGAAAATTTCCCTAACATGATGAGTGAAAACATTACTCAAGTTCAGGAAGCACAGAGGGGCCCAATGAAAATCAACCCAAACAGACTAACTCCAAGACACATTATAATTAAAATGGCAAATTTCAGAGAAAAAGAGAGAATTCTAAAACATCAAGAGAGAAACAGCAAATAACATATAAGGGGGCTCCAATAAGGCTATCAAATGATTATTCAACAGAAACAATACAAGCCAGAAGGGAATGACAAAAACTTTCCAAGTAATGGGATACAAAGGCCTGCAACCAAGAATACTCTACCCAGCAAGGTTCTCATTCAAAATGGAAGGAGAAATAAGGAGTTTCACAGACAAAAGAAGACTAAAAGAATACATCTCTACAAAACCAGCATTGCAAGAAATGCTAAAGGGTCTGCTTTAAAAAAAGAAAAAAAAAGAAGAAAGAGAGACACAGAGAGAAATACAGGTACAAAGGGGGAAAATGGCAATAAAAAAAGTATGAATCAATAATAACCTTAAATGTAAATGGATTAAATGCACCAATGAAAAGATGTAGGGTACCCGAATGGATAAGAAAACATGACCCAAATATATGCTGTCTTCAAGAGACCCTATTCAGAACAAAAGATCGACACAGACTGAAAGTAAAGGGATGGAAAAATATATATCAAGCAAATGGACATGAAAAAAAGGCTGGAGTAGCAATACTTATTTCAGACAAAATAGATTTTACAATGAAGGCCATAAAAAGAGATAAAGAAGGACATTTCATAATACTCAAGGGAAAAATCCATCAAGGAGAAATAACTCTGGTAAACATATATGCACCCAAAGTAGGAGGAAAATCTTGGAGGACTTCAAGAAGGATATAGATAGCAACATACTAATAGTAGGGGATTTTAATACCCCACTATCAACAATGGACAGATCACCCAAACAAAAAATCACTAAGGATGTTGTGGCATTGAACAACACCCTAGAGGAAACAGACTTAACTGATGTATACAGAAATTTTCATCCCAAAGAAGGAAAATACACATTCTTTTCAAATGCATATGGAAAATTCTCTAAGATAGACCACATGGTAGGTCACAAGACAAGCTTCCACAAACACAGGAAAATTTAAATCATACCAAGCATCTTCTCAGATCACAATGGATTGAAACTAGAAACCAATCTCAAGGGAAAAAAACAAAAACACTTTAAATCATGGAGACTGAATAACATGCTTTTAAGTAATGAATGGGTTAGCAATGAGATCAAAGATGAAATCTAAAAGTTTTTGGAAACAAATGACAATGAATACACAATAGTCCAAAACCTATGGAACACAGCAAAGGCAGTCCTCAGAGGGAAATTCATAGCAATAAAGGCCTACATAAAAGGTCAGAAGAAGCTTATACAAGACAACCTAACCATAAAGCTGCAAGAACTAGAGGAGAAACAACAAACAAAGCCCAGGGCAAGTAGAAGGAAGGAAATCATCAAGATCAGAGCAGAACTAAATAACTTAGAGACTCAAACTGCAATTCAAAGAATCGACAAGTCCAGGAGTTGGTTCTTTGAAAAAATAAACAAAATTGACAAGCCTTTATCCAGACTCATCAAGAAAAAGAGAGAGAGGACCCAAATAAAAAGAATCAGAAATGACAGAGCAGAAATCACAACTAATACTTCAGAAATACAAAGGATTGTAAAAAATTACTACAAACAACCATATGATAAGAAATATGACAACCTGGGTAAAATGGACACATTTCTGGAAATGTATAACCTACCAAAACTGAATCCAGAAGAAGCAGAAATCCTGAATAGGCCAATAATAACTATGAAATTGAAGAACTAATCAAAAATCTCCCAAAGCACAAGAGCCCTGTACCAGATGGATACACAGGTGAATTTTACCAAATGTTTAAAGAAGAACTAATTCCTATCCTTCTCAACCTATTCCAAAAAATCCAAGAAGAAAGAAGACTCCCAACACCTTTCTATGAGGCCAATATTATTCAAATCCCAAAACCAGGTCAAGATACAACTAAGAAAGAAAACTATCAGCGTATATCTCTGATGAACATAGATGGTAAGATTCTGAACAAAATATTGGCCATCCAGATTCAGCAGTACATTACAAAGATCATACACCACAATCAAGTGGGTTTTATCCCAGGGATGCAAGGATGGTACAACATTCACAAGTCAATAAATGTAATACACCACATCAACATAATGAAAGACAAAAACTATATGATCATATCAATAGATGCTGAAAAAGCATTTGATAAAGAACGGCAGCCATTTATGATAAAAAAAACAAAAACAAAAAAAACCCTCAGCAAAATGGGAATAGAGGGAGCATACCTCAACATCATAAAGGCCATACATAAGAAACCGGAAGCCAATATCATTCTCAATGGGCAAAAACTAAAAGTTTTTCCCCTAAGATTGGGAACAAGACAAGGCTGTCTACTTTCTTCACTTCTGTTCAACATTGTCTTCAAAGTTCTAGCCATAGCTATCAGAGAAGAAAAAAGAATCAAAGTTATCCAAATTGGAAAGGAGGAAGTCAAATTGTCATTATTTGCAGATGACATGATAGTGTACATACAAAACCCGATAGGCTCCACCAAAAACCTAATAAGCAAATTTAGCAAAATAGATGGGTATAAAGTCAATATCCAGAAATCAAAAGCATTTTTGTATACCAATAATGAAACAACAGAAATAGAAGCGAAAAAACAAATCCCATTTACCATAGCAACAAGAAAAATAAAGTACCTAGGAATCAACTTAACTAAGGAGGTAAAAGACCTGTACTCAGAAAACTACATAATATTGAAACAAAAATTAAAGAAGATACAAATAAATGGAAGAATATATCATGTTCATGAATAGGAAGAATTAACATCATTAAAATGTCCATACTACCCAAAGTAATCTATAGATTCAATGCAATCCCAATTAAAATACCAATGACAGACTTCACAGAAATAGAAAAAATACTTCAAAAATTTATGTGGAGCCAAAAACACCCACGAATAGCCACAGCAATCTTGAGAAAGAAGACCTAGGTAGGAGGAATCACAATACCGGACTTCAAACAATACTACACGGCTATTGTCATCAAAACTGTCTGGTACTGGTGTAAGAATAGGTATATAGATCAATTAAACAGAATAGAGACCCCAGAAATAAACCCAGGACTCTATGGTCAATTAATATTTGACAAAGAGGGAAGGAACATAAAATGGAGTAAACACAGTCTCTTCAACAAGTGGTGTTGGGAGAACTGGACAGCAACATGCAAAAAGATAAAACTAGACCACCAACTTACACCATACACCAGAATAAATTCAAGGTGGATAAAGGATTTAAACATAAGCAGTACCACCATAAAGGTCCTGGAGAAAAATATAGGCAGTAACATTTTAGATACCCTATGCAGAAATATGTTTACTGATCGTTCACTAAGGGCAAAGAAAATCAAAGAACAAATCAACAAATGGGACTATATGAAATTGAAAAGTTTCTGTTCAGCTAAGGAAAACACCAGCAAAATTCAAAGGGAACCAACTATATGGGAAAACATAATTGCCAATGATACCTCAGACAAGGGTTTAATATCCAAAAATATATAAAAAAATAATGTGACTCAACACCAGGGAGACAGACAGCCCAACTAAAAAATGGGCAAAGGACCTGAAGAGACAACTCACTGAGGAAGACATACAAAGGGCCCAAAGGCATATGAAGGAATGCTCAACATCACTAGCCATCAGAGAGATGCAAATTAAAACTGTAAGATACCACCTCACACCTGTCAGAATGGCCATCATTAACAAATCAACAAACAACAAGTATTGGTGAGGATGTGGAGCACTGTTGGTGCACTGTTGGTGGGAATGTAGGCTGGTACAGCCTCTATGGAAACCAGTATGGAGTTTCCTTTAAAAACTAAAAATGGAACTCCATTTGGTACAGCAGTTCCACTACTAGGACCCGAAGAACTCTGAAACACCAATGCAGAAGAACCTACGTAGCCCTATGTTTATAGTAGCACTATTTACAATAGCCAAGTGCTGGAAACCGCCTAAGTGCCCATCATAAGTTGATTGGATCAAAAAACTTTGGTACGTTTACACAATGGAATACTACACAGCAGAAAGAAAGAAGGAACTCCTAACCTTTGCAACAACATGGATGGAATTAGAAAGTATTATGCTTAGTGAAATAAGTCAGTCAGTGAAAGACAAATAGCATATGATTTCACCCATTACAGGACAATAATGAATAAAACAAACAACAAGCAAAACAGAACCAGATACATGAATACAGTGAATAGGCCTTCAGTGGGCAGGGGGAAGGTGCACGAGGGGAGGGGCGAGGAAGAGGCAAAGAAGGGGAGTAGTTTAGTCAAGAACTTAGTATGGAAGAACCATGGGCATGGACACAAGTGGGATTGACTTTGGTGGGGAGTGGGTGGTTGGGGAAGGGTACAGAGGAGATTAGAAAGGGGATGGATGTAATACAACAACAATAAAGTTTAATTTTTAAAAAATCTCTTGTTCACACTCCTGCATGGACATATAGCCATATAAAAAGGTCAATGCCCTGGCATCCTTACAGCAACCCCAAATTATGATAAAATGTTTCTGACATGTTAATAAGAAACATTCGTACCTCTATTTTAACAAACTGGGATTTTTTTTAAATATTTTTTTTTATTATTTTTAGAGAGATGGGAAGAGAGATAGGCAGAGAGGGAGAGAGACATCAGTGTATGGTAGCCTTTCACCTGCCTCCAGTTCAGAACCTTGCTGGGAAGCTGGCTGGCGACCTGGCTTTTAACCTGGTTATGTGCCCTGGCTGGGAATTGAACCAGTGACCTTTGAGCTCCCAGGCACCTTATCCATTGAGCCATCAGCCAGGGTGAGATTTTTATTACAAATTGAAAATGAGTAAAATAAAACTGTGACATCTACAATTTTTTTAATTAAAAAGAAAAAAAAACTCAGGAAAACCTTCTCAACCATAATACCTTATTAAAATGTAGATTTTACCTAATAAAGTAATCTTGCCCACAATCAAGTATGTAATTAGATGATGTCTGAAATGGGATATTTCCAGATAGAATCATAAATTAAATTAAATACCCTAATTTTTATTTTTGCTAAACATCAGCTTTTATTTAAAAGCTGACTAAAAGTGTTTTAACACTCACAAAAATACTCTTTTACTCATAATTAACCCTAATAAAATCAGGAAAAAAGAGTTGTAAATTGTAGGTTTTACTCCTAGATCTACTTTTCTATTGACTCTCTTTTTGCTTCTTTTTTTGAACAATTTCTAGAAAAGTTTGTTGACCTGTCACAGTGATTTTATGTATGCTACATATTTTCAACAAAGTTACATGTCATATAAAAATGTAATTTGATTATAATATTACAACATAGAATTGTTTTTAAAAAAACAGAGCCAAGATACTTTAAAAGAAAAATGATTGGAAGTAAGTCATTAGCATTCAGAGTAAGCTTTTTATTCTCAGGTTAGTTCTAAACTTCTTTTAACTACCACAATATTTATACCCACATGCTTAAGTTAAACTCCTTATTAGTAACAACAAAATGCTATTCATGAAATAATAAATCAATCTGCAATAGTAGGTGAATACTCCAAATCAGTGGTCCCTGACCATGTTGTATTGTGTTTTTAGGTCACTATCCTTCTACATGAAAGAGCAATTACAGGAAAGACCCCAAGCACTAAATATTATTATATCTTTATATTTAAAAATGAACTGAAACTCAAAGATTCAGTAGACATTATAATTAATGTCCAGAATGATGCACTTTAGCTCCAGATGTGATATTCTCCTTTTGAAAGGTTAATATGAGATTTATAAGTAAGTTACACAAGAATTTAAAAAGCAATCAGTTACATAGAAAGATACTGAGGTGATAACAAATGTTTAAGATTAGTTTTTCCCAAAGACATAGTCTGGAATCTTTAAGACCAGTAGGCATGAGTATTCTGAGCTTAATATGTTTGTCCACCCAAAGAAATTAACATTCTGTTTTTACTTTTCCCTCATATATTAAAGGAATTAAATAATATTCTGCCCTAGCAGAAACTGGGTCAACTTTTAGTATTACTACTACTATTATGCCAACATCATTTTTACAGAAGTAACTTTATAGTATTCTAAATCAGTTCTACTTACTAACAATGTTAAAAAAATTTAAAGAGAAATAATGATGAAGATCAGAGGTCTCTTTATTGTCAAATTTATCTTCAGTTTTCAAATGTACAAAATGGTATAGTTCCTTAGAAATAAATTTAAGTATATTTGGTTCTTTGGGTTTTTTGGACATTACACAAATTCCTCTAGTAGCTTTTGTAAAAGTCCAATCTGCTGCTTCTAATAACTTCAGTATTTAAAGTATCACATACTTCATAGAGTTTACTCAAAATCACAACTTTCATGAAATTTAAACTTTCTAAAATTAGGAAGAACAGAATCAGTAAATATTTATTTTTAGTTTTTTAGGAAACCCAAAATTTAAAGTTGGGGAAGAAAGAATTAAATTACATAAATGAACTAGTATAAAGTAAAATACCACAGTCATCATCAAAAGTAAGAAAAAAGAGTGAGTGCTCATGTCCTATTTCCTTTTTCCTTTGTGGGTAAAGGTTTTCTTGGGAAAGTCTTATGTAAAGATAAGGTAGGCTGGCCTCTTTCCTTCTTCTTCTTTTTTGTTTTTTGTTTTTAAGCTCCTTTCACAGAATAATGAGTCTATCACAAGCAGCACTGAAAGCAGAAACTCTCTATGTGGTAAGAGGGGAGAAAGAAGAAATCCAGAGGAGGTAGAGTACAAAGAAGAAAAACATCTAGTATTAAATTGCATCATGTGTTGTGCTTTGTTTTTATTGCTTTGGCTTAGAACTTTAATCAGCTGATTTGCTAACACAAACTATTCTAAATATCCTCACTAATCTCTATCTTCAGATAGGAAAGTTTTCCTCCTAAAATTGAAAATCTCGGATGGGGAAGGGAACAGAGGGGAGGAAAAAGGGGATGGATGTAATACAATAACAATAAAATGAAATTTTAAAAAATTTTAAAAAGAAAATCTCTACTACATAGAATTAATCACACATTTTAGCAAAAAATATCCATTTTAAAACATCAGAATTATAAGACACTTGAAATGTTGATGATAGTACATGTAAACAACTGTACTACATCTATGTAATGATCTTGATCAGGAAATTGCTACAGGGTTAATAATATGTTCTAAGTGACTTTGCATTTCAGCAGCCACTATATATTGTGATGTGATCCTAGTAAATTATATTCTTGTAGTTAAAGGAAAAATTTAAAGGCAACATTTTTCAACCATGATTTAATTTGCCCAGTGTAGAATACTAAAAATACCATGTTTATGCTCACAAAAACATTTTCTTTTTTTTCCCAAGATTTTATTTATTGTTTTTAGAGTGAGGAGTAGAAAGGGAGACGGAGAGAGACATCAACATGTGGTTGCCTTTCATCTGCCTCCAGCCACGGACTTGACTGGAGACCTGGCTTGCAACCTGGTTATGTGCCTTGGCTGGGGAATCCAACCAGAGACCTTTGGGTTCACAGGCAGGCTCCTTATCCACTGTGCCACCAGCCAGGGCCTCATGAAAACATTTTCATCATTTTTCTATTTTTAGCCAGAACATTAATGTTTTTTTTTTAATGGGGTGAACATTCTTATCACAGCGAATAAGCCAGTTTCATTCATTAATCAATCTAGGCATTCTATCTTTAAATGCTTAATTTAATACCAATCATAGGGCTGTAGATCTGAATAAAGCAGGGCTCCCACCCTCTCATTATTCACTTACTAATAGGTAAGATTATAAATAAAAATTTAGATCATTAAAATTGCCCAATTAGAAGTAACTGTGCTAGAATGCTGCTCTGATGAAAGCAGCTTTCTAAAGAGCAACTAGAACAAATTGTATATTGGTGAGAGACAGTGTTCCATGTTTTTTTATCAAATTGCTAATTTAAGGTAATATGGTGTTAGTCCAGTAAACAACAATACTGACCTTCCACATGTGCCAAGAATTGTGATACTGAGGATTCAAAGACAAATGAGATAACAGTATTTTTCCAGGGATAGTAGGAGAGACAGAACTGTCAAGGCAAAATGATAGCAATATACGTACAGTATACACATATACATTACATTACATATTATGCAGAATGCTGATATATAATATCAGGGATTATTTAATTATTAAATTCAAGGAGGTAAACCAATATTTAAAAAAAGAATTTTTTTTTAAACACCAAAATGCCAATGCATGTTTCGATCAACAATTGGCTTGATCTGAAACTCTAAATGTGCATTTCAATTAGTAATGTAATAAAATGTTAATAATTTGGTAAATGCACTTATTCTCATCAGCATATTCTCTAATCAGCTTTATAATCTTGAGGATTTTTCAAACATAAAAATTCCTTATCTAAGGAGAGGAACTTAGAAGTAATGCAGATAATTAGAGGAAATATGTTTATAAGAATTATATTGCATTATGCAAAACAAAGATAAATAGTCAAATAATAGAGTTACAATTTGAACCATATATAAGGATTTAAAAAACTAATCTCTATTCAAGAGGCAAAGCAAAACACTATCCATGAAATGTAAACACACTAGCCTCTCTGTTTCTTCAGAAGTGTGGAATTGAGTATACTATACATTCAAAATAGAATGTTATGGCCAATTAATCTACAAAATAGATTACTGAATGTACACATAATTAAAATGACTTCTGGTATTTAAGAAAATTCAAAGTTAATTAAACAAAATTAATTTGCTTACGACGAGAAGAATGTGTTTGTAGTATCCAAATCAGTAAAACATGACATGTTAATTTTGAATTAATTCGAACTTTCATTGCTCAACTGAGCTTTTCATGTCAATATCAAAAAGAAAAAGCATTTTTCTCAATTAAATCAATGTTTGGGAAACACTCTTTACAAAAGAGTAAATGGGCATACATGCCCACTTTCTATTTTCTTCTTGCAATTTTGTAGCTCACTCTTCTTGGTGGTTCTCTTAGAATCCCTCTCTCTGAAGCCTGCTTCCTAGAGAGCCAGGGGGCAGGGACTTAGGTGTCAGTCCATTCCTAGGTTCCACCTCTTGCACCGACTCCCAGTGATCTCTTTTTTTCTGGCTTCTTACTGGAGTTTGCTGCTTCAGATTTCATTAGAACCAAATTGCAGACCATGTCCAGGGCCTGTTCTAGGGAAAGCTGTGTGCACTGAGGGTTTCCAACCCAAGGCTCCCACCAAACTTAAGGGCAGTTCTCCATCACTGAACACGCCAAAGTAATGTTGTAGTAGAAGTAGTCTACTGTGTAACAGAGGCCCAAATAACTGAGTTCTATTTCATTCTTAAGGGACTTACTATGATATACTCAATGTGATATCAGAATCTTGTTACTTTAATTCCTCAATTCTAAGTGTCCTCTGCTGTTTTTAGTGTGTATGGTTTATTTTATTTATTTATTTTTTAAAGATTTTATTCATCATTTTTAGAGAGAGAGGAAGAGAGGGAGAGAAATGTCAATGCATGGTTGCCTTTCACCTGCCTCCAGCTATGGACCTGGCTGGAGACCTGCCTGACAATCTGGTTATGTGCCCTGGCTGGGAATCGAACCAGCGACCTTTGGGTTCACAGGCTGGTGCCTATCCACTGAGCCACCAGCCAGGGTTGGTTTCTTTTATTATTAATGATTTTGCAAAGGTTATCTGCAAGCAGCAATTTTCTAGTGAGGGTTTATAGGTACAATATGTGGATTATTTTACCAAGTGAATGCATTTGATATAAGAAACAAGTGAGAAATAAAATCAGTTATCATTGCAGGATGTTCTGTTTACCATAAAATATTTAAACAGGTGAGATATTGCAGCATGCCTAAAACAAACTGTTCTGTACCTTTATCACACACACACACACATGCACGCACACATTATATTATACATGACCCAATTGGTCATCAACATCTCGCTGTGTAGTACTACCCAGTGTCTTCTGTTGATATTGATGTTTTGAATACATTATTTCAGAAAAATGTGTTAATCAATCTAAAAGCTAAAGCTCTGAACTCGCTGTCTCTAACAATAGTCCCCAAATAAGCTCATACATGTTTAGAATTTGTCAAAATATCTAGCTGTAATCAAATGTAGTAGCATCTATTTCCTGGGTGGATATAAAGAAGCTTACAGTCACACACACATACACACACACACATCATCAGTATGATGATCTATTCTATATATATTGAGAGCTTATGTATCTTCAAATAACCTAACGTCACTATTTACTCTGTAATTACAGTGAAGAAAAACATAATCTCCCCATTTCTTCAAACAGAAGAAATATCATTAGCAGATAACACCTTTCTCAGTACAATTCTGGGGTCATGCGGACCAGAAAAACTGGGAACATGGTTTCAAAGGGAGAGCTGACATCTCACTGAGAAAGAAGCAGCTCCTGGGCTGCTTATAGGGACTGAAACCTGAGTCACAGAGTTTATAAGAACTCTGGTTTAACCTATTAACCAAGGGACTATGGCCCACTATACAGGAAAGGAGAACATGTTGTTGGCCCTACAAATTCTTGCACTTAAAGTCAGTCAATCAAAAGGCTGCTACCTTAGTGGGAGAGACACCATAACATATCCACCTACAGATATAGACAAGCAACAAGGGAAATTTTTTGGGTAGATTCTATGTGGGCAAATGTCTCCCCCCAGAGAAATCATAACCATGGCTTCTTCTAGTTTTAGGGGTTTAAACATAAAACATAGACTACACATGTTCTTAGCACATGTTCATTAATTAATTAACATAAAAATAGTCCCTGGATAGTAAAACTCCCAGAGTATTTGACCAGAGCAAAAGGACAATAACCCAATTCGGGCTCCACAGGATTCTCCCAGATACCAAGTCACTCCGTGAATAACAGACACTGGGAGAAAGAATCCTGTTTGTCAGCAGGCCTAATAAACAGCAATAGTGGAAGCTTGAGAACTTCAGATAATATTGATTATAAATCAGTTATAGATGGTATAACAAGCATGGCTAATACAAAAAAATAATAACATAAATAAGAATCAATATTTAAGAAAAAGAAGATTTGAAAAATAATGAAGAGGAACTCTTAGAAATTAAAGTCATTGAAAAGTAAATTTCAATATATGCATTAAACATCACATTGATCACTGTTCAAAAATGGATTTGTAAACTACAAGAAAGCACTGAATAACATAGCCAGAATGAAGCACAAAGAGATACAGAAATGGAAAATAAAACCGAGAAGCTAGGGGAGGAAAAACAGAATAAGGGAGAACAGCATGCATATAAAAAACATTCCAGAGAAGAGAAGAGAGGGAACATTCATGGAGGTAACAGCTAATATTTTTTTCAAATTTGGTAAAATAAATGCATCTGATGATTTGCAAATTGGAGTTGCCAACTGAATAAACAAAATTCCAATCTAGAATCACTGTGGTAAAACTAGAAATCTATACACACAGGAGAACACACACCCATCTAACAATGTTATTTATTCATCCACTTTATTGCACACCTTCTATGGGCCAATAATGGTGCCAGGACCTAGATGCATTAAGTTCACTCAGTCATGGCCTCAGGTCTTAGGATACTGGCTTTTGGAAGAAAGAAGGCAATGTAATGAAAACATATAACCCATAAATGATTCCACAGTACAGATATGCACAGAATACACGAGTTCAAAAGATGAAGAGGATTGCCCTTGACAACAAAGGAAGAAAAGAGTTAGGGAAATCTTCCACAAACAGAGACACTCAAGATAAATTTTTAAAATAAAAATGTTTTCTAAGTGGAAAAACAAAATCCATGCAAAAGATTGTGAAGGCATTCATTCATTCATTCACTCCTTCACTCACTGAAAATGCTGGATCACAAACATGAGGTGTGCTGCTCCTGGAGGGCAGAGGACTTGGTGAGAATTGGTAGAAAATCAGCTTGGATGGAGAAATTATATTTAGGCAGACTAGAATGACTCAGAGCAATGAGTTGATTTTTTTTTCATCATGAAATCTTTGAATCTGAATATTAAGTAATTCCAATATATAAAATAGAGCTGCTCAGATAGAAGATATGCGAGAGAGAGAGAGAGAGAGAGAGAGAGAGAGAGAGAGAGAGAGAGAGAGAGAGAGATCACAGTTGGTACCTAGTAAGTCAAACATTCCTGCTCTCATAACTACATTTTATTTATGAATCTCTTTATAAGGGCACAGTCCTTCATGGATTATTTTATGCTTTAGTAGCATCATTGAAAGAATACTTTCAGCACATCATTGAAAGTATTTCCATTGTCTTTTTTATTTTTTAATTAGACTAGATTTACTTTGCCAACAAATTAGTCTTACTGTATTTATCTTTGATAAAAATGAGGGTACTTTTATTTTTTAATTATATTTTCACATTATTATTTATCCCCCTTATACTCCATCCCCCCACAATTACTACACTTTTCCTCATGTCCATGAATCCTTTTTCCTTTTTCTTTGATCCTGTCACCCCCTAACTCCTACCCTCAGAGCTGTCAGCCTGCTGTCTATGTATATCTGCATTTTGCTTGTTAGTTCAGTTTGTTCATTGATTCCACCACATATGAGTGAGATCATATGATATTTATCATTCTCTTACTGGCTTATTGCACTTAGAATAATGGGTAAAAATTTATTTGTATTTCATTGTGTAAATGTTCCATAGTTGTTTTACCCACTCAACTACTGACGGACACTTGGGCTGCTTCCATATTTTGGTGACTCTAAATAATGCTGCAATGAAAATAGGGGTGTTCATGTTCTTTCAAATTAGTGTTTTGGGTTTCTTTGAATAAATTCCCCGAAGTGGAATTTCTGGGTCATAAGGCAATTCCATTTTTAATTTTTGAGGTATCTCCATACATTCTGCATAGTGGCTGCAGCAATCAGCATTTCCACCAATAGTGCAAAAGGGTTTCCCTTTCTCCACATCCTCACCAGCACTTATTTGTTGATTTATTGATGATAGCCACTCTTACTGGTATAAGGTGATAGTTTATCATGATTTTAATTTTCATTTCTCTGATGATTAGTGATGTTGACCATCTTTTCATGTCTACTGGCCATCTGTAGGTCCTTTTTAGAGAAGTATCTCTTCAAGTCCCTTGCCTATTTTTTAATAGGATTGAATTTCTTTTGATATTGAGTTTAATACATTCTTTATATTGACCCGTTATCAGATGTATTGGCGAACATGTTCTTCCATTCAGTGGATTATCTTTTTGTTGAGGGTTTTCTTTGCTGTGCAAAACCTTTTTATTTTGATGTAGTCCATGTTTATTTTTTCATTTCCTTTGCCTGAGGAAATATATTGGAAAAAATATTGCTACAAGTAAGGCCCAAGATTTTATTGCCTATTTTCTCTTCTATGATTTTTATGGTTTTAGGTCTAACATTTAAGACTTTAATTGATTTTGAATCCATTCTTGTGCATGATATAAAAAGGTGATCTAGTTTCATTTTTCTGTCCTACCTGTTCAATTTTTCAAACACTATATTTTAAATAAACTACCTTTAGCCCATTGTATGTGCTTGCTTCCTAAGTTGAATATTAATTGACTATAAATATGTGGGTTTATTTCTTGGCTATTCTGTTCCATTGATCTATGTGTCTGTTTTTATAACAGTACTATGATATTTAGATTAATATGGCCTTATAGTATAGTTTGATATTAGATAGTGTGATTTCTCCAACTGTGTTCCTTCTCAGCATCACTGTTGTTATTCAGGGCATTTTGTAGTTTCATATACATTTTTGAAATATTTGTTCTAATTCTGTGAAATATGTCATTCAAATCTTGATAGAAGTTGCATTGAATTTATAGGTTCTTTGGATAATGGACATTTTAATGATGTTAATCTTTTCTATATGTGAACACAGCCTGTGCTTATTTGTCTCTTCTTCAATTTCTTTCTTCAGTGTCTAATAATTTTCTGAGTAAAAGTCTTTTACATCTTTGGTTAGATTTAATACTAGGTATTTTATTGTTTTTGAAGCAATTATGAATGGAATTGTTTTCTTTCTTTTTTTTTAAAGATTTTATTCATTATTTTCAGAAAGAAGGGCAGGGAGGGAGGAAGAAAGGGAGAGAAACACCAATGTATGGTTGCTTTTCACCTGCCTCCAGCTACAGACCTGGCTGGAGACCTGACTTGCAATCTGGTTATGTGCCCTGGCTGAGAATCGAACCAGCTACCTTTGTGTTCACAGGCCGGTGCCATTCCACTGAGCCACCAGCCAGGGCATGGGATTGTTTTCTAATTTCCATTTCTGACTGTTCATTATTGGCATGTAAAAAATGCAACTGATTTATGAATATTAATTTTATATCTTGCTATTTTGCTGAGTTCATTTATCAGTTCTAAGAGTTTCTTGGTGGAATTTTAGGGTTATGTACCACATCATGTCATCTGCAAATAAAGGCAGTTTTACTTCTTCCTTTTCAATTTGAATGTCTTTTATTTTTTTCTTTTTGTTCGATTGCTATGTCTAAGACTTTCAGTACTATGTTGAAGAAGACAGGTGAAGGCGTACATCCCTATCTTGTTCCTGATCTTAGGGGAATGCTTGTAGTTATTACCCATTAAGTATGATACCAGCAGTGGGTCTGTCATATATAGCCTTTATTTTGTTTAGATATGTTCCTTCTAATTTCATTTGCTGAGACTTTTTATCATAAATGGGTGTTAGATTTTATCAAATGCTTTTACTGCAACTATTAATATGATGTTGTGGTTTCTATCCTTCACTTTGTTTATGTGGTGTATCACATTTATTGATTTGCATATGTTGTTCTAATCTTGCATTCCCAGAATAAGTTCCACCTGCTCCTGGTATATGATATTTTTAATGTATTGTTGTATTTGGTTTGCTAATATCTTGTTGAGGATTTTAGCATCTATGTTCTTCAGAATTTGGTATATAATTTTATTTAACTTTTTGTAATGACTTTATCTGGTTTTGGAATTAGGCTAAAGCTTGTCTCATAAAATTAGTTTGGAAGTTTTCCCTCATCTTGAAATTTTTGAAATAGCTTGAGAAAGAGAGGTGTTAGTTCTTCTCTACATGTAAAATGTAATCTTCACAGCTCATGTAAAATGAGCCGTGAAGTCATTTGGTCTGGGGCTTTTGTTTGTTGGGAGTTTTTTTTTTTTTTTTTTTTAATTACTACTTCAATTTTATTAGATATTTCTATTTAGGTTCTCTGATTCTTCTTGATTTAGTATTGGAATATTGTATGTCTCTAGAAATTTATCTATTTTGTCTAGGTTGTCCAATTTGCTGTCATATAGTTGTTTACAATATATATTTTTTACATTCTTTTGTATATCTTTAGTGTCAGTTATTTCTTCTCTTTTATTTCTGATATTTTTTATTTAGGTCCCCTCCTCTTTTTTTCTTAATGAGTCTGGTTAAAGGTTTGTTAAGCTTGTTTATCTTTTCAAGAACCAGCTCTGGATTCATTAATGTTTTGTAGTGTTTTTAGAATATTTTGTTTATTTCTGCTCTAATCTTTATTATTCCCTTCCTTTTACTCACTTCAGGCTTTGTTGTTCTTTCTAAAGCTCCTTTAAGTGTAAATTAGATTATCTATTTGAGCTTTTTCTTGTTTCTTCATATAGGCTCTTAATGTAACACATTTCCTTCTTACAACTGCTTTTTCTGTGTCCCACAGATTTTGGATTGTTGTGTTCTCATTTTCACTTGTTTCAAGATATCTTTTGATTTCTTTGTTGATCTCATTATTGACCTATTAATCGCTTAATACATTTAGCTTCCATGTTTTTATATGTTTTCAGATTTCTTTGATTTCTGTTTTTAAATATTGTGGTCAGAAAAGATGCTTATTATCATTTCAATCTTCTTAAATATGAGACTTGTTTTTTTTTCCTAACGTAGTCTGTTCTAGAAAATGTTCCATGTGATTTGAGGAGAAAATGTATATTCTGTTGCTTGGGGATGAAATGCTCTGGAAATATCAATCAAATCTATCTCATCTAAATATGTCATTTAAGGCTGCTATCTCCTTGTTGACATTCTATCTGTAAGATCTATCTGTTGAAGTCAATGGGACATTAAAATGCCCTGCTATGACTGTATTTCTTTTGATCTTATGTCCATCAAAATTTGCTTTACATATTTAGTTCTCCTATAATGAGTGTATAAATATTTACTAGGGTTATATCTCCTTATTGGATTGTTCCCTTTAGAATTATGTAGTATCCTTCTTTAGCCTTGATTTTAAAATCTATTTTGTTGGACATAAATATTGCTACCCCAGTTTTTTTCTTTTTCAATTGCATGAATATCCGTTTACTTTTAGTCTGTGTTTATCTTTTGTTCTGAGATGTATCTCTTAAAGATAGCATGTCCCGTTTTCTCAATCATTCAGCTACCCTGTGTCTTTATCACCATTTTACTTTCAACTATTTTTCTTTTTCTCCTTGTTCTCTTCCCCCTCCCACTCCTTCAAAAATCAAGCCCTTTAACATTTGTTGCAATACTGGTTTGGTATTAATAAATTTTTTTAACTTTTTCTTGTTGGGGAAGCTCTTTATTTCTCCTTCAATTTTAAATAATAGCTTTGCTGGGGGAAGCCACCTTGGTTGCAGGTCCTTGTTTTTCATCACTTTTGGTCTGAAACATTTCAATTGAGAATTCAGACGGCAGTCTAATGGGAACTCTCTTGAAGGTAACTAAGGGCTTTTCTCTTGCAGCTTTTAAGATTCTCTCCTTGTCTTTAAGCTTTGCCATTTTAATTATGGTACGTTTGGTGTACCCCTCTTTGGGTGCATCTTCTTTGGGACTCTCTGTATGTACTGGACTTGTATGTCATTTTCAATTACCAGGTTAGGAATGTTTTTGGTCATTACTTCTTCAAATAGGTTCTCAATCCCTTGCTCATTTTCTTTTCTTTCAGTGTTCCCATGATGCAGATGTTATTATGCTTCATGTTGTCCCAAGGTTTCTTAAGCTTTCCTCATTTTTTAAAAGTTCCTTTTTCCTTTCTGCTGCTCTTTTTGAGTGTTTTTTTTTTCTACCTTATTTTCCAAATCACTGATTTGATCTTCTACTTCATCTAACCTACCATTGATTCCTTCCACTGTATTATTTTTTCATATATTGCATTTTTTATATCCAACTAGTTCTTCTTTAAGGTTTCTGTGTCTTTTTTTATGCTGCTGAGTATCCTTATAATCATTTCTTAGCTTCCATAACTGCTAAATTGTTTACTGCCATTTTGTTTAGTTCTTCTGGAGAATTCTCTTGTTTTTGTTTTTTTTTTTTTTCATTTGGGACTGATTTCTTTGTTTTCCCATTTTGATTGCATCTGTTTTTTCTTCTTCTTCTATGCATTACATAAATATCTGCACAGACTCTAGTTCAGGACTAAGTCAGATGCTGCCTGTGACTGGCCCTGGGCAATCTGTTTGGAGCTGTCAGGGATCCACAGCTTGTGGCTCCCTCTGCTGGGCATGAGTGTATGTGGAAGAACCAACCTGCACACCAAGGTTTTACCAGCACCTGGTCTTGGGGAGGGTCAGCTAAAGTCTCAGAGCTCCCAGAGATCTGCTTTGGTCTGCAGATTTTCTGCCAGGCTTTGTCTCTAAAATAGCCTCACACTGTACTCCTCCATAGCTCAACTTAAGCTCCACAGGGTGGTGCAAGAGGGACTCCTTCAGGTGGGGCTATTACTTCCCTTCAGACTGATGCCACATGGAAGGGAGTGCTCTGCCCAAGAAAGATGGCTTCTGAAGTAGGGAAAATGACTCAGTGCTGGCATCCTGAAGGCTGACCATTCAGCTCTCTCTCCAGCCTCTAGCTGTATTCCTCAGTATCTTGGCTTATGGTCCATATGGTGGCACAAGAGGGATTCCTGTGGTGGGGCTATTGCTTCTCCTCAGGCTGATGCTGAATGGATGGGTATACTAAGCTCAAGAAAGATGGCTTCTGCAGTATGGGAAATGATTCACCACTGGTATCCTGCAGGCTGACCCTTCAGCTTTTTCCTTAGTCTCCAGCAATACTCCTCACAGCCTAACTTAAGCTCCACAGCATGAAGTGAGAGAGATTCCTGCAGGTGGGGCTATTTCTTCCCCTAAGATTGATGCTGCAAGTGGTTATGACTGGTATATACATGATCTTTTTATTTTTGCATAATTTTGTTCTAAGCTCAATAGTTTACTCAAATATCTCAAATATATTATTAGAGAGAATACTTTGCAATAACTTACTAAATCTTCTATGTGCATATTGTATTATTTATAAAGAATGATAATTTTGTCTTACCCTTCTTGACAATGTTATTGCTTTTTAAAACTTTTTATTGAATTTTTTGGATTGACATGGTGAATAAAATTATGTAGGTTTCAGGTGTACATTCTATAATATATAATTCGTATACTGTATTGTATGTTTACCACCCAATGTCAAGTCTCCTTCTGTCACCATTTACCTCTCATTTACCCTCTTCTACCTCCCCCATCCTGTATGCTTTCAGGTAATCATTATACTGTCATCTATGTCTATAAGGATTTTTTTCTTGCTTAATTCTGTCATCTTTTTCACTTAGCTCCTCAAATCCCCTCCTCTCTGAGAGCTGTCAGTGTGTTCTTTGTGTCTATGAGTCTATTTCAATTTTGTTTGTTTAATTTATTCATTAGGTCCCACATATAAATAAAATCAAATAGTAGTTGTCTTTCTCTGACTGGGTTATTTCATTTAGCATAATATTCTCTATGTCCATCCATGTTGTCACAAAAGAAAATGCCTGGATCTATCTCACAACTAAGTATAATGTCTACTTAGGATTTAACACAAAAATGTTTTTCTTGTGAAAGACTCCAAAAACTTCTAATTTTAAAATAAGGCTTGAGAGTTGACTATTCTGTCTTTTGGTACCTTTTGAAATGGTCAATTGATTTTTCTGTCTTTACTTATTTATGTGATGTATACTAATATTTAAATGTCCTAATATTGATCATTGAGTATCTTTTAATGGACTGCTAGATTCTGTTTGTTAATGTTTTATTTATGCCTCCTTATCTACAAGTTGAACAATTCTCTATTCTTTATTTTATTAGTATACCTTTTGATTGTGATAGTACAGATATGCAGAATTTTTAATTTAAAACATTTTTGTCAGAAAAGTTTTAACTTTTAAAAGAGGAACACAGAGATAGCCAATGTATAATTTTCCAACAATATGAAAATAGCAATATTGTAACATAGTTACTTCCTATCTTTATTGTTTATGAATAAATTTCACAGATAAAATTACATATTCATCTACATATTCTTTTCCTTCCTTATCAGATGAAGTATATATGATTAATATTGTATCTTTTTAGTTTATATTGAGAGAATTAAATTATATATATCAATTAAGTATTATTTGTATCATTATAAGTATTATAAGTATCAATTAATTATTATACCTAATTAAAATTATATAAATATTATTTGTATTATATGCATTATTCAGCAAATTGCTTTATTAACTCAACTGTTTATTTATTTTTATTTTTTTATTTTTAGAAATTTGGATTTTTTAAAAAGATTTTTATTATTTTTCAGAGAGACAGAAAGGGAGAGAGACAGAGAGGGAGAGAAACATCAATATATGGTTGCCTTTCACCTGTCTCCAGCTACAGACCTGGCTGGAGACCTGACTTGCAACCTGGTTATGTGCCCTGGCTGGGGAATTGAACCAGTGACCTTTAGGTTTACAGGCTGGTGCCTTATCCACCGTGCCACCAGCCAGGGTGATGTTAACTCAACTTTAGCTTTATAAAAATCTATTTTTAACAGATATAGTTTTAGTTCTCTTATTTAACTTTTTAAAAAATACCATCACTGTCATTTATTTTCATTCTACTTACTTGCATCTTTAAAAAATATATCAGTGAGAATCATGTACATATTTATTTGTGCACATATGCAGCTTTTTCTAAACCAGTTTCTGGACATCATGACTACTGATATTTGGCATCAGATAATACTTGGCTGTGGGGCCATCCTGTGGGATGTGAGGTGTTAGGCAGCATCCCTACCCCTACTCATGAGATGCCAGTGACATCTCTTACCCCAAGTTGTGACTACCAAAAATGTGCCCAGACACTGCCAAGAGTCCCCTATGAGTAATATGGGTAACCTATGAGTAACCTATGATGATATGTTATGCATGTGCCTACCTTTAGCAAATATTACCAAATTATTCTTTAAGTTGGTTTTACTAATTTAAACTCTCATCAGGAGTAAGAGTGCCTAGTTCTTTCTATTATCTGATTTCTGTTCTTGTTGCAAATGTCATTGTGAAATGCTATCTGATTGTTTTTTAATTTGCATTTCCTGGATTACTTGTGAGAATATGCATCCTTTCATATGCTTATTGGCATTCTGGGGGTTTTCTTCTATAAATACTGCCTTTGAAAAAGTAACAAAAGATTTTCTTCATGTTTTAATTTTTGCAATGGTTTAAACAATTCTCTTTTTTTTTTTTTTGAAGGCTTCAAAGTATATGCTTAGGAATTTCCTGGGCATGGCTCATTTTGTGGATGAAAACAGTCTGGTTTCCCTCTAAAAATTCATCTATTGATTTCTTGTTTCTTTTAGAGTCAATTTCAGATTTGTAACAAAGAATCTTATTTATATGGGGTTATACTCTTTGTCTATAATGCCAATAATAGTTTTCTAGTGACTTTTTGTTTGTATGCCTTCACTTCTATGTTGTTTATAATTTTTAAAGATTTTTAAAATTTATTTTTATAGAGAGAAAGAAAGGAAAGGAGAAAGAGAGGGAGTGAAATGTCAATGTGAAAAAGAAGCATCAGCTGGTTGTCTCTTGTATGCAACCTGACCAGGGACCTAACCCATAACCCAGGCATGTGTCCTGACTGGGAATCAGACTGGGAACATTTTGCTTTATGGGATGATGCCCAATCAACTAAGACAGCAATCAGGGCTTAAATGAATAATTTTATTGCATTGTGAAGAAAATATACCCTGTGCAATTTCTGAATTTGGAACTTTATAACACTTTACTCTATGACCTAAAATATATGGTTCAATTTTTAAATATATCATAAGTGTCCTAAAAATGGCATTGATATTAAAAAACTATATTTTGCCAATATATCTTTGTTGATTAATTTACTTTAGGCAATTTAAGTTCAAATGTAAATACAGCTTTGGCCCATTCCTCATCTATGAATTTTTATTTTACAGTACTGCTATTTGTGTGGTCCCTCACATAAATTTTAAATCTACACAACTTGTCCACATTCACTCCTCTTACCTAATAAACTTCTCCATTCTTCCTCTCAATTACTCATATATTTAGGTGTTTATATGCATCATAAGACATTCTTATATGTTAACAAGAATTCAACATAACTTACCAAAGGCAAAAATTTTCGTATTTCTATATAAGTTACACATTGCAGATCAGATGTAAGACACAGGAAACCATGTGTATTAATAATCATATTATATTATATAATAACATTTTATAGGTAATTATATTTTTATGTAATATTTATATAAAATGATATGTAGTATACCTGTTATAATTATATACATTATTGATAACTATATTAATGCATTTATTGATGTAATATATGGTGAAATGTCTGGCACATGATTAGGTCTTTCTATCCTTCCTCCTCAGATCCTTCCTTACTGCCAGGCTGGTCCCATGTTCTCCTCATTCTTTCCTGAAGGCCTGAAGGGCCTTCCTGAAGGGGATGGATGTAATATAATAACAATCAAATTAAATTAAAAAAAAAAAAAAAGGCAGCCTTATTTGACAGTCAATTCAACAAGCTAAATTTTTAATTTGGATTTTGTGGAGAACCTCTAGAAGATTAGCAACTGCAGAATCACACCTCCCAACTTACCTGAGACAACAGTTCTCATTAGAGCTCATGAAATCCCATGGTGGAGAGTCTTAATGCCCAGGTTGCACCCTCAACCACTTACATCAGTATCTCTGGGAAGTGGCGGGATCAATAGGTTTAACCCTCTCCAAGGAAAGTTGGAAACCACTCATTTAGAAAGGCTACCCTTGTTCTTGTGTGAAGAAACACAGATGCTTTTGGGGGGGGGGGGCAGGGAGGGAAACAGAGGGGAGCAAAAAGGGGATGGATGTAATACAACAATAAAATTTAATTAAAAAAAAGAAACATAGATGTAAGGGAGATGAGATGCTAAAGTGCAAATATAATTCATTATTTACTACCTCCTCACTTTGGAAAATAACACAACATACTCATTTTCTCTGTGTTCTTTTGTTGAGTTATATTTCCATATGGAACATTCTTTTTACTGGGTGGATGCTTACTCCTCCAAATGCTGGGTCATCATGCTGTCCAAGATGTGTTTCCTGGCTGAAGTCCACAGGGGCCTATCCTTTGTCATATCACACTCTAAGGTCTATTTATAGGACTTTTCACCCTAGGACTCTGGAAAGTCAGCCATAGGTTATTTAACATTTTGGTATTCTTAGCTCCCAATGCAGTGCCTATCACCTAAAAAGAACTATAATCTAAAATAAGTTCTTTCTGTACTGTTATATTTTTATATTATTTAGCACCAGCACACTTTGAGCAACTTCACAGCAGTGACTATCCCTTATTTTTGTGTTCTCAGAAAAGACTATTTACCTGTAGATACAGTAGATAATATCTACTTCTAAATTGGTGATAGAAACATTAGTGAAGATGTGTGTGTCCTTGGATTAGTTTCCTGCAGCCTCTTTGATGGCTGGTCTTCTAAACTTGTCCCTTCTCTGCTCAGCATGAATCCCTCAGTTCATTTCATTTTGTAAGAGCTCTGTCAGTATGCAATGCTTAACTTGAGGCCAGAGTGGTAAGAAAGAAGGCTGGGGGGTGAGCCCTCTGAGCAGGAGGAATGGTGGGTGTCAGAGCAAGGAGACTGCAGTAGCAGCCCTGTGGCAGTGACAGAGAATGGACCAGAAGCCTGTGGACAAAGCCAAGAGGTTAAAATCTGTTCTGCTATCCAGGGGAAAACTCTGAAAACTTGAAGGGTGGTGAGCAGTGATGAAAACTGACTTCTGTTTTAGACAGCACCTTTGTAACAAACTGGAGTATAGATTTTAGTGGGGAACCAGTATTAGGAATTCCAAAAGAAAGGATTGAAGAATTAGAGGTAAGTGATAATGGTAGCCAAGCCTGGGATTGTAGCAGGGACATAAAGAGAGGAAGCCAGACCTGTTGTATATACAGGAGGCATAGCTAACAGCACTTGCCAATGGTCCAGTGAAAGTAAAGGAGAGTAAAAAATAACATTTCAGGTTTTGGTGTGAGTTGAGATACATTTACTGAGGTAGGGAAGACATGAGTCAATCATCTTAAAAGATCCCACAGGAAAGCTGGTACTAACAAGAGCAATGTCATTTCAGGATCAAAGGCACCTCATTCATAATTCATCAATGTCATTAAACTCTGGGATGCCTGTAGTTGATGCTTAGCTGAATGTGCAAAAACAATGCTATTTACTTAATTCTGAATAACACAATAACTGGAGAACACAGAAACCAATAATGACAAACTCCTTTGATTGAAAGACAAGTAAAGACCTTGCATGGGCTCAAAATGAGTTTTCTTAGGCCCCATGAAATAATCAGGAAAAGACATGTCATATTCAGAGCAACAAAATTCAGAAACCACTTATTGGCTGATATGAATTAACATGAAAAAGTTAAACTAAATACCTAAGGGTGTGACAAACATTATAATAGACATTAGCTGCTGAACAAAACCCATTAGACTTCATGTGTACAGCAGAAGATGTAAAATCAGTAGAATGCTGGCATGCCACAGCATGTTACTGAAGAGAGCCTACTGACACACACCAATACCATGGATTGCATTTGTATAACAAGGATGCAACCTAGCTCTATAATACATAGCTCTACAACAATGGAAAAGTGTTGCACTTATGAATCAATAAATGAAGAAAATTTGGGACTATCTCTCTACTCATTCTGACTCTAGGTGATTCAGATAAGATTACAAGTAACTTGAATAATGAAATTTCTTTCTATTGAAGTTCAAGTGTCATTGACCCTTCTGACCACAAGGGGTGAGAGTGACTCTTTGAAGCACTTTATTAGTAATGATCACTCAGCAGTTTGTATGTGCCAAGAGGAGGATAGTTGTAAAGGGTGGAAGCACAATTAATGACTTTTCCAATGACTCAGAAATGTGCAGGTTGGGCTCTGTGGTGCTTTTGGACTTTTATTTAGATTCATGTGACTGGAAGAAGCCACACAATGGAGGAGACAACTCCACTAACTTAAAGCATCTTGGACACAATTTACAGAGTGTGAGTGATAAATTGGCAATAAAGTTGCCTCTCCCTATTTCACATTTCTTATTAATTTTGAAAAAAAAATGCTTCAGATATAAAGCATTAAATTTTGAGAGCAACCATCATGTTGAAGGAATACCATGTTAGAGCAACCATAATTTCTGGACTGCATGCAGGGCTGACTGCTAAGGAAATTGCTGACTTTAATAACATCCCTTTACATACACTTTATACCATGAAGAAGGTGTATGATGACAATCCTGATGTCACCATACCGACAAGGAAAACACATAGGTATGCAAGGATCACACAAGTCCAGATATTGTACCCAGAATCCAGAAGATCATCAATGAAGATCCAGGAAAGTCAAGGCATTCTGTTGATATCAGATGCAATGGTTCACAAGATTATTGCTGAAGATATCAGATACAGATCATTTGTTCTTAGAAGAGGCCAGTTTACATGGCACAACAGATAAAGGAGAGGCACTTTGAAAAAGAAAGGAAACTGCTAACGAAATTGAAAAATCCCAAAGGAAAAAAACCCTCTGATTTTCTTCTTCAATGAAAAGAATTTTCAGCAGGACCAAATAGTCAAAAGAAGATACAACAGGTGCTTTGTGAGAATCTTAATGAAGTCCCAATTGTCATGAAAATAAAATTTCCTGCTACAGTGTTAGGTATTGTCAGCAATGAAGGAGATATCATGACCCTACATTTGTTTCCACAAGGCTTGAAGATGACTGCTGATATTTACCTTGACATTTTGAAAGTAGTAGTTGTATTGTGCATGAAGCAAGTTGCAAATGGACATCATTTTCTCTTCCAACAAGTTGGTGCACAAGCACATAAGGCTAAAAAGGTGCAAGAATTTCTCAGTGTCAATGTTCCTGAATTCTGGTTAAATGAAATCTGGCTGCCTAATTCACTTTACGCAAATCCTTTAGACTATTATGTATGCAGAATTGTGAGAGAGAAGTTGATAAACAATCTCATTCAAATAAAGAGGCTGTTAAGGCTAAGATTGAAAACATGATGATGTCCATGGATAAAGAAAAGTTAACAAAAAGCTAATGTAGGAATCAAAATGGCGGAGGAGTAAGTGGAGCTACACCAATCTCCTCTCAACACCAAACTGAAATTACAACTTAATTGGGGAGAAATCATCCGGAATAACCAACAGAACACCAACTGGGGAGAAGCCTTATTACCAGGGACAGAACAGAAGAGCCGATTCATCACAACATGACTGGTAGGAAGTGCAGAGACATGAGAGGGCTGGCGGGGCTCCTATGGGTGGCAGCTGAAGGGACACAGAAACATCTCCGCAGCCACTGGGGACTCCACCTGAAAAGGGTGGAATCTAAACCCCCAACTGGGCTTTGCAGCCTACAACAACAAAGCTAAGAGTAAAACAGCACCCAGCCATGAAAAGCAAAAAGCCACCAGTTTAGCTGGCTTGACAGAGACACTGCATTCTTAAAAGGACCATGCACAAAAATACAGTGGCACCCACCCGCCTTGGGCTCCAGCAGAGGGAGGGCACAGTGGACTAGAGACACTTAAGGAGGGTTTGGGGGAAGTAGGTTTCGGGGGAGAGGTCAGAGAGCAGTCTAGTGCTGACCCATCCTCCATACAGCCTTCAGTCCACTCTTCTCCAAAGGATGGCAACCTGAGGGGAAGCCATAGCCCCACCCATAGGAATTAATCTGCCCCACCCAGCAGTGCCTAAACCAGACCTCAGATCACAGGTTAATTGGTTAACAACTGAATTCATCTGCCCCATACAGAGGCCTAAAGCTGACCACTGATCACAGACTGATTGGATTAACAACTAAAGGAGACAATGACGGTGGATCTCTGGTAGTCTCCAGCTGGCTGACTAGGCCCAGACTGAGACATGAGCTGATGTCACCAAGTACGGAGCCAGGAAGTGAAAAAAGTGCACCTCTACACCACAGAAGGTCACACCACTAACACAGTAAGTCAAAGCAGACCAATCCAAGAAGCAGAAACAAACAAGATCCACCTAAAATGGGGAGGCAAAGAAATAAATCCTCAGCAAAAGGGAAGGAGGAATCCCCAGGAAGAGTGCAAAATGAAATAGAGGCAAGCATCCTATCAGACATGGAATTCAAAATAATGATGATAGAGAAGCTCAATGAGCTCAGCCAGTTCAAAGGGAACTACAAACAACTCCAGGAAAGCTATAAGGAACTTACTGAGAACTACACCAGCATTAAAAAAAAGGACCTAGAAACCATCAATAGGAGCCAGGAGGAAATGAAGAATACAATTTCTGAATTGAGGAACACATAGAAGGAATCAAAAGCAGGCTAGAGAAAGCAGAGAATCAGATCATTGAGCTGGAGGTCAATGTAAAAAAAAAAAATTCCCAGGTAGTGCAAGAGAATGAAAAAAGACTAAAAACAAATGAAGAGGTTTTAACAGGGTGGCAGAACAACATGAAACATAATGACATCCATATCATAGGGATACCAGAAGGAGAAGAGGAAGAGCAAGGGATATAAAACTTCTTTGAAAGAGTAATGACATAAAACTTCCCTAACTTGAGGAGAGAAAAAGTCATGTAAGCTCAGGAAGCACAGAGGGTCCCAATGAAGATGAACCCAAACAGGCCCACTCCAAGACACATCATAATGAAAATGGCAAATTTCAAAGACAAGGAGAGAATCGTAAAAGCAGCAAGAGGTAAACAGCTAATAACATACAAAGGGGCTCCCATAAAGTTATTATCTGATTTCTTAACAGAAACACAACAAGCCAGAAGGGAATGGCAAAAAATAATTCAAGCAATGAAAAACAAAGGCCTGCAACCAAGAATACTCTACCCAACAAGGCTCTCATTCAAAATAGAAGACAAAATAAGGAGTTTGCCAGACAAAAGAAGTTTAAAAGAATACATCTCCACCAAACCAGCATTGCAAGAGATGCTAAAGAGTCTGCTTTAAGAAGATGAAGAAAACAGAAAGACAGACAGGAACACAGGGAAAAATAGATAATGAATAAGTACGTATCAATAATAACCTTAAAGATAAATGCATTAAATGCACCAATCAAAAGACATAGGGTAGCCGAATGGATAAAAAACAACTTTAACTTATGTTTTAAAATGATCTTATTATAAATAATTTTACTAAATAAGGTATAATTTTGTACATTACTTGTATCTGCATTGGTGCAGGTTAAGTTTTCTTAGATTGGAGTTATTTCACAATATGTGAAAATCATGTTACTTGCAATACCTCAGAAAAATTTAATGCAGTTAAGGAAGAAGAAAAAATAAGAAAATGTGGATGTATTTTACATAGAAGACATGCTATCTTTCACTGTTACAGAATATGTGCTTATTTATGGGTGTGTAATATATAGATTTTTTTTCAGCAATTTATGTTTTAAATAGTAATCAACTGGTTGTTGGTGTGATGTGAAGTCAGTCAACCTTTAGGTTAGAAAAGATGCTGAGAATGAAGACCAATTTGGATTGATGTTGCAAACTACTGAAGTATATGATTCATGTACATAGACAATATATTCTCATATTAGCATGTAAATTAGATGAGATTCCTTTCAAATAGGTCATGGAAATATACATTTCCAGTTATGAAAGCCTCCAAACTGGGGATGCTTGGGAAAAGGAATGAATGCTGTAGTAAACTTTATTATTGAAATGTGAACATACATAATCTCTACCTCAACAGACTCTTAAATAGTTCAGAGGTTAGTTTAGGACCACACAGGAAGTCAACCAAAAGTTCAAAAAGTAGCTAGAATACTATTTATAAAATCATTTAAATTCTAGGGATTTTTATTTTTTACTTCAACTTACTTTCACAGGACAAGGGTAACCTGTGAAAATAAATATCATCATCCTAGCAAGACACATGGGGGAGTCCCCCACAGGGTAGCAGCCGTGGAGAGAACAAGCAGTAGAACCAGCTTCTTGAATTGACTGTAGCTGTGAAAAGAAGGTGTCAACAATACTCCAGGAATTTTTTGTCTGGGCCACTGTAGCCTGCAGTTGCCAGCTGAGCATGGAGCAGGTTTGGGTAGGGATAGGTAGACCGATCAGGAGTTCAGACTAGGACAGGTTTGGTTAGATTTCTGTTAGATGTCCAAATGTTTATGGGGCCATACATATATCTTCATATAAGAATTTGCATTATGTATTAGCTCCAGCACTCTAATGTTTTACTAAACTAGTTCCTCTTGAGACAACTAAGGTCATAAATTGATGGTAGAAAATAGAATTTTTTGCTTCTTTTGGGATTGTGAGGAAGCTTCATAAAGGTGAGGGTTTAATAATAAAAGAGATGCTGATGGCAAAACAAAACTAACAAATGAGAATGTAGCAGCTAACATATCAATGCCCAGACCTAGATTCTGAAATCACAGTATACAAATATGGCTAACAAGAGAAGATCTATCTGCTAGGGATTCATATAAAGTGTAAAATATCTGTATGTTTGTTAATGATAAGTTTAACAGGAAGTCTTGGTGTGGCAAAATCTACAAACAAGCAAAAAATGAATAAGGCCAAAGTGCTCTGCTTAAATTCTGAGAATTCTGAATTTGCAAGGAGGAGTGAGAATTCAGAAGGCAGATGGTGAAAGAACCTTGTGGGAAGAAGACTGACATATTTGGGAAAGAGGCTGAAGGCACAGCTGAGGGTGGGTCTGCTCAGAGTGGCCAAAAGTCAAGTTTCTCCTTCCTGCTCCATTCTTCATGTCCAAGTAGTGCCATTATGGCATGAGACCCCATAACCCCCAGCAATGCCCCTAATTAAGAACTCTCCCTGCCTCCAATGTGCATTAGCTGCAACAGACCCCTTCCACTGAAATAATTCTAGAGTCAGAGACTGTGAGGAACAAGTAACCATGTAGCCACAGGATTATGAATTCCTATAACTATTTACTCTTCCCACATCTGAATTTCCCAGTATCTTGTGGTCAGCCAACATCCTCCCAGCCAGGTGCCCGGTATCAGGACCCAAGGCCACAGCAGTTGTAAGCTGTGTCCTCAGAGGCTCCAGCCTCCTGGGGTATGGCCATCCTATTGTGGCTCTTTTTAAAATATTTCCACAAAATTTTCATCTGTTACTTAGAAATCAGGGTTTGCAAGGCAAAACTGTGATATGTTTCAGAAAGCTCTGAATAAAACTGTGGCCCCTGCACTCCTGGTATGTGGCTGTGGGTGGTTCACTCACCTTTGCCCTATGTCAGGCTGGGCTGTGGGTAAAATGGGATAAAGTATGTCAAGTTCTTAGCTCATCTCCCTTTGTTAACCAAGTGCTAAACAAACATTGGTTATTATTATTTTAATTATAATGTTCACATGTATTCTGATTTGGCTGTGGATTTACAAGAACAAATGAAATTAACTTCAAAATGCTCATTCTTATCACTGTGTAAAATGTAATTTTAGAGTTGTGCTTGCACATATAAACACACATATTTTATCATAGGATTCTGTATCATGTTATCAGTTTCAAACTCATCCTGAAAACTACACAATGCATGTCTGGTTTGAACCCAACAGAATCCACTTGAAGAGATAGATGATTGGTGACCAATTATGCATTATAAAATCTTATCAAAGTCATCATGCCTTATGATTAAATAAGTGCAGGTTTTTAGACTTACAGAAAAATCTGTATTTTTTTTTTCTACTCTAGCTGGTACAGAACAAAGCATTTGAATAATCTGAATTGAGTTTTATTGTTTTTTTTTTTTCCCTAGGAAAACAGTAAGTTTTCCAGAAGTGTTCAAGTTCTGCCTTAGGTTGTACTTTTCTTTGACTCTCAGTAACCATACTTGATTGTTGTGCCGTAAGAGGAGTAGCAGAGAAGCTAAGTCAAGGCGCCTATGAGACCAGTCTGAGACTTCTCAGGACATCAACATCACTTGCAGCCCACTGTCTGGGCCATTGTACTTTCTATATCTACTCTCGTCTCCCTCACTTCATCAAGAAAGCTATGTCGGATTTTCTCCAAAATATCTAGCTAAATTTGAATAACTAGAATAAGTAATTCATCACAGTAACATGAGAATCAAAGTCTAGACTCAATACACAGCAGAAGTCTGGGCATGTCTTTGGGCGGAGTTGCACCAAAGTGGAAACATAAACTGGGAGAAAGACCACCCAAGGTTCCAATTCTTCTATGTGAACTGAAGTTGTAATGTGAGCTTATAATCTTTGCATTGAAAAATATTACTTCAGTGATTTTTCACATGACTTCAATGGGAAAGGGCCTTCTATGATATGGTCAACAATACTAGCTGGTCCTTCTGCTGAACTGACCAGGGCTGATGCTTCTCTAAGGGTTCACATGGCATGGCAGCCCACATCCTCCTCACTCACAACAGTGCTCTTAAGTTGGCCCTGCTTCACTGATGAGCAAGGGGAGGCACAGAGGGTTTGCATGATTTTCCCAAATTACCAAGCCAGAAGGAGGAATGTCCCAATTTAAATTCTATGCTTTCAGCTAAATGTACTGCTTTTAGCAGTTTACACGTATTTATCATTGAATTTTCATGAAATTCAAAAGTCACCCCTACTGAGGACACAATCCTCTCTAGTGCCATTCAATGCAGCACTTGACCTTATAGGCTATACAGGTACCTTTTTACTAACAGTGATTCATATATATGGATTTTGGCAATGTGGTTATATCTATAGGACAAAGAATAACATCACATCTTCCCCTATGCCATGTCTATCCTATACTTCCTGTGATATACAAAGAAAACTTTAGAGACCTCTGGGAAAGTGCATATGGAAAGCACTGATAAGAGATATTTTTACAATGAGGAATGGCCATTGCATGACTAAGAGGACAAACTCAGCCTGGAACAGATGTGAGCTGGAACAATGGGTGATAGTTCACCCAGGCTTCAGGGATAACGTGAATAATGACAGGACTGTCACAGGGAAATACCTCACTTTTGATCAAGAGGAAGGCTCAGTGAACACAGCAGTATGTGGAATGCCAAGCACAAGGGGAAGAAGAGGCTGGCAAGTGGGGCTGGGGGAGAAGAGGAAATGTCACCAATGGCCTTGGCTAAACATACATGGGTGGATGTGACTGGCAGAGGATCACACCCAAGTGTGGAATATTGCTTGCTATAGTCACAGAAAACAAATTCTCAAACACACACACACACAGTGATCAAGTCCCTCTAAAATGACAGCAGAGTCACCAAACAGTGAAAACTGTGGCCTTTGTCAACAAGCTTCATTAATCTCTGAGAGCCATGCCTCCACTTACACACCACTTTGCTACCACTGAGAGAAGGATTGCTCTCTAATCCATGCCTGTTTAGTGTCTCAATACAGATATTCATAATTTACATTACAATAAAATAAATTTTATTTATAAGAAGACACAATTCCAAAGGGAGAGAGACAACAATAGTGAGAGACAGAAAGAGAAATTAAGAGGGATGGAGAGGAAAAAGGTGTGCTGTAAGTGCATGGATCCTGCAGAGACACAAAAGCAGGCGTGGAAATCATTGTCGGTAAGCATCTGCCTTGTAGTCCTGGGGTGGGATGTGTCTTCACTTTGATGAGAAACACAATTACTGACATATTTTTTGACCAACATGAACTAGATTATATAAGCAACATCCCTTATCCTAGACTTTGGGGGACAAATAATATACCCTGTTATTCAGAATTTTGAAAGATGTTTGAAAGTTAACGTAGTGCTTATATCCTCCATGGGGCTGGGCAGTATCCCCTAATCAAACATTTTAATTCTGGGAGAAAAATATGTGGATATTCTCAAAAAGTGAGATAGTTAGAAATTTTAAATGCTCATATCAGCCCTGGCTTGTGGCTCAGTGAATAAGCACCAGACTGCGAACCTAAAGGTTGCTGTTTCAATTCCCAGCCAGGGCACATAACCAGGTTGCAAGCCAGATCTCCAGCCAGCTCCGTAGCTGGAGGCAGGTGAAAGGCAACCATACATTGATATTTCTCTCCCTCTCTTCTTCCTTCCCTTCCCCTCTCTCTAGGAATAATAAATAAAATCTTTAAAAAAAAATAAAATAAAATACTCATATCAATTCAGGTTTATATTTTCCTTCAGATGAGTTCAGGTTGTGTTACTTTTTTATTAGCATATGAGTTATAAATACATGTTTATTTTTCAGAACACTTAGAGTTTTGGGACTATAAATCAATTAAGGATCTATACTAAAGTGCTTTAAATTTATAATTACTCTTTCATAGTAAACCTAAAAAGGTGTTATTATATCTAATTTACTTACTGAGAAAGCAAGATTCAAAGCATTTCACTCCTGATACAGGAGTGCCTTTTGATTTTCCTAGTTGAAAGATAAACATACTACTTGACCATCTAGTTTCAAGTGAGTTTATTTTTTTCACTCAGAAAAAACACAAAGTTTTTACTTGATTGATACCCAATTCCACTCCTAAATGCTGAGACAACAATAGAGAGAATTCAAAGAACATGTTAGCAATCCCTTCCTCTAAATTCCTTTAGGCCTATTCTGCTTTGTTGCCTTCATCATCTAGGAGACTTCATTTAATATGACAGAAAGGCAGTGTTTATTAAAGATTTCTGAGCTAGTGGGTTTCCTAGTTAAGTTGGCTTTTACCAAATGTTAATACAGCCTGATTGTAGTAGGTGGGATTCAAATGGCACTTAGATAAGACACTGTGCCGTGAGGATGGGGATAGAATGGGCCTGGTCAGGGAAAAGAGTTGGTATCAAAATGTTCAGTACTTGCTGTTGTATTTAAAGAACAAAGATATGAGAACTTTTGGGGATCATAGTATCTTCTTGCATCAGTAGCTGTGAAAATGAATACAATTGGAAATTGGAATTTCCAGACCAGAAACAGAACTCTCAAATGAGTATAATGTTCCAGGAATGCTAAGAAAAATCTTTTATCTGTTTTTATTTTATCTGATACTTTTATCTGTTTTTCCCAAACTGTGATTGTATGGACAAGAGCCTTAACATTTATATGCCAGACAGAGTGTAAATTTCTAAACTACAGGCTGATGTAGATGCAACCCTCTCTGCTTAGTTACAGGTAAGGATTCAACCAGACAAGGAAGCACTAGGACAAGGTCTGGTTTATGCTATAGGCCCTGTAAGCTATATATTATAATTGTGATTATCATCTAAATAACTTATAATAATTAGTTAGACATAGATTATATTAACTCTTGTCTAGTAGAACCAATGCCTTGGAAGCACCTTTAAGCTTTGCTTGCCTGAAATGCATAGACAATTCAATACCTCATTATATCTCAAAATCATGAAGAATCCCTTCAAATAAAGTTTGTTTCCCCATACTTTTAAAAAAATTATGTGAGACTTCTTCAGGTTAAGTTCAATGTAAATATAAACCCTTACCACACATACAAAAAAAAAAAACAAAACCACAAATGAACTTTTGCTGAGAGTTCATTGCTGCAGCACACTGCGACAGGTGTACTCCCGGCAGCAATCACATGTTCAAATACTTAGTGAGTCAGAGTTTCCTTTCACTGACACACAAGGTTAGAAACAGGTCACACGCTCTGAGTCAAACGATTGCTAGCTTTCAGCTTATAATTCAAAACCTGACCTTTGCTGAAAATATTATTATGCAGCACCACAATCATTTCCATCATTAATCAATATGAAGGGAGATTAAGAATAATGTATTTGGATTTTGAAGCCCAACTGTTCTGGGACTAAACCCATAAAAGCTATGTAAAGGAGGTTCAAGATAAGTAATTAATGACTATTTTTAACTTTCATTAAAGCTTAATTCCCACAAACATAAACTATATTTATTTCCCAGATGTAATGTTAGCATTTTATACAAAAAACTGAAATACAGCTTGAAAACCAAACAGCCTTGGAAAGCAAAAATAAATCACAGGAAGAATCATAAATAAAACAGAGACCTTTAGAGATGAGCTTTTTTCCTTTGCTCTCTGCTCTAACTTTGTGGAGAGTGCACCATCTAGTGGAAGTTCTCAATAAGTGCAATCTTATTTCCACTGCTCAAAATATTAGATGTAGACATTTTTTCCCTCTTGTTGTTTTAACAATCTATATAAAAGAAGAGTCTAAGCAACATATTATAAATATTGTTTTCATGCAGTCAAACTATAGGAGCTGATTCTGTGCCTGCACCATTTTTATTCTAGAGTTAAGCAAGAGTACTTTTCTGCTTATTCTAGATATTGTCCCAGTTTTTAAAAGTGCAATAGTAAGGTAAAACTCCATGAATTTTCATGTCATACTTTGAAAAAATTTTAGTTCTAAAAAATATTCACAGTTACAAAACACTACTCCAGCTGTAATTATAAAGCATTAATAAATATTGAGTATATTCAGTTCACAGTCACTGTTACATGTTTATTTCATGTAGGTAATGCATTTTTTTAAATAAAGAAGGGAACAATACATTTGAAAAAAGCAGGCTTTCAATTCTTGTAATACTTCAGATTCAACATACATTAACAAAATTTCATGACAAGCTGCACTATGGAATGAATAAGCAAACTGATATTCACATGGTAATATACAGATTGGTTGGTTCTATTTAATATACATGTCAACATATATTTTTTTAATCAGGTAAGTAGATGTGATAAAAATAGCACTCAATGATACTGTTTATATAAACACACATGTGTAGATATTTAGGCATTTGTGTGTGTCTGTGTGTGTATCTGTGTGTGTATGTGTGTGTGTGTGTGTGTGTGTATAGTGATATCCTTTACCTGTGTGTACTGATTTTAGGAAGACTCAGAAGGATCATCAATTTGTGAAGGGTTAGAAAGCTAGCAAGTTCAGATTTGAGATGCTGATTGTAAACACGCCAAACAATTTCCAAAATTTTGGTATATCATATATATAATTACTAAACAAAAGATTAGCAGTACTGAAATGTGAGAAGATCCACCAATATTATAATTGTGAGAAGACCTGCATAACAAATAGTAAAAACAAAATGTGATATAGAAATATTATAATTTGAAAAAGACAGCTTGCTTTATTATTAAACAATATTTTGTCTGTGGAATTCTTATTGTACAAATGTCCCAAGCGATACTTTCATGAATCCAGAACGATGGTGTGTATTTTTTATTGAGGAATGTTGTTTTGTGCCCATTAGACATTTATAAAACATCTTAATAAAATAACTTCTTTGTTCAAGGGAATTGAATTATTCATTGTTTTGTTGGGTTCTTTCCTGTTGGAGCTTCTCACAAAGCAACCCCTAACTGTTTGACTTTCTAAATACTCTAAGTGTCTCCAAAGTCTCTTTTGTAGAGAAATGGATGTTAGAGCTAAAGCTCAATAAAGAAATGCTTTTCTCCCACACATTCATGCACTTCAAAAAACTAGTCCAAACTACAGACCAGGAAGTCAAATTATTTCTTTGAATGGCAGATTGGATTACTGCCCTTTTTTCTTCACTGCTATCTATCCATTCCTCCAAGCACACACCCATGCACATGCAGACACATAAAAACACAGTTGCACCTCTAAACCAGTAATCTGCCATAAGTTTTGAGTTTATGATTGTAAGAAAGATTAGGAACTCAGTAATCCAAAACGTTCTTCTTTACAACCTACCCTGAACAGCTAACCCATGGTTCTCAATTTGATGCTTTTCCTCCCAGGAACATGTTTCATTAGAGATAGTGTAGAAATATAAAAAGTTGATTCCAGGTAATGGATTTTTTCCCATACAGCTGTGGTATAATGTATTCACTTCAGCACATGCCTATTTGTGGCCTGAGTTTGATTTCCTCTTTTATGAAATGAGGGAATTTCTAATGCCCTAGGATCTTAGAATCTCCGTTTTGAAGGTCACTAAACTCTGGGATGTTATGCTTCAATTTTGGCATTTCCTTTTCCTTCTGAATTTCTGTTACTTGGGGTGCAGTATACCCCAAAAGAGTCTTCCACTTTAAATAAAATACAATTTTGACAAGCCCTTAACTTTTGACTAATTTTCTTGCATTCGAAATGACAAATTGTATGTATACTGCTGGATGTAATATCTTCAGAGAAACTGAATGAGTATGATTAGTGATTAATAATGTCATGGTAAATTAGGATACAGACAATTCATTCCCTTCCCCTGGAATTATGTCCTACTATCATTCAACCTCACAGCAATGGCCACAATAGATGTTGTACTGTAGCTTTTCCACCCAGTTCCAGCAGCTCAGCCCCCTTTAAACTCCATCACCCTGAAAATATCCTCTCCCTCTAGCTTGCACTGTGGTCTCCACTTCCCTGTCTAGTCAACTTCTCCCCTTGCACATCTCAAAATGACTGATCCTCAGAACCTGCTCCTCCTCCTCAGACATTCTTTAAGTTTCCTTGCAAAACCTTTGATGAAATTATGAAAACTCACACCATTCTTCTTGAACTCCCAAACAAATGTCCAGTAAATTATAAATCAGGTGTGAACAGATATCTGAAATTAATCCTTATCTTTTCCTGAGTCTAGTTCTTCCATGCCCTGCAACAATTCACTAGTGAGTTTGGATTAGCACAACCAGCTCCCTCCTGCTCCCTTCTGAATGGGGTTTACTCTACTGATGTGTCGTTCTCATCCTGACTCAAATCTGGACCAATTCTTCTGGGGTGACACATGGAATCACAGTGGTGGGAATACACACATTGCAAGACATCCCTCAGTACCCTGTCTTTATGACCATCTCAGCACCATCTCCATCCTACGACCAAAGCAACCTCATTTAACAAATGCCTTCTGCCTCCAGTGCAGAAAATTGGCCTCCAAGTTTATGCAAGTTAATGCATTGTCCATTATGTAACCTCATCTGTTATTAATGAATAATGAGTGCCCAAGTAATATTACCAATTTTTCAAAAGATCAGCAAAGGCTAGGAATGCATAACTAATGTTAAATTCAAAATACTGAAAAGAAATATAAAAGTTATGTATGTGTACATTTTTGTTCTTATCTGAAAGCTGGGACAATAGAAACATAAATTAATACATGTACCCAAAACTTCATCAAACATACAATAAACAATTATATCCTGTTATACAGATGGTTCTAACCTAATAGTATCCAATTAATTTTTTTTAGCCACACTTATTCTCTGAAAAATAAAAATAAAATTTAAGCCCTGGCTGGTGGCTCTAGGATAGGTGCTGGCCTGCGAACCCAAAGGGCACTGGTTTGATTCCCAGCCAGGGCACACATAACCAGGTTGCAACCCAGGTCTCCAGCCAGCTCTGTAGCTGGAGGCAGGTGAAAGGCAACCATACATTGATGTTTCTCTCCCTTTCTGCCTCTCTTCCTCCCCCTCTCTCTGAAAATAATAAATAAAACCTTTTTAAAAAAATAATTAATTAAAAAATAAAAATAAATAAAATTTAAGATTGCTAAAATGTAATCAAAGTTTGAAGGCAGAACTACTAGGTAGAAAATACATAGTCACTTACCGGTGTGCACATAAATTATTAAGGTGAAGTCCATATTTTTCCTCAGCAGATAACCCATCCATCAACAAGTAGAAAATGAGAAAATTGCTCTGGCCAAGAGGTTGTGAAACAAGTCTGGATTTCTCTAGCATATATGTATAAATTCTGGCTGGTTAAGAAAATAAAATGATTCTATTAAATGGCATTATTAGTTTCATGTCCATAAATTTACACATATTAATTGTAGAGCTGATAATGCAACTTCTTTTCAAACACAGACCTTTTCTAAATAACGTTAATAGATTTTATTTTTTAGAACAACTAAGCAGAAAATAATGAGAGTTCCAATATACCATCTCCAACACACTGTTTCCCCTATTAGTAACATCTTGCATTAGCCTGGAACACTTACTAACATAGATAAACCAACACTGACACATTATTATTAACTAAAGTTCATAATTTACACTGGTGTTCACTCTTCATATGGTCACGTATCCACCATTACAGTATCAGACAGAATAGTTTCTTTGCCCAAAAAATCTCCAGTGCTCCACCCATTCATCCTTCTCTCTCCCCTAATCTCTGGCAAGCACCGATATGCTTATTGCTTCCATAGTTATACCTCTTCCAAAATGTCACACAGTTAGAATCATATAATATATATGCCCTTTTTAGACTGGCCTCTTTCATTTGCCAGTGTTTGGTGTTATTAGATTTTAGATTTTAGCCATTCAAGTAGGTTGCAGTGGTATTTCACTGTGGTTTTAGTTAGTATTTCTTAGATGACATATAAGGTGGAACATCTTTTAATATGCTTAATTACCATTTGTATTCTTTCTTTGGTGAGATGTGTGTTAAGATAGTTCATCTATATTTTAAATTGAGTTGTTTGTCTTCTTACTGCTTAGTATTAAGAGTTTTTTGTATATTTCTGAGAACAGTCTATTTTTTTAAATCAGATTTGTCTTTTGCAAATATTTTTTTCCAAGCCTGTCACTTATTTTATTCTCTTAGCAGTATCTTTCACAGAAAAGAAGTTTTCAATTTTATTGAAGTCCAGTTTGTCAATTATTTCTTTGTTGTATCTAAGAAGTTATGGCCAAGCCCAAAATCACCAAGCATTCATCCATTATTATCTTTTTAAAGTTTTATAGTTTTGTTTTCACATTTAGATTTGTAATATATTTGAGTTATCTTTATTTGTGTGTGCCGTGTTGGTTTCTACATTCTTATTTTTATTTTTGTATGTGAATGCCTTGTTGCAGCATCATTTATTGAAAAGCCTATCCTTTCTCCACTGAATTGTCTTTGCCCCATGGTCAAGGGAAGTTAACTATCTTTATATAGGTCTGTTTCTGTGCATTCTGTTTTAGCTCATTGATTTGTCTGTTCTTTCAACAATACCACCCTGTCTTGATTACAGTACCTGCATAGTAAGCCTTTATGTTGAGTAGCACCACTGCTCCAACTTTGTTCTTCTTTCTCAATGTTGTATTGGCTATTCTGGTTCTTTAATTCTCCATTTAACCTTTATGTCAATATGGGCAAAATAACTTGCTGGAATTTGGGGGGAAGGTTGTGTTGGGTATATTGATCAAGTAAGGAAGAACTGAGAGTTTAACAATCAATATTGAGCCTTCCTATCCATGAACATTTAATATCTCCCTATTTTAGATCTTTGACTTTCTTTCATCAAAGTTTTGTAGTTTTCCTCAGAAAGATCTGCTATATATGTTGTTAGGTTTATACCTAACTATTTCAGTTTTTGGTGTTAATGGAAACATGTTGTATTTTAATTCCAATTGTTCATTGCTAGTATTTAGGAAAGCAACTGAATTGTTCATATTAATTTTATATCCTGAAACCTTGCTACAACCATTTTTTAGTTCCAGGAAATTTTTTGTACGTATGTTTTCATTCTTTTGAATTTTCTACAGAGACAATCAAATCAACAAAAACATGTTGATTTCTTCCTTTTCAATCTGTATACCTTTTATTTGTTTTACTTCTGTTATTGCATTAGCCAAGACTTCCATTAAAACGTTAAAAAGAACTGGCAAGAAGGGACATTTTACCTTGTTCCTGACCCAATGTAGGATTTATGTGCTCAAATATAATCTATAACTAGACATGCCCTTGCTTCTAACAAAGGTGGCAATAGAAATTACAGAATTTTCTCAATATCTCACAATTTTAAAGTACCAATTATATTAATATGATATTTACCAATGGATATTGATTATAAAGTGCTTTATAGATACTAGCAATTATTACTATCAAAGATTAGAATATTATATGGCCTTGTGATTATTAAGGACCATGGATATTAACAATACTCTCTCACTGCTGGAAATACTGTGAGGTGGGATTGGGCAGGGGAACTACAACAAAAGCAAGTAGGACTTAAATTTATGCAGATATAATTTAATATATAGGATACATGCTAGAAAACTTTTAAGGCCTATACAGAAATTATAAAAAAGAGCTAAATCATGATTTATAGTATAATGATAGATAATTTAAAAAATGCTTCAATAATAATGTTTACATTCCAATTAGTGAGTCAGATCAGTAAGATGTCTATAAAGTAAAGCATGCCTGGTGTGAACAGTATTCATTCATCTTGCAAGTTTACTGTGGTCTCATGGGTCCAGTAGTAGGACTAATTCCTAATATTCATTATTTTGGTCCTCTGCCTTTAAGTATTATTAAGAACAAACAAGAAACCCATATCATAAATATGTGAGGTTGAAATTTATCTCACAAGCTGAAAAATGACAAAAGTTTGCATGTGGGGATCACAACCCTGATTTTGCCTCAGAGATAGTACTGGCAATTCAGAAGTTAGTGTTATCAGAACTTACAGCTATTTGTTTGGAATGCAGAAAATCTTACTATTTCTTGAGTATTCTTTTTATTTAAATTTAGGTTCATTTTTATTACTAATGGTCAGTAATATATTATGTATTTGAATTTTAAATGTAACTATGAATTACTGTGGTTTTCCACTTTGATGCAAGAAATGATGGTCAATGATATTTTTAGATCAAAAGGTAGCAGTTCTTAGGAAGGCAAGTGAATTTCATTATTCCTTACATTTGAACATAAACAACACTTCATGTAATGAGTCTGCCAATAATTATTCTAGAGTTCAGCCTCTAAAAGTGAAGATGTTAAGTCTCTCAACTTTGGCTTTATGCAGCAAATCTACTTGAATAAATGAAACAACTATTACAGTGCTGTACCTGCTATAAATATTGTACATGGTCAATTTAGTCAGACAGTATGATTATCAGTGCTCTTAAAAATCTCAAAATTAATAAACATTAAGAAAAGTAATATTAGATACATTTAAAAAAAAGCTCTTTTAAGTGCATAAAAAATGACACTTTCAAAATATCCCTTTTATTCACAGCATTAAAGTCCAAAGGTGAGTTTAACATTAAAGTGAAGTAGTGTAGTTTCTTTTCCCTTTCTCCAGGTGTATTTAGTCAGATAGCTGATAAGTTCAAGTTAAGGTCTTAATTATTAAATTATCTTGCCTCTTTTGCCTCCCTAAGCAAATAATTTGCTGAAAAACTCCATTTAATATTAATAATATTAACCATGAACTAATTAACTGATCAAGAGAATATTTTAAGAAATCTATTCACAAAGGAAATAAACTGCCATAGTTTTCTTTTCTGTTATTGTTTAAACATCAACTAAAGAGATATTAGCTGAGAATGGATGGCTGAGTGGGCACCTTCTGACTACTGTGCTTCTATCCTAAAAGAAATGGTTGACCTTATGCCCACTTGTTCCAGCTAACACATAAGCTGAAATTTAAAGCAGCATTCAAGCCTAATCCAATTCAACATCAAAGAATGACTGCAATACCTTTCATCTAATTTCAAAAACAGTTTAATTACTAATCATCCTAATTAATGCATCTCCAACTGTGAATAAAATTGCCTTGGATTAGCAAAATTCTGATCAGTAGGATTTTTAAAAAACATGTATCTTGAAGTAGCTTTAGATGGAAGAAAACATTAAAATAAGCAAAAATTCAAATTTCTATTTGAGATCTTTTATGTCAGAAATAATCAACTAGATATATACTTGTAACCCTGCATCTTTTCAATAATCTACATAAGAATATATGTCTCTCAAAAAGTTCTGGTAATGTAAAATATATATGTTTGAAGACTATGTGTAACATAATATGTAAGAAAAGTATTTTACAAAGCTCCAGTTCTGTTCAATATGAAATAAAGTAGAGGATATAAACTTGCCTCTCCTTTAAGAAAAACAAATGCCTGCTTTCATTGCTATTTTGACTTCCAGAAATTACTAGCCCCAACTCTCACCCTGCCCCACTCACCCGGTTATAAATTATAACCTGTTCCCAGAAAGTCCCATCATGCCTTCCATTAGCAATTACCAAAAGTGTATCATTGGTTAATTAATATTTAGCCAAATATTCTCTTTCACACTTACATTTCTTTTGACTTCATTATTTTTTTTATATATATTTTTAAAGATTTTATTTATTATTTTTAGAGAGAGGAGAAGGGAGAGAGGCAGAGGGAGAGAAACATCAATGTATGGTTGTCTTTCACCTGCCTCCAGCTACAGACCTGGCTGGAGACCTGGCTTGCAACCTGATTATGTGCCCTGGCTGGGATTCGAACTAGCGACCTTTGGGTTTGCAGGCTGGTGCCTTATCCACTGTGCCACCAGCCAGGGCCTTTACTTTATTATTAATGACCATTAATACTAGGTGTGGAGTAAGTGAAAGGTCCCTCAAGTAGGAGTCAAAAGTATGGGAACTAGTCTTAAATCTGACATTGCCAAACTCCATGTCCCTTTTAACTTCTCTTTGCACATCACTAAGTGAAGATAAAAAGGTCCCAGGCTTCCTGTGTACTTCAAAAGGGATGGACCACCATTTAAAATCCCCATTGCATAGTGGGTGCTCTTCAAACATTGTCTCCCTGTGCTAGGTGCTTTTCAAACATTGTCTCCTTTAAATTGCTACAAACCTTTTTTACATTTAAACCCAAGAGACATATCTCCAAAGCCCAGGCTGTTGGCACTAAAAGATGCTGTTCTTCAAATGTGGTAAGGTCAATTAAAGCTCTCTGAAACTTTTAAGACAGTCCAATTGAGAGTCCAATACAAGGATAATTGATGATGATAATAATGAAGGTAAAGACTGTCTTCTAGTTTGTGTTTTAAATAAAGATTTAGGCCCTGGCTGGTAGCACAGTGGGTAAGGCACTGGCCTGCGAACCTAAAGTTCGCAGGTTCGATTCCCCAGCCAGGGCACATAACCAGGTAGCAAACCAGGTCTCCAGTCAGGTCTGTGGCTGGAGGCAGGTGAAACGCAACCATACACTGATATCTCTCTCCCTCTCTGCCTCTCTCCCTTCCCCTCTTTCTAAAAATAATGAAATAAAATCTTTAAAAAAATAATAAATAAATAAATAAATAAAGATTTAAAAAAAGACAAGGTAAAAGTCCTAAGATATTTTTCATCTTATTTGTGTAAACTCTAAGGTGTAAGTTTCTCAAGCAGATTAGCATAGCCTTGGCATAATTATTGGGAGACCCTTCCAATTGTTAGTAAATTTCAATTTCCACTTAAATTATATCTTCAGGGCACAGAGAAGATAAGAAGCCAACTATTCTTTATGTTTTACGTGTGGACTCTCATTCTTCTTCTCTTTGTAGATCTGTCAGCATTTCCTTCTGCTTTGTTCATTCCAACATGATAAGTGCTCTAAGAAAAACACTTTTTTAAAGTCCTATTCTTAGCATATGCAAATTCTAATTATGAAGAAAACTTGGCTATTCTTTATATAATAATCCAGATGTAATTATTGATAACCTTCCTTATCTATTTCACACTCTCAGTAATATGTGTCCTCCATTGGCATAAATGAGTTCATGATGGTTTTTGCAGTTTCCTCCCTGAACTGAATAATGTCTGCTTCATTTTACTGTTCCTTTTACAATGCTATTTCTTATATTCATTAACCCAACAGATACTTAATAAGTGCCTACTATAAACCAGAATGGACAAGATCTTGCCATCAATGGATTTACATCCTAAAAGCTCTTGGACAGTAATATACAATATCACATTCTCATATCAACTGTGTTTATTCTATGCTTACACAAGGAGACAATAAATGCTATCAAGTCACTCCACTAAATATCAGAACAGTTCAACAGTTAACAATGTCCTTTGTATTTGGGCTTACAGAAGGTGGAGCAGTAGACAGCAGCTTTAGAATAATCTAGTCCAGGTGTCCTACCTCAGGTCAGACTGTCTTTAGCACCTTAGGTGTCAGCTCTTTCATCATGCTTGAAGGTACCCAGCATCATGGTGATGACATACTTTGCAATCATGAGGAAGTAAGTGGAAAGTTCTTGTGATTAAGTGAAGATATTCCTTCTCTGAAACTCTTACCAAATTTTTATAGTATGCTTAACAAATCTTTCTACTCATGACCCTTTCCATGATTGTGGATATTTGAAGCCACTTGTCATATTTCTATTTGAGTCTTTTCCCTTTCAGTGTAAACGTGTTTAGTTTCTTCAAAGGTCACTCCAAACATATGGTATGTCAATTTTCACTCTCCTGATAAACATTCTGGGGCTACATTCTTTTTTTAAATGTATTATTATTATATTACAATTGTCCAACTTTCCCTGCTTTGCCCTCCTCTGCCCAGCCCACCCACTGTTTCCACAGTCAATCCCCACACCGTTGTCCATGTCCATGGGTCATTCATACATGTTCTTTGACTACTCCCTTCCCCTGCTTTGCACCATTTTCCTCCTCCACCCACCCCTCTGTTTGCTGCCAGTCCTTTCCAAGTTTACACACCTCTGGTTCTACTTTGTTAGTTTATTTTGTTCATTAGATTCCTCTTTTGGTGAGAGCATATGGTATTTACCTTTCACCAACCAGCTCATTTCATTTAGCGTAAAATTCTTCAGTTCCATCTATGCTGTTGCAAAAGGTAGGAATCTCTTCTTTCCTCCTGCTCTGTAGTATTCCATTATGTAAATATACCATAGTTTTTGATCTACTTATTTACAGATGAGTACTTAGGCTGTTTCCAGGACTGGGCTATTATAAATAGCGCTGCTAAGAACATAGGGGTACGTAAGTACTTTTGAATTGGTGACCCAGATTTTTAGGATATATCCCCAGCAGTGGAATTACTAGATCAAAAGGTACTTCCACTTTTAATTTTTGATGCAATTCCATACTGTTTTCTACAGTGGCTGCACCAGTCTGTATTCCTACCAACAATGCAGTCGGGTTCTCTTTTCTCCACATCTTCACTAGCACTTGTTTCTTCTTTATTAATGGCCATTTGGATGGGTGTGAGGTGGTATCTCATCATGGTTTTAATTAGTATCTCTCTGATGACTAGTGATGCTGAGCATCTTTTCATATGTCTATGGGCCATCTGTATGTCCTCTTTGGAGAAGTGTTATTCAGGTCCTTTGTCCATTTTTTAAAAATTGGATTGTTTGCTTCCTGATGTTGAGTCATATGAGCTCTTTATATATTTTAGAGATTAAACCCTTATCTAATGTACTATTGGCAAATATGTTTTCCCATATGGTTCATTCCATTTTCATTTTGATGATGATTTTTTTGACCATGCAAAAGCTTTTTAATTTGATGTAGTCCCATTTCTAATTTTTTTCCTTTATTTCCCTTACTCTAGGATATACACCAGCAAAAATACTACATGGAATATCTGAAATTTTCCTGCCTATGTTTTCCTCTAGGACTTTAATGGCGTCATGACTTATATTCAAGTATTTAATCAATTTTGAGTTTATTCTAGTGTATGGAATATGTTGGTGATCTAGTTTCTTTTCTTTTCTTTCCTTTTTTTTTTTTTCATGAACCAGTCCAATTCTTTCAATGCTATTTATTGAAGAGGCATTTTTAAAAATCAGCATAAAAGTTTAATTATCATCATTACATGGGTCTACCTAACAAAATTATGACCAGTATGTAGACATACAGCAACCTTCAGGTTTGTGACACTCAAGTAAATACGACATTAACATGTGTAATATCCACATCTAGAGGGTCTAGAGGTGAGAAACAAAGGTGTGTAAACAGGACTGCCCTAAACTCACTCAGCTGCTGGTTTACTCAATTTGGGTGGTAGGTTGTTCAGAGAAAAAACCAGCAAGTCCTTCTAGAGCTGTTGAAATCAACATATTTTTCCTATACACTTACTCAGGTCCTTACCTTTGTACAACTGATGCGACTCCTGTCTTAACAAAAACCTTGGTACAAACCAGAGTAGTCTGAAGGATGGAAGCAATGAAAGAGAAAGTCCAATGATCAAGGGCCCAAGTCCCACACAAATCTAGAGAATGCAGACCTAACTAACGTCAGTGCTTGCATAGCTCAACCCACTAGCCTTCAGGCATCTTGCATGGAGCAATCCTTGCCCTTCCTATGTCCTTCCTTCAAAGGAAGGCATTATCCAGTTTTATAATAAAGAAAGACACTGAAGCCAGCAGGAAAGAGCCAAAACAAGATCCATGGACAACTCATCTACTGCTTTATCCACCAAACCTGGAGGTCTGCTGAAGGTGCATAATATCCCCTAAGTCCCAGATAATTATTGTACTTAGAAAGGATTTTTTAAGAGAAAATGGCTTTACATTAACTTATCTTCCAACAGCAAATGCTGTTTTCCTCTAAATGTGAAGTCAAACTCAAGTGAGAGCTGTCCTACAGGACGGCCTTCTCAATGACTGCCTTCTGCCTCTTCACAGGGGACAAATGGCTTAAGGTGTATAAATCTATCTATTTCCTCGACCACTTCTTTTTCCTGAGCCCGCAAAGCAATGGCGTCAAGGAAAGAGAAGTTAAAGAGAATGGAATAATCTATTAATCTATTTCTCTGGTGGCCTAGAGCGAGACTGGTTCAAAATCAACTTGTCTCCCTTTCTACACTCGTTCATCCCAGAGCAGAGAGCACAGAAGCCAGGGATCAGGAACACATGCCACTCCAGGCTGTGCCTTTGCTGATGCCAAGTCTTCTTTTGGGCCAAAGGGGAAACTTTTGTGGGAGGAGTAGAGGCACCCATGTCCCCCCTCTGGACTCCCCCATGCACGATACCTTATCTCTCCCCCTCTAGCCAAGACTATGATTGTATATGTGCCACTGCCACCACTCCCCCCATGGAAGGGGGCACAAGGCCCTGCCTGTTCCACTTTTTCTACCTTGGAACTGTACTAGATAAAATCACTTGTCTGTTAAAACAAAAATAAATAAACAAATAAAACAAACAATAGAAAAAAAAAACAAATAAAAAACTACATAAATTTTTTTTAAAGATTTTATTTATTTTCAGAAGGAGGGGAAGAGAGAGAGGCAGAGAGGGGGAGAGACATCATTGTATGGTTGCTTTTCACCTGCCTACAGCCACAGACCTGACTAGAGACCTGTTTTGCAACCTTGTTATGTGCCCTGGCTGGGGAATCGAACCTGCGACCTTTGGGTTCCCAGGCCAGCGCCTTATCCATTGTGCTACCAGCCAGAGCAAAACTACATAAATTTTTATTCCCACTCATACAGTGCTAGATCTGATATAATGCATCTGAGAGATTTGAAGAAATATTACAACACATAAAAACTACATAAAGTTTTAATTTCCACTCATATAGTGGTAGATCTAATATAATGCATCTGAGAGATTTATTTACATCATTGTATGATCATTCTCTCTTTGTCAAATATTAATTGACCATAAAGACATGGGTTTATTTCTGGGCTCCCTATTCTGTTCCATTGATCTATGTGTCTGTTCTTATGCTGGGACCAGACTATTTTGATTACAGTGGCCTTGTAATATAGTTTGATATCAGGTATTGTGATTCTTACTTTGCTCTTCTTTCTCAAGATTGCTGAGGCTATCTGAAGGTCTTTTTTGATTCCATATAAAGTTTTGCAGTATTTGTTCTAGATCTGTGAAATATGCCATTGGTATTTTATTCCATAGGAATTGTGCTGAATCTATAGATTACTTTGGGTAGTATGACCATTATAATATATGAACATGGTATATTCTTCCATTTATGTATTGTATCTTCCTCAATTTCTTTCTTTGGTATCCTACAGTCTTATAGTTTTACAAGTATAGGTCTTTTACCTCTTCAATTAAATTTATTCCTAGGTGCTTAGGTTTCTTGTTGCTATATATAGTAAATGGGATTTTTCCCTAGTTTCTCTTTCTGATAGTTTGTTGTTGGTGTACAAAAATGCCATCAATTTCTGACTATTGACTTTGTATCCTATTTTATCAAATTCACTTATTAAATCAAGGAGATTTTTGATGGAGACTACAGGGTTTTCTATATACACTAACATGGCATCTGAAAATAATGAGTTTTATTTCTTCCTTTCCAATTTGGATGCCTTATATTTCCTTTTCTTACCTAATCACCGTGGCTAGAACTTATAGTATTATGTTGAATAAGAGTAGTAAAAACAGAAACCTTTGTCTTGTCCCTGATCTTAAGGGAAAAGCTTTTAGTTTTTGCCCTTTGAGTGTGGAGTTGGCAATATGTTTCTCATATATGACCTTTACTATGTTAAGGTATACTCCCTCTATTTTTATTTTGCTTAGTGTTTTTATGATAAATGGATGCTGAATTTTATCAAATGCTTTTTCAGTATCTATTGATATGCTCATGTAATTTTTGTCCTTTGTTTTGTTTATGTTAATTAATTTATGAATTATGTATATTATGCTAATTGATTTGTGAATATTGTACCATCCTTGCATCCCTGGGATGAATCCCACTTGATCATGCTGTATGACCTTTTTAATGTATTGCTGGACCTGATCTGCCAATATTTTGTTGAGGATTTTAGCATGTCTGCTCATTAGCAATATTGGCCTATAGTTTTTTTTTTGTTGTAATATTACCTGGTTTTAGAATTAGGATAATACTGGCCTCATAAAAAGAGTTTGGGATTCTTCCCTCTTCTTTAATTTTTTTGGATAGTTTGAGAAGGGTAGGAGTTAGTTCTTTTTAAAATGTTTGGTAAAATTTGTCTGTGAAGCCACCCAGTCCATGGCTTTTGTGTGCTTGGAATTGTTTTGATTACTGCTTCAATTTCACCAGTTGTTATTGGCCTGTTTAGCCTTTCTACCTCTTGATTCTTTTGGGGGAAATTGTATGTTTCTAGAAATGTATCCATTTCATCCATGTTGTCCAATTTCTTGACAGTCACTCATATTAATTCATTGCAACTCTTTGTATTTCTGTGGTACTGGTTGTAACTTCTCTTTTGTTTCTGTTTTAATTATTTGGGTCCTCCCTTTTTTTCTTTTTTTCTTGATGGTCTGATTAAAGGCTTGTCAATTTTATTCTTTCAAAGAACCAGCTCCTGGATTACTTGATCCTTTGAATTGTTATTTTTAGTCTCTGCAATTTAATTCTGCTCTGATCTTGATTATGTCCTTTTTTTAACTTCCTCTGGACTTTCTTTGTCTGTTGTTCCTCTAGTTTTCATAAGTTTAGGGTTAGGTTGTTTATTTGAGAGTTTTCTGTTTTCTAGGTAAGTTTGAATTGTTATGAATACATTCTTTTTTAAAATTTTTCCTCTTAAATAGAGGGGTGGGGTGGGGAATTGAATGCCCAGTTTGACCTCTTTAGACTTTCCCTATCACTTATGTTTTAGGCATTCTGCTTCTATTAATGTAGTCTCAATTAGCACTGGCTTTTATTTATTTATGTTTTTACTCGTTAGTAGTCATTTTATTCTTAAAATTTCAAAAAATGTGCAAACCAGACCTGGCTGGTAGCACAGTGGATAAAGTGCCAGCTTGCGAACCCAAAGGTCGCTGGTTCAATTCCCCAGCCAGGGCACATAACCAGGTTGCAAGCCAGGTCTCCAGCCAGGTCTCCAGCCAGGTCTGTGGCTGGAGGCAGGTGAAAGGCAACCAGACATTGATGTTTCTCTGTTTCTCTCTCTCTCTGCCTCTCTCCCTTCCTCTCTTTCTGGAAATAATAAATAAAATCTTTAAAAAAAAAACATTGTCGTTGTATTACAATAAAATAAAAAAAAATTGAACCACATACTTAAAAAATAAAATAAAATAAAAATAAAAATAAAAAGAATTTTTTAAAATGTGCAAACCAGTACAAAATCATTTTGCCAGAATTTTTTTTAAAACACAGGAAGACTCTAATGACCCAAAAATGGGAGGTGATAGGATCTAAATGAAAGGATCTAATTAGGAGAACAGAAGGAGTAGAAAAACAATAAGGAAAGTGGAAAAGGTGGAGAGTGCCTGGGTTGCTCTTTTCCTAAGAGAACAAATTTTATTTATGCACAATGCTCAAAGTATACTGAATTTATGCTTATTACTCCTCAATGACTATGAGGGCATTTCAGAATCTTGAAGTGTCTCAGATTCACCTTTATGAATATTTATTATCACTGTGTCACAGTGTGCTGCCTGCAGAAGCCTTGTAAGAAGTACTTGTGGATTTGATTATGCCAAAGCTGTGTGGGATTGAGTGCTAATAGACATTGCTGATTAACAGAACTGCTCACTGCAGTGTTTTCTAGTTTTTTTATATGGGCATGCAATTATTTTCTAAACTAACATTCCTGAGGAAGGGGACATGTTAAGTTATATCCAGAAAAAATAGTAATGAGTAATACCTTCAGAACCAGTATTATATGTTGACCTTGGTAAAGGGAGTACTGAATGGAAAAAAAAAAAAAAAAAGTCAGGCAAGTGATGCCCCAAACAAGTGATTTTCCCTCTGTGCCAATTGTGCATAAACTCTAGTGGCCGACTTTCATCGGGTTGGGCTAGAACTGTGCCTCTCAAACTTCAGTTATTCCCACAAATCACCAAGGATTCTTGTTGAGTCCCAACCAACACATCTGAAGTTTGACCTAATGTATAAGAGTATACATTCTAACAAGCTCCAAATTATGCCCTTAGTGCTTATCTTTGGGTTACACCTGCTGTTACAGGGGATTGAAACATGCAGCTTTTGGAATTTCCTACCCCTTAGTTACCATGGGTCTAACTGGATTTCACTGGTCACTGAAAACTCAGGGGAAAGTGTTCAGGCTGCACCTTTCACTAGGAGGGGCAGTCTCATTAGGGTATCATAAAACCAAGGCATAGCCCCTGGTTGGTGGCTCAGTGTATAAGGCGCCAGCCAGCCTGTGAACCAAAAGGTTGCTGGTTCAATTCCCCAGCCAGGGCACATAACCAGGTTACAAGCCAGGTCTCTAGCCAGGTCTGTAGCTGGAGGCAGGTGAAAGGCAACTATATATTGATGTTTCACTCCCTTTCTTCCTCCCTCCCTGCCATTCTCTCTAAAATATAATGAATACGTTGGCCTGAGACTCAAAGGTTGTTTCTCTGCCTCTCTCCCTTCCTCTTTCTCTGGAAATAATAAATAAAATATTTTAAAAATATATACATACATATATATATATATATACATATATACATATATACATATATATATAGAATTAAAAAATTAAAAGAAAAAACAATAAGGCGTAGACATTTGTGCCTCAAGATATTTCTCCACTGAGGTCAAAAACAAAACAAAGAAAACAAAACATTTTCTATTGAGAATTTAAATGTCTAATCTCAATATCTAAAATTATGCATTTTTAAAACAAATTTCACTTAGCAAACCTTTGATTTTGACATATGCTTACTGTAAAACAGAGATTTTTGTTTCTAAGTTATGGTCAAAACTAACTATTATTTCCAGAAGGGAAGACAGAGTAACTTGAAAATGTGAAATAAAATTATCTTTCAAAAATAACTGAAATTGGCAAATGTTTATGTTATAACAGTTATTATAAAAGTGTTTTAAATAGTTGATTCCTCTAAGTACATTAGGTAATCCACCTACAACTGCACTTATTCTTTTTTGTTTTGTATTTAATTATTTTAAAAATTTTTAAAGTTTATTCATTATTTTCAGAAAGAAGGGCAGAGAGGGAGGAAGAAAGGCAGAGAAACATCAATGTATGGTTGCCTTTCACCTGTCTCCAATCAAGGACCTGGCTTGCAACCTGGTTTTGTGCCCTGACTGGAGAATTGAACCAGCTACCTTTTGGTTCACAGGCTAGTTCCAATCCACTGTGTACTTAATTAGGTGGATCCTAAATTAGTTGAATTTAAAATAGGGGATTTCCATAAAATATGCAATAAATATTTAAACCAAGTAAGAAACAGTTCTCTTTGGATTTAGTTGGGTGATTATTTTGGTGTTTTGATTTGTTTTAATTCAATCACTTTAAAAGTATAGAGTACATGTTGTCTAAAGTAGATTTTAGTGTGTGTTGTATGAAGAACTTACATACTCATTAAAATTTATTTTAATTGAGTCTTTGAGTTCATTTCTATGTTCAGCAAGTATGATTTATTTCAGCTTTTTTTGGTTTGGATCCACATTATATAGTTTAGACAATAATCATTTTAAAAGTTCACCTTGCATTTCAAAATGTTTTTTAATTCAAAATAACTTTAGTATTCATAACTTGATATCTCAGGTATGCCTGCATGCACACATGTGCAATGCACGCGCGCACACACACAGAGGCATGCACAAAGCTCATTATTGCCAGGCTTGATGTTTCTCTGCCCTCTCTTGGTAGCAAGTAAGATCCCCCCTTGTGAATTTTAAACTTACCTCCAGTTAACTGTTTTTTCCTCTCACAGAATTGTAATTCAAAATAGTTTATGAAGCAACTGGACACATCATTAAGAGTTGTCTTTGCATGTCCAAAAGCTTCTAAAATGCACATGACCTATAGTAAAAAAGAATCATTTATTGAACAACCCAGTTTTTAATGTAAAATTAAAGAATAATAGTAAAGATATGGGAAATAGTCCATTATCTATGGGGTTCTCTATTGTTCTTACTGGATTTTTGAGGTCATTCTCCCCAGCTGAAAAATGTAACAGTACCTGTGGTTTTGCTTTTCAGTTTCAGTTACCTGTAATCAATTGTGGTTTAAAAATATTAAATGGAAAATTAGAGAAATAAGCAATCCATAAGTTTAAAATTGCACACCATTCTGAGTAACATGCAATCTTGCCTCACCTCACTCCATTCCACCCAGAAAATGAATCACCCCTTTGTGCAGTGCACTCACACTACATATGCTACATGCCTGTTAGTCAATTAATAGCCATCTTGATGATCTAGACCACTGTGGAGGCAATGAAGTACTTATGTTAAGTAATCCTTATTTTACTTAACAATTCCACATTCATATAACTTTTATTATAATATGTTAAAAATATTTTATTTTACTACAATTCTTGTTGATCTCTTACTGTGTCTGATGTGTAAATTCAACTTTATTGTAGGTATGTACGTATATATAGAAAATGTACACACAGATAAAATGTCTTAATAGAAAAGCATATATATGTATGGTGCTGTAGCTTTGGAGGGAAGGAATTAAAGTTAATATAAGCAATAGAATATATTTTAAAAATAAATTCACTTAAACACTGAATTATAACCTTCAATTAACTCTTACTGTACACATTCTTTTCAATACTGACCACGATGTTACCCTCCCTTTACCCTGTTATTGTTCCCTGCCAAGCATTCTGTCCCAGAGAAATAAGAGTAAGAATTATAGGTGAAGGTGTGTGCTTGATGTTTCTTATTCCCACGTGTTCTCTTTCAGAAATGAGTTGTTTGGGGCTTTAAAATGTTGTTAATAAAGCTCCTCAAGTAAGTAAGTAAATAAATAAATAAATAAAAAGCTCCTCAGATCAATCTGATATTTGATATTCTCTCTTAATGTATTTCTTTAAACACTGATTATAGAACAAGTACAATTTATTCTCATAATTTGTTGTGGCTGTGATAATGATTATGATCAAGGAGTTCTCCAAATTGCCTGAAAATCTGGAAAGTGGAAGTTGCTTTTCTTTCAAGATACAAATAATGTCAAATACAGTTCTTGCATCAGCCACAAGAGGGAGCACAATAATAGCAATACCTTATTGATACACTGGGTAGTGGTTCCTTACAAAACTGGTGACAATATTTTTAAGAATGTTAACCTAAATTAAAAGAAAAAATCTTTGCTTCTAATTTTACACTTTCTGGCGAATGCTATGTATAGGCATTCAATTCACCTGAAAGTAGTTTATATTTTTAAAAGTTTTGAAACAACGTTTTGATGTTTAATTGTTAAGAGTGGTGATAATATAGAAATATATTTAAACATATGTTTTGGAAATTTGATCTTTTGGAGAGAAGCATGTACCAAATATTTATGAAACCTCTATAATTTAAGTCTATAATAAAATAATTTTAAAGATCAGTAAATTACAGTAGCTATGTAGAAATGTTTTCTGAAAAATAATTACAGATATTATTTATGAATATCTGATTTTTGCTTAATTTATAATAATTCAATGTTAAATAAATATATATTAATAAATATATAAATAATAATATAATTATATCTCATTTTAACATGTATATTACATTAAACAACTGCTTTAAAATTCATTAAAAGAATTGGAAACAGCCTAAATGCTCATCAGTTAAGATGTGGATCAAAAGACTGTGGTACATTTACATAATGGAATACTACACAGAAGAAAGAAGGAAATCCTACCCTTTAAGATAGCATGGATGGAAACGGAGAGTATTATGCTAACTGAAATAAGTCAGGCAGAGAAAGACAAATATCATATAATCTCACCTATAAGTGGAACCTAATAAACAAACAATCAAATGAGCAAAATAGAACCAGGAGAAATGGAAATAAGGAACAAACTGACAGTGACTAGATAGGAGGGGGAGGGGGATAAAAGTGGAAAAGTTTATCTAGTCAAGGAACAAGTATAAAGGGTTCATGGACAGGGACAATAGGGTGGGGATTAACTGTGGGAGCTGGGGGATAGGTGGGGCAAGGGAGAGCAATCAGGGAAAAACTGGGACAATGGTAATTGAACAACAATAAAATAAAATAAATGAAAAAAAGATGAAGTAAAGTTTTAAAATAGTTGGGCTTCTTATAATAGAAGAAGTACACAAAAGATAATAACATGTGTCTAAATAGGAAGTATAGGGTAATGGTTCAATATATTTGCTTTGAAGTATGAAGTAGCTGCCCTCATGTTCCAGTTCTGTTAATGACAAATTATATCAGTTTGAGCAAATTTCTTGAATTTTCCAAACCACGTTTTTAAAAATTCTAATGTAGACATAATTCCTTCAGTGGTTATAAGTGTCAGATGTATAAAGCCCTCATATTGGTGCCTGGCACATACTAAGCATTCAACAAACAACAAAGATTAACTTTATTGTCATTAATAATAATAGAAATTTATAAATAACCTTATATACAAAAATATATGTATATCTATGCATATAAAGTTACATGTTTATATATGTCAAGTCACTCATATAGACATACATGTATCCATGTATATGTGGACATATGTGTATGTGTAGACATATATTTCTGTTAATTCTCACAACTAGTCTGTCCATTTTACAGGAAAGAAAACTGAGAAAGTAAGTAAGTTTCCCTCAGTTCAGAGTTTGTAAATAGTGGAGCTGGGATATCAACCCAAATAATCTCTTTGTGGAATTAGTACATTTAATCACTACATCATAGGGCTATGACTGCTAAAATAACAATAAATAGTATATATATGGCATAAAACTAAATCCATTAAACAAAATAGAAATACATTTTCTCATTATGCAATTCAGTTTTTAAAAATTTTTAATCAACTGGAGAATATTATGCTAAGCAATTCAGGTTCATAATTCAAAATTAACTTGAAATAGTAAATTTTTTAATCTTTAATTAGCCACTTGGCCAATAGGTGGCACCAAACAAATGTGTTAAGAGAAGTACTGAGAAAATGCAAATAAAAGGCCACACCATTCAAACTGACTTAAAATAATGAGAATGTTATACAGTAATAAAACTTTTAAACTAAAAATGTGGGTAAAGGGAAGAGTGTACTTCCTCAGTACTTACTGGTTCAGTTTTTATTGACATGATTCTTTTCTATTTATATTGCATAGTATTTTATCCTATAAAATATTAATAATTGTGTTATCCACTTAATGTTATGCACTATTATCATGGTGGTAACCCATTGCATTTTCTAAAAGTGAAAACCTGGGGCCTCTTCTCTGCAAAATAATGACTCAATCAATTTGACCCTGTGAAAGTAGTTGCTCAATAAATGTTTAAGTAATTTGAATGAAAGTGAATGTTTCTTAAAGTTGAAACTCAATTGTTCTAGAATTACTAAAAAGTCTCAGGTAGCCCCCTGCCCCAAAACAAATATGACTCTTATGTTTTAAGAAATCTACAGCCGTGGAAAATCCCCTGCTTCCACAGTTTGAAATTCAAATAGAGATTCCAAACAAAAGCATTCTAAATTGCACTTATCTCTTTTGAAATTATACAGAAAACAAAAGCACTAGCAATGGTGACAGGACTCAAACCCACTTGCCCATGTGTAAAGCACACCCAGAAGCCACTGTACAGAGGCAGAATGTAAACCTATGCAGACTTTTAAGACAGGCAATTGGGCAATGATCTGTAAGACTAACATTTGGAAATATCACAGCTGAGTGTCCCTAAAGTATACATGTATTATTACCTACATAAAATCACTAAAATCATCCCTGAAGCTCAGTACTGGGCTCTCCCTCACCTCCAGATACCAGGTAAATCTCCTTCTCCTCCTTTCTGCACCCTCTTCATGGCAAGTCCTGTTTACCATGAATGGGTGAAACTTATAAATGTCCTACTTCCTCCCAAACCTGTTCATTTACTCTTTGTCCCCCACACTCCATATTATAAGCTTTATTTATACATTTTCAATTATACCCTTACGTGGAAATCACAAGGAAAATGTTCTCAGCCTCCACATGATTCTCAGCTGAAGACCATTTCAATATGCCCTTCCTTATATGTCCCTGCCACTCCTTCACTAGTTATTATTTGGTAACTGCTAAAAATAATAACCTTCAAAGACTGTGTTTGTCTCACACTATACTACCATCCAGGGCAAAATTATTTCGGCTGGAATCTCCCAGTATTTCCAAGGGAAGACGCCATGTGTATGCCAGTTGCAGGCATGGACACTTGGGGCAGCATCGGGCACTGTGTCTGCTAGTGATACCTTGGAATGATGTCTTACCACCTCATCCTGCAGGAACGGCCGTCTAACTCAGCCCACTAACTCCTCTCCTTTCAGGACCTCCTAACAAAGGTTCGTTCCTTTGATCTCATTTTGCACTGAACATGAAGCCTTCTACTAAATAGATCCCTATTTCAAGGATGTTCTTTTCTACTCGTCTCCTTAATCGGATTTTCATTCATTAATGAAATGAAAGATACCTAATTTCAGTAAACTATGATGCTATAAAGATTTATAACTGATTCATAAATTTAGCTAATTCTTGTATGTAATTTCCGCACATACATTAATAAATTTAGCTAATTCTTGTATGTAATTTCCACACATACATTCAGGCACTGTGCAAGAACTACGGCAGGGTAACTTTCAAGGACATTTTGGACACTGAATGGTATTCATGCAGATAATAACAAAGGAAAATCAAGAAAAGCATAATGCACATGAAGTTTAAGCCATACTCAAACCTGGGAAATATCATTTCATGAGACTAGAAATCACTTATTTATTACATTTTAAATTTACCTTTGGAAATGTATAAAACAAACAAAAAAAGAATTAGAAATAGTTTTAGTTAAAATCTGAATTGATAGTATAATGTTGATTCCAAGATTCTAATTAATTTTGGAAGAGTTAGATCAATCTTATCCAAAGAAATGCAACTTAGAATGTATTTGCTTAAAGTAAAATGAAAAGTCAATTTACATAAAGTAATTTGGAACTCACTTTAGAAATTACATAGCCTGCTCTTTCTCAAAGGATTATTTTAATAAATGATTGTTTTAGTCTATAATTTACAGTGGAGTCTATTGTTGCTTGTCATTATAATTGAGTCAATATATCTTGTTATTTTATTAGTTAACCTGAGTCCATTTTATTACTGTGTTATTTTATAAATTTTCTAATCCTTACCTATCAGAAGTCAGCATATTACAATATCTGAAAATCATTTTTACTATTCTTTCCAAGTTAACCTGAAATGTTCAATTATTTTGAGCTATGCTGTAGAATTATGCAGGTATTTAATTTATAGGTTGAGCTTAATAAATTGTTATGAAGTAAAGTCATTAATGTATCCCTATAATATAATGAACACACTGAAGTATGATTTATTATGTATTATTTATAAGAGGAAAACCTCCAGAATTAGAATATGATTGGAAGTCCATAAAAGTAGATTTATTTTTTTTAATTTTTATTCGAAAATAAAAAATACAAGGAAATGATATTAATCTACCAATTAAGTTTCTTGTATTTCTAAGTGATGAATCCAGTACTGAATTTCTAGAATATTCCCACATAAACCATGTTACCATATTACCATGGCAGAAATAATTCTGGCCTACAGGCACAAGGTAAAAAGGGCAAGTAAACAAAACCAAACACAAACAGCATAATACTCACTGTGCAATACATTTCCAGATTTTCAATGTATATGAAACTTTAGATGGCCTTATTTTAGGGAGTGATCTCAGAAAATAGCAACTGTTTTTATTCCAATATAATCAGACACTTATTCAATTGCTGAATGAAATGCAGGTGTTGGTTTGCAAAGGTGTGTGCAGCAAGGTCTGTGCAACGGAGACTTTGGAGGAGCAAGCTGTGTGAATTCAAGACTATGTCATGTTTGCAATACCTCACTTAGAAATATGCACCAAGAAAGTGTGTACTGCTGCAAATGCCCTGTGATGTATAATGTATTTTTATTGATCAAGGAAATTATATAATATATAGGGATATCGTTTTCTTGCATGTTATATAGAACATGCTGATTTATTTTTAACAAAACTTATATTCTTACATGTGTGAGAAACTGGACATAATTTTTGACATATAAAGTTAATGTTTGCTGGGGTTGAAGATTTACTTCCTGCTCATCAATGTCCTTAAGGTTTCCTGTTGCCATTGAAACTTGATTATTAGCTTTCAATAATCCACCCCCAAGGTTGCTGACCATGTCAACTCTGCCACATGCATCTACACACCAAAGTGGCACTTTCTACGTAAACAACAACTTTTATCTAAATTGCATGTTCTTAATCCAGCTGTTCTGGACAATTATGAAAAGAGAATATGTTCAAAATATTTTAAAATACATGTAAGAAAAGTGCATTTGAACAATATTCGTTTATACTAGGCCTCAATCTTTTTTATTTTCACAAATTATGGGTAATGTATGGTAAACTATGATATCACTCTATTTTTAAATGATGTTTTTCTTGGCTCAACCTACCTTCTAAGCCAAATAAGAAACTTACATGTTTAAATTTGGAATCAAATATAGGTCTACTGGTTCCAGATCTACAGATTAGGTGCCTCATTATTTGTTTGCTGGCTTCTGTCTTTCCAGATCCTCTTTCTCCACTAAAAAAAAAACAAAATAAAAAATACAAGTTTACTATTTTAGAACATGTAATAAAAAATTAATAATCACAGATACTTCTCAGACACAATGATGGTAGGGAACAATGTAAGTTTTAATGAGTTTCAGTCTGATTTATTTGTTAAAAATATTTAGCAAGTGTATACTATGTTAAGTACCCTATAGTGTTCAGAAGCTGGAACTATAAATGAATATGATACAACCTCTGCCATCCAGTATCTTACAGTGTAACACCACATAAAATAGGTGACTTGCCACCAAAAGGTGTTACGCAGAAAAGAAAGACACTATTAACTTGTCCTTAGCTTTGTAAATGGAAATAAGTGAGGTGGAGCCAAGATGACAGCCTTCTGCACTGCACATGCATGTGTCCTAGACCCACCTGGCTTGGCCTTATTAAATCCTTCCGCACTTTCCAGAAAAGACACTACATCTTCCCTGGAAAAGTTATTGCATCTTTCTAAACCTTCCTTCTCTTTCCTTGGAATAAACAGAGAATGTGCAGCTATTAAAACTAAGTTGGTGAAATGGTTGGATATGAGTAGGTGAATGAAGTGCTGGGACTTAGCAGACCCTAAAATGGCATTTCCTCTTGCAGTTGCTTCAGTTCTGACAGTCGACATCTCCCATTTTCCTTTAACCTAAGAACAAAGCACTAACCAAACTTGTTATTTTTAATGGCAATATTTTTTGGTATTTCCAATTCATTCATGCACTGTATATATATTATATATGTGTATATATATATATATATGCATATACATAATCTTTCACAATGGTAATTTAATTTCTACAATTATATCTATCACTACAGAAATTCTATTATTCAGAAAAATAATTAGATGTTTCATGAATCTTTTGGGTGTTTTCCCATTTTTTTTATAGAGATTTTGCTTGTATTCACTCAAGTATAGATCATGAAAATACCATTTTCCTTTTTAAAATATTGCTCATTCTTTCAAGTGAAAATTACTGAGGGTCTAATATGTGCTTCAGGAGTAAAGAGGTAAAAAAATATTGCTCCCTATGCTATCTACTGGGGATACTCTCAGGTAAACTCCAAGTACAGAAATGATGCATAATTAGAACACAGATGGCATAGCAAGCCATGCACCCACAGGTAAAGGAGCAGGCACCCCCCCCCCCCCCCAGAGGAAGCCAGGGAAGACTTCTCAGTGAGGTAGAAGCTGGACTGATACATGGAGAAGGGGTATTATAGGAGGTAGCATTTATTTAGCATTAAATATTCCACAAATATTTCTCCAACTTTTATCTAGCAATCTGAAATAGGTGGTGAGTATAGAGTGGTGAATGAGGCAGAAACAGTCTCTGTGAAGATGGAGACACAGAGGCAAGTGAGATCTGGGGCTGACCTAGCAGGCATGTGAGTCCTCCTCTCTGCTCCCACCATTGCACTCACTGGATTGACTGCTAGATTAGGATCAGGGAAACTGATAGCTAAAATCACAAACATTTTATCCATCTCATAAAATCTCACCATGGGCCCATTTCACTTAAATTGAGTAAAATACAAGGAAATAAAAGAAAATGGGTTATGTTAAGCTTAAAATTTCATAGATGATCATGTTAACACTAAAATTTTTAGTTCACCTTCTTCAAGAAACATTTTTGATCCCAAAACCCAAATTTATGACTAAATCAGAAATTGACCAGAGATTTTAGGTTGTGCCAATCATGGCCCATAAAAATTCTTAAGCTTATTTTAATAGCCTTGTGTGCTAAATCTGTATATGACAGAGGCAGACTCTATGCTGCTTATTTCACAAGTTACTTGTGTACAGCAAATAATATTAACTTATCTTTGCTCAGCATATGGTTAGGATAATGGACATCTGCCACCACATCTTCAAACAATTCATTAAGCCCATCTAACAAAGCCTTTAGGGAGTCAAAGGTAAGGAAGGTCATGGTAGACTCTCCAGACTTCCAGTTATAGCTCAAGAAAAAGATTTTAAAATAATTAAAAACCTTTCTTAAAGATGAAGCCTAGTGTGACCCTGGGTCTTATAATTATCAACAAAATGAGAAATAAAATTTAAATTTGGAAATAATTTTTTTCAGACCTAGCAATAAGTTATAGGATATTTAATATTCTAGGAATATTTAAGTTTTAATTTTTAAATCTTAAAAATTATCTGTTGCAGCCCTGGCTGGTGGCACAGTGGATAAGGTGCTGGCCTGCAAACCCAAAGGTCACTGGTTCGATTCCCAGCCAGGGCACATAACCAGGTTGCAAGCCATGTCTCCAGCCAGGTCCTTAGCTGGAGGCAGGTGAAAGGCAACCAAACATTGATTAAATATATATATATATATATATATATATATATATATATATATATATATGTTGCATATGGTAGTTATGGGATACAAGACACTGAATAAATTAACTCCAAGCAGTGTACTTAGTTGAGTTCTAAATTTATTAATTTTAATATATTAGTATAAATGTAGGAAGTCTTTATATTTGTTAAGACCATCAAAGAGGTAGAGAAACTACATAAAAACACTACGGTTGAAAGATGAGTGAGAATCACTGTAGTAATAAGTCCTTGTGATCACACATTTGTTCTTCAATTATGGATACAAGAACTAGGTAATTCCCTCTTCAAACTTAATAAAGAAATCTTTTCAAAATAAGTGGTTGATATATAACATCTTAACCTTTAAAAATATCTCAAAAGGATACTATTCCTGCAGAATATAAACAATTCCTAATTGGAAAAAAACTCCCTAGCAAAATAGGAAGAAACCTTTAGGGTACAGGTATCTGTTTTGAAAACTTGTTAGACATTGTGAACTCCATAACAAGCCAACTTCCAAAGGATATGAAACCATTGATTCCTCAGAGCTTCACTAAAGACCGATCTTTCACAAAATTAAGTGGATTCAAAAAGAATTTAGGTAAATCCAAGGATTTGTGGCCATGATTTTAGGGGTGGGCTGTTGAAAGCTTGTAAGGATAGCATCAGGGGGCTCACCATGCACTGTTATCTGGCTTTGAGACTTTGTTCTTGCTCAGAAGCTGGACTCTTGGTTAGGGTCATCTAATTAATCTTCTATGACTGGACTCTTAGGGTTATAGCCCACATACTGGACCTTTGACAAATTAATCACCATTTATTGATTCACACTATTAGGTTCATAACCCAATTCACTATTTACTCATTATAAGACCTAAAACTATTTAGTTAAACCTTCTAATACTCAGTCACATAATAATAATAATAATAATAATAATAATATCTATTTCATAAGGTTGCTAAAGTAATGAATAAGACAATACAAGCAAAGCATCTAGGAAGGTCTAACACTTAGTAAGCTCTCAATAAATATTACTTTTTATTATTGTTAACACTACCATACATTAGTCACAATCTCACAATTTTTAAAAAGGGTTTTCTTTTTGTCAGAGTAAGGCCATAAAATATAATAAAGCAAATAAAAATAGAGTTGGTAGATTCAAAATGGGTGGGGTCACTCTCCAGTGCCCCTCTTCTCCCAGGGACACTTTAGAACATGTGAAAACAAGTTCTTACTTGCATGCTATTTTGGAAATAAGAACACTAAAGTTTGCAACCCATCAATGTGACCCTCTATTACATTATTTGATCTAATCAATAATGTCAAAGTATATAAATAATGCTTATTTAAATATTTAAATGTCTCTGGGTTCTCTCCAGATTTCCTTCTTCATACTCCTTCATTTCACTTAGGCTGGGGTTGTACAATGGTTTATTTACACAGTCGGTTTTCAACCAACACTACAGGGTGAGAACTCAGGCAAAGCCAGGATTACTTATAAGAGTCCCCTCCCTTAAAGGTTTCTTTTAGTGTGAAACATAATTCTCAATGCAGATCTTATTTTAATATCTAAATATGTCTTTAACCTTCTATCTATGCATAATTACATTTCACCTCTTTATCTGTGGAATATTTTTTGGTGTGAAGAATTTTTGCTCCAATACAAGTCACCCTCCTGAGCACCTTCATATTTATGAGCAAATATCATCATTACATTTCAATAAAGAAATACTTTGTGGTGTGTAATTTTGGTGAAATATGAACAAAGGTAAATACTCAGAAGCAGGTGGGAAAACCCACATTTGCAAGCTAGTAATTTCTATTTTGTATTTTGGGTAACATGTTTTGGAGAACTGTGATACAGATTCACCAATACAGGGAGCCTTTCTTCCCCTTTTTGTTCTAAGGTTTGAAAGCAAAACACTCTGGGTCTGAGTTGTAAATCTTCAAAATGAACTGAGTTTCAGGTTAAGTTTGCTGATATTGATTCAGCCACACCTGTAGCTATTTTCAACAATAAAGATGTTTCTCCTTTGTAAAAAATCCAGAGTACTTATTGTAAAGATATATTGGACTGTAAACTACTGAGAGAGTAAATAGATGTAAACCATAAGAAATGAGGACAATTTTATAGCTAGGCCCTCAGGATGTGGTGCAGAGTGGGTTTACCTGAGAATGAACCGCTGGGGCTGCTGCTCCTGGAACAGCTGGTGGAAGGCCCTCTCTGCACAGGAGAAAATGTGAGGTGGCAGAGAGGAGGATGGCTGCCCAGTGCTGCTCAGGTAGAGCTGGGAGACCTGCAACAATGCAGCACAAAGACTTCTCTGTAAAAAGGCTTCGGGACACTTTACCTCATGACTCAGCTGGCTTATTTCCAAAACACAAAAGCAAATTTATCTCTAATTTCGAACTTAGCTTGTAAAATTTTACATTGTAAGATGTCCTCTTCTCAGGACATTTTAAACATTTGTAATGATTAAAATGAAAGCTTACATTTGATCCTTTATTACTAGGTTTACAGACTTTAAATTATTCTACTGTCTTTAAGAACAGCAATGCACAAAAACCCAGTTTAATAGATAACAATGAAGTGAACTGAAATTCTGATAGTTTACATCAAATACAATTTCTTAGCAACATTTCATTTCAGTCACATACAATAGAAAGAATTTTTATTTTGAATAGAAGGCAGTTGCCACTAAAATGCATATAAATTTATAAATTTCTCAGAAAAACAAAAATTTAATTAACTTTATTTCAGTGACAGTGATTTATGATGGCTGCCAGGTGATGCAGTGCCAGTATTTTTAGTCCTTTTGATTTTCTAACAAAGTCATTTACATTTGAATAAACGAAATGATAGGAAGACTTCTGAGTTAGGAAGAAATATCAGGCAAATGATTTTTATTTTACAAAATAACTGGTCTGTTTTTTCACAGATGTCAAGAGTGAGAAGGTCAAGAGAAATCCAAAGAACTGCTTCAGATTAAACATTAAAGAGCCTGGTGTTTCAGTGCACCCTGCATAGTAGCCTGATTCTTTGGCTATCTGGGCATTATTGGGACAACGGGAAAGACTTGAACAAGGCCTCTGGATCAGATGATAGCAGTACATCAGTAGCAACTAGTTTTGATGGTTGGTTGGAGGTTAGGTAATAGACTGCCTTTGTTTGCAGAAAATACATGGTATATGCCTTCAACATTGGTGGGATACATGCCAACAAATTATTTGAAAATGGTTGAGGAGAAAAAGTTGTTTGAACTATTTCTTTGCACATTTTCCATAAGTTTGAAGTTATTTAAAATTATAGGGGAAAATAATGTTTAAAAGTAGAATAAATGATCTCCAGTTATAAGATATAATTAGATAACTTTCACAAATAGAATGTTGAGTGGAATCTATCAGATCCATAAAAGAACATATTATATAATCCATTTATATAAAGTACAAGAGCAGGTAAAACTACTCTATGCTGTTAGATGTCAGATCGGCAGTATCTTGGGTTAAGTGTCAGTAGTGATTAAGAAGAAGCACGAATGGGGCTTCCAGAGTGCTGATAGTGTTCTGCACCTGAATGCTTACAAACATGTATTGGTTGGTATACTTGGAAATGAGCACTTCCCCATATGCACTACATCCCAATAAAAATTTTAAAAAGCCAGAGTCATTAAATACTGTGGTTCTGGTGCAGATACAAGAAAAAGAGATTACTAGAACACACTATGCAACTAACTCAAGTCATGGGGGGATTTGATGCATGACAGGGTTTTGCATCACTTATCAGTAGAGTAAAGGGTGTATTGAGAAAATTGGCCATGTATTTGTAAAGGAAACAAATGTTGAATTCAATCTCATGCTATATGTAAAAATAATTTCCAGAAGAATCTAAGTCCCAAATACGAACAGCAAGGCTTAAATAATTTAAACAGTATATAGAATAGAATTCTCATGATTTGAGAAAGGAAATAAGGGTCACAAACAAATTATAATGATATAGATGGGTCAATCTCACAACATTACATTTAACAACTCCTGTGCAACCACAAACTCTGTAATAATAAAAAGGTCAAAGCAAAGACAAAGAAGAATAAGCTATCCATGTAACCAATCAATAAATTGCAAGTATTTTTTTAATGACTCTTAAAACTCAATGAGAAAAACTGGAAATAAAAGGAAAAAATGAGCAAAGAATAGAAATGGAAAAGAATGGCCAATAAATATGAGAAAAGATACAGAAATTCGGGCAACAAGGGAAGTGTTATTTCAAACAATCAGGGAATATATTACACATAAAATATTAAAAGCTGTATCAAAGATAGTTTAATAATTATAATAATGGCTTACACTTGCTGTGTGGTTGCCGCTGTTCTTGGAACTTTATACTTACTGTCTCATCCAATTCTCCCCAGAAATTTATGACTTATGTATGTAAATCATCTTCCTTTTTATAGGTAAAGAAATTGATGCAGGCCCTGGCTGGTGGCACAGTGGATAAGGCTCCAGCCTGTGAACCCAAAGGTCACTTGTTTGATTCCCAGCCAGGGAACATAACCAGGTTGCAAGCCAGGTCTCCAGCCAGGTCCATAGCTGGAGGCAGGTGAAAGGCAACCATACATGAATGTCTCTCTTCCTTTCTGCCCTCTCCCTTTTCCTCTCTCTAAAAATATTAAATAAAATCTTAAGAAGAAGAAGAAGAAGAAGAAGAGGAAGAAGAAGAAGAAGAAGAAGAAGAAGAAGAAGAAGAAGAAGAAGAAGAAGAAGAAGAAGAAGAAGAAGAAGAAGAAGAAGAAGAAGAAGAAGAAGAAGTAGAAATTGATGCAAAGATGTAAGTGACTGGTCCTAGGTCACATGGCTAATTAATAGTGGAGCTTGATTTCCTGATAACCATGTAATTTCATGTTTCTTAAAGAAGTTGGATAATTTTGTATCTTTGTCTCAACTTGGTTGGTTTCTCAGCTTGGCATTATAGCATACTGCAGGTTTTCTGAACACACAGTATTCATTCTGTCATATCAGTTGTAGCAGTGGAATCTGAAAATGTCTGTATTCATCATTTCCAGTTATTCCAAGTAATTTATGAGTCTGCACATCTTCTTTACTCATTTCAAAAGAATATGGCTTAATACCATCATTTTCTTTTATATCTAGATGAAGGTTTAAAAGCTGGGTTTGTAATGTAGCAATATTGTCACTAGAAAGTGTAAGCTCTAACTGACATTCTATATCCTTAGCTGTGCAGAGGAAATATCAACTTTCAACAGAGCCTGATCTAACATAATCTTTCCTACTTTTCCAGCATTCCATGATCACTTCTTGATGAATTCAACTGATTCAATTTCTGAGATATCTCTTCATCAGATAAATTTTTACCAACTACAGCTTTGAAAAATTTGGTAACATTTTACAAAATATATATTCATTCTATAGAATTTCAAGCACTCTGATAATCCTGTTGGAGAGGATAACCTCAGCCACAAATGTCATCAATCAATTTGTGAGGATGCTTGGCTGGAAGCTTCTGCAGTCACTACCAATGGGACATAAAATACTATAGGTCATTTAGCATAAATTACCTAGACCCAAACAGTGTAACATAAAAAATGTTTGAAAGCAGCATGGTTAATAATATTTTTAAAGGATATGCTCTCAGAGTAAATTACAATAAAAAAATACCCCTGGCTGATATGGCTCAGTGGATTGGTGCCAGTCTGCAAAGGTAGCTGGTTCGATTACCCAGTCAGGGTACATAACCAGCTTGCAAGCCAGGTCTCCAGCCAGGTCCTTAGCTGAAGGCAGGTGAAGGGCAACCATACATTGATACTTCTCTCCCTTTCTTCCTTCCTCCCTGTCCTTCTCTCTGAAGATAATGAATAAAATCTTTTTTTTTTAATATCACTTTAAAAATTAATAAAATAAAAAATAATGGTATACACATTTTTATTACATGTATATAAGGCATACATATAGTGAATATACAAAAGATTAGGTGTGAGTATACATAATTACAGGATAGTGCTTATGATTGCTTATAAAAGGAATAAGCTGAGGTGAAACTTAGTCTGTATAGCACATTATATCATCTAACCTAAGATACCTTGTCATTAAGGTATATCTTTATTTTCTGTACTACCCAGAAAATTAATATTACAACTAAACTAGAATATAATGGCTTCTTGTTAAATCTTTAAAGTTGCATCCTGATTACAGGAGCATATGTAAAACAATGGGTTGTTTATTCAAAGTACATTTTTAAAAATATAAGACCCATATAGTGGTGTGTACACAGTTGTCTATTGTATTATACTTGAACTCTTTTGTACTTTGAATTATTCCTAAAGTAAAAATAAATATTAAAACTATTATAGTTAATTTTTTAATTTGTTTTTAAGTATATTTTATTGATTATGCTATTATAATTGTCCAAGTTTTTTCCCTTTGCCCTCTTCTGCCCAGTAACCCCTTCCTCCAGCAATCCTCTCCTTAGTTCATGTCTGTGGGTTGTGCATGTAAGTTCTTTGGCTTCTCTATTCTCTTTACTATTGGTAACATTCCCTGTCCGTTTTGTGCCAACCAATTATGCTTCTTAATCCCTGTACCTTTTTGTCCATTCTTCCCCTTCCCCATCCCCATTGATAAGTCTTCATATGACCTCAATATCCATGATTCTGTTCATGTTCTACTTGTTTGCTTAGATTGTTTTGTTTTCTAGATATAGTTGTTAATATTTCTCAGTTTGTTGTCATTTTAATGTTCATAATTTTGACTGTTTTTTCTTTTTTCATAAAGATTATATTTATTATTTTTAGAGAGAGGGAAAAGGAGAAAGGCAGAGAGGGAGAGAGATATCCATGTATGGTTGCCTTTCACCTGCTTCCAGCTATGAACCTGGCTGGAGACCGGGCTTGCAACCTGGTTATGTGTGACCTAGCTGGGAATTGAACTAGTGACCTTTGGGTTCTCAGGCCAGTGCCTAGTCCTTAAATAAAGTCTTGTTAACATTTCAGATAACAAGGACTTGAGGAGGATGAACCCTTTAGCTTTACCTTGTCTGGGGAAGCACTTTATCTGGCCTTCTATTCTAAATGATAGCTTTGCTGGATAGAGTAATTTTGGTTGCAAGTCCAATGCTTTGAATATTTCTTGCGAGTTCCTTCTTGTCTGCAAAGTTTCTTTTGAGAAATCAGCTGATAGTCTTGTGGGAACTCTTTTGTAGGTAACAATCTGCTTTTCTCTTGCTTTTAAGATTTTCTCTCTATCTTTAACCTTTGGCCTTTGTAGTCCTCTTTGGGTCCAACTTGTTTGAGACTCTCTGTGCTTCCTAGACTTGTATGTCTATTTCCTTTGTCAAATTAAGGAAGCTTTCTTTATTTTTTTGTTTTTGATTTCTTGCTCTTCCTCTCCTCCTTCTGGCATCCCTATTATCCCTATTGGAGATGTCCCAGAGTCTTCTTATTCTCTCCTCATCTTTTTGAATTCTTGTTTCTTCATTCTGTACTGATTGACTATTTTTTCCTTATGTTCCAATTTATTGATTTGAACCCCTGCTTCCTGCATTTCACTATTGATTCCCTATGGATATTTCCTTATTTTACTTAGTGTAGCTTAATTTCTTCTCTTATGTGTTTGCCATACTCAATGAGTTCTCTGGGCATCCTTATCACCAGTGTTTTGAACTCTGCATCTGATAGGTTGGCTACCTCCATTTTGCTTAGTTCTTTTTCTGGAGTTTTGATCTGTTCTTTCATTTGGGCCATATTTCTTTATCTTCTCAGTTTGGCAGCCTCCCTGTGTTTATGCGTATTAGGTAGAGCTGCTTTGGCTCTCTGTCCAGGTGCACCTGTTATGTTGTAAGGGGTGGAGGCTTAGGTGTTTACCAAGGTGGGGCAACCCAATTCACTGCTTTGTGGCTTTGTGGTGCATTATGTGGGGGAGGGGTCAGAGAGGGAACAATGCTGTTTGCCTGGCACTTACTTCATTTTCAGTCACTTTACTCCCTTTCCATATGTGACTGGCATCTTTCTATCTGCTGCCCTGGTGGTGGTTCCTAGAGGGGTTGGTATGCATGCAGTCTAGGACTTTGGGGGCCATAACTGGATTCTCCTGAGAGATGGGTAGCTTCTTTTGCTGCCCCAACCCCCCACTGGTTTTCACAGCCAGAAGCTATGAGGTTTTATTTTTCACATGCTATAAACCTGGGCTGCATGGTCTTCCCTGGGGCTGGGATTACTCCCCAGGAACACCTTCCAGCTTTTATCTGTCACACGTGAACGTGGGACTGCTTATTCTACTGGCTGCTGTCATTACCTTGCTGATGTCACACCACATCCTCTCTGCCCTGTCTCTTCATCTCTGCCCTTCCTACCTGTCTGGATGAATATTTCTGCTTTAAATACTTAAATACTTGGTTGTCAGACTTCAATTTTCTGAAAGATTTTATTTTTCTGTTTTGAGGTTAGTTGTGTTCCTTCTTATGGTTGTGTGAAGAAGAAAATGGTTTCTACCCATGCCTTCATCTTGGCAGGAGGTCTAAAACTATTTTAGTAACAGTAGTGTATACATTATTATAATTCATAAACCCAATAGGATGTTTTAGCCCAGCTTTATTTTCTTTTAGGATAAATATCTATCCTTTTTGAAAGCTTGCACCAATACTCTTTCACTTCTCCCCAAGTCCAATGATTTAATTTTGGCAAAATACTTTTAAACTAACCAGTTTTGTAAAATCCTGCAGAGGATTTCATAATGCCATAAGCAAAGTGAGACATGAGAGATCTATGAGCATATATGAAAGAAATTACTTGTATATAAGAGTACATTCACATTCCTCTGTTTCTTCACACATATTTGGGACTACCTATTCTTTTTAGGCTAAATTTCACTAGAGATTCAATGCGGTAATGAATTTTGAGCATCTGTTTTTTCATGATAACCAAACTAGTAACTTTTCTCAGTTCCCTTTTCATGAAGTTTCAGTTTGTATGGTAGAACAGTCCATTGTTATTATCTGATAATTCTTTGCTTGATGCTAATTCTAATTTTGTAATATAAATATAAAATAATTTTAATATGATACCATTTTCTACTTAATTACTTCTGTCAATCCTTAAAGATTTTCCTGTAAATAAATTCTAACTTATATTGGTTATCATTGCCATTATCAATATTACTGCTCATTCTCACTTGGTTTAGCAAGTATCATCAGGGTAAGACACTTCCTCTCCTATAGGCTGCCTCTCTCCATTTTACCTTATTCTCTCCCCATCTGTATCATTTAGGAAAAGAAGATTCTGGTAAGTGGAAATTTTATGTGCTACTTCTTTTTATTTTATGGTTGAGATGACATTACATCATCTTTATTTGTCATTACCTATGTATTGTCTGTGCTGGACTCGGTTTCCAATGAATAAAGGGCCTTCTTTATGGATCAATTCCCTCCTATTTTCTACTGTGCCTGACACCTCTTAATAAACTGCCAAGATATTACAGATCCTGCCACTTTCTGATTTCTGAAGCTAACCATGCAGTTATGAGTGGGCCATTCACAGGCCCCAAGTGTCAGGATCTTGGTAACCCAGGGAAGCCCCCAATGCCAATGATTGAGTTAGCATGGGCTATTATGTTAATTTCACAAGATAACATGAATATGTCACTCTACTCACCTGATTGGATTTCCTGTTCATTACTTATACTAGTACACTTATATATAAATGACACACTTTGGGAAAAAGTGTTATTTTGAAAGGACACATATAATTAAATACATATGCCTCTGGGCTCTTCATCTTGTCACAGAGAGTAGTCTTTCATGCCTTTGCTATGAGGTCATATGATCTGGATTTAAGTTCTGTCTCTGTTACTTACAGGAAAACATTGGAAAGCTTATTTAATCTCTTTAAGTCTCAGTTTATCTATTTGCAAAGTATAAATAATTATTCTTATACTGATTGGGTTGCCTTTTCAGATTAAATGTGATAATACATGTAAAGCTTTTTGCAACAAGCCTGCCATACAATAACAAAGCCTAAACATTGCCAGCTCCTGGTATTCCTCCTCAGACCTGTTTCTGCATTTATAAAACCCCGCTCAGCCACTCTAGCTGCCTGCTAAACCTAACATGCCTGGCAATGGGAATATCAGGAAACCAATGGCAAACAGAATATAAAATTAAGCAGAGTCCTAACCTGGGATCCCACATAAAATGCCACGTTACATATTGGGAGAACTTAATCTCATTGACAAGTAAAGGATGAAAAAAGCTAGGTACTGGTCTGTTTTGTATTGTGTGAATTCAAAAATATAAACTTGAAAACTTATCCCCAGGTATTTTATACTGGTGTCATCATTTTGCATATTGAATTTCAAGGTGATACATCCTTTGTTTGTGAACTCCAGAGTAAAAGTAATAAAGAGAAACGTCCAAGAAATATCTAAAATTGGTGTGTTGGGGGGTCAATGAATTTTCACTGCTCAAGCATTTATTTCCATGACTTTCACCTGTTCATTGGCTTTCTGATTACTAACCTTGCCAATGAATTTAACCTGGTTTTTTAGTTGCCACCATAGTGGCTGTCAATGTTGTTTGCCCCTCCCTTTCCTCCTTTATTTTCTATTATTTTTCTACCTTATTCTTACACATGGTATGAATCCTAGAAATATCATAAAATGAATTACCTATGGGAATTATTTCTAATAGTGCATACAATATAGAATCTCAACATTACTTCAATTTCACCTGCTAAAACTTCATATATTTACCTGAACCTGATTTTTCCTCGAGTTTTTTTTCCTTTTCTTTCATTTTCTTTGTTATAAATATCCACACTCTCCTACACTCACAAATTCAAAACCTGTATCATCAGTTGATCTGTTCTTCTTCTGTTTATTCCTCAAATAAACTTATCCATGAATATTATTTACTGTCTTTATACAGATTCACTCAATGACTTCTCTTTTTTCCCATTACTTGAAATCCCCATATTAGGCTCTGATAAACTTACTCTTGGATTATTTCAGCATCTACTAAGCAGTCTTCTTGCTCAAATAAGTTTTCCTTAAACTGATGGTAATAAGCAGACTTAAGATTCTAATTGTATCCTATTTCTTTTTTTCTAATGGTTCTTTATTTTCTAAAAATGAAGCCCGAACTCTATTCTAGCTTTATAAACTAGATCTAAAAACTAAATTTTTAATTATTCACTTTTTTGATCGCCTTAACTTCTCAAATTTTTCCATGCATTTCTCTAAATAGCCTTATATTTTTTCATCTCCATAATGTGGCTCTAGGCAATTCTGCACAATATACTACTCCCTTTCCCCTTATCAGAATCTTCATCATTCTTTAAAATTTGCCCCATCACATTTTTTTATGCAATGCTTTTCTTAACATGAGAATTCCTTCCATTCTAACCTTTTGACATGTCAATTAATAGCATGCACCCCCAATACAGATTTTTCCTGTATCACCTGCAAGTGGAGTCTGTGATTATTTTTATCATATTTTTGTATTTTGCTTCTACAATGTCTGCACAGTACTTAAGGGCAAAGAGATTCAGTCTCCCTAAATATACAACATAACATGTTGCATTTAATAGACTAAAGAAAACTTTGTTGGTTTTATAAAGCATTCTGGTCCCTGATTATAAGATGGCTTTGTTTTGTAAAGGCTATTCAGAAAGATTGGGCTACTTTTCTATTTTGTCCTTCTCCCCCATCTCTTACATGTTTGAAATGAGTGATGATACTTGTCTTCAGTGTAAATGGTCAGCATAATAATGAATCTTTCCCTATTAGTTATACTCCATTTAAAACTGTCTGCCTACTGGCCCCTCGGTGCCACTTCTCCCCAGTGAGAGTTAGCATCAGATCAACATTGCTTACGGCAGCAAGCCATCTAATGAAAAGAGCTGCTCGCTGTCATGTGTTTATATTGGTCTAAAAATAGAGTCTGCCACAAAGGGTGTTCTACATCCATGATTAATGGCCTGCTAGATGAGAAATACTATGTAATGGCTTAATATAATACAGTTAATGGTATTAGTAAAAACAAAATAAAGTAAGGCACAGATGGTGGTTGTGGAGTTTATTTTTTTTTCAACATGAAACACAGAAGTCATTTTTCTAGTTTATATAATATTTATAGATAAGATCTTACTCAATGTTTTATTTTTTCTCATTAAATTAATTAACATGGGAGAAAACAAAAGTATTAAAATACAATTTATAATTTAAAATAAACATACACATAATTATAATCAATAGATACACAAAAAGAAACTTTCTCTTGTGTGTCTAAAGGACAATAAGATCATTTAAATGAGATTCAGTACATGAGTAGCTGATTTAAAATTACAAGGTACTAATATTACTAGAAAATTAGAGAGTGCCCAATAATTCATCCTAATAATTAAGTCACTTCTATCCAATATCTATAATCCTGTAGATATAATCCTATAGATATTGTAGACCAATGGAGTACAAAACATTTGATTCTACATAATGTATTTGAATTCCAAAGCACTAGATGCTGTAAGGTTTCATTATGGCCTGTTAAAAGTGGGTAATTTTACTGTAAGCTTTATATCAGTGCATATTTTACCAAAATATATTTTCCTCTTATATTCTATGTCAGAGTCATTTGGAAATGTGTGATATAAAGTCTGATACCTTTAAATTATAGACTAAATTTGCCATTTTAAGATTTAACAAACTGTTCTGGCAAAAATTTCAATGCATTATATTCATTCCTAGATTAATAAAGAAATATGTCTCTTAATGTTTCTCTTCTTTTATTTACTAGCATGTATTTCTGAAAGAAATGCAAATACAACATATTATTTGAAACCATAAAATTGCCATATTGTTGACATCCTAAAAGCAAACCACAAAATAACAAGTTTATTCTGAGATACAATATAATATGGCAGATGATGCCACATTATAACAATTATATTTCCCTAGCATTTAAATAATATTTACCTAGATACATATTTTATTTAATTACTTAAAATTCACTTTTACCATAAGATCCTTGTTTACTCTACAACCCAAGATGGCACTATATGCTAGGAACAATATATCTATAGTTAACTTTAAACAGCACGTTTTTTTTCTGTCTCTGTCTTTCTTTCTCTTTCTCTCTCCAAAAGATATATAGAGGATTTAAAAATTTCAACCAAGCTTAGATATTTGAAGGCAAATGATCTTATGACACCAATGCAATAAAAATAGAAATATTGTCCTGGCCAGTGCTTTCTCTGCTCCCCGGTGCTCAGTTGTACCTGGGGAGTCTGGCAGGACACACAGCAGCCTCCCTCTCAGTTTAGGAGGGCCGTCCTGAGTATAGGGCTGACTCTTAAAGGCACGAGAGGACAATAAGAAAAAAACAATATATAGAAATAGCCTATTGTAGTATAGCTATAATAAAGTAGCTGGAAACAGACTAATGAACCACTACAAAAGCTAGATAAAATACAAATTAAACACTGGATTTGAGGCCTCTGAAAATCATCAAAGTAGCTAAGGTTTAAGGGATCAAGATCCTGGAAAGTATCAAAATGCACCAAAGCAAATAGGATGTTTTGCATAACTTTTCCTGATCATACATCACCATTTTGTGGGGTATAAAGCTTAGGGGTCTAATAAAAAATAAACGTAACTGTCTAAAGAATTAACCTGATAATATTTCAGCAGTTAACACTGCCAGGAAGGTACAATTTTAAGTTCAGGTCTTGGTAACGAAGTAAAATCTAGATGGACATCATCCTAACTCCTCAATGGAGAACTTTACAGGGGCCTACCTTATGCATAAGGGCAAACATGAAGTAAAAGAACTTTATTAGAGCCAAGATTATCTATCTATAATTTATTTATCCATCAGGAAAAATAAAATCTTCTTTGAAAAAAGGCCATCCTAATCTCTATAAATATTTATATAAAAGCTTCAGTATTCAATCAACATTTTCCAGGAATGTCAGTAAATAATACCTAGCTAATGGAAACCAACTACCATACACACTAGAAACAAACCCAGATATCATTAGATATATAATTAGATTAGAATTATTATTATCTAGAATTAGGGTTAGTAAAGTAATGTTATTATTAGTTATTAGGCATATGTTTTAAATTAAACATGTTCAAGGAAATAGGTGGCAAAATAAAGAATTTCATCAAAGAACTAGAATCTCTTAAATATAAAAAGAAATTTAATATTGGGAAAAGACAGCTGGTATCAACAATTTAATAGATGTTTTTATCTGTAAATTCAAAACAATAGAAGAGACCATTAGTAACCTAGTCAGTCTACTTACAAGACTATAGACTAAAAAGAAGCAAGTGAAAAAGATAGGGAAAAATAAGTTTATACATTATATAATTCATACAATAAAAAATCATAATGGGAAACATCTTTAATTGAATAATAATATACTTGTGAAATACCAAAGATGTATAATTTAGTAAAGCTGTGTTTAAAACAAAATAAAAAACTTCAAATATTTATTAGGACAGGTAAAATATCAGTGATATAATTATACAACTTAAATGACTACCAAATTCAATTCAAAAAAATTAAAAGAAAGAAAAGATAAAGATAAAAAGCAAAATCAATCATATAAAAGAATAAATATAGAATAGAAAAAGTTTAAAAGGAAAGAATTTTCTTTGAAAAGTTGAAGACAACAAATTTCTAGCCAATGGATTTTTAAAAATCAGAGAAAGCTCAAATTACTAACATATGGAATAGAAAAAAAAAACACTCAAAATTCTAAAAATATTTTAAAACAATGTTATGAATAATTATAAGCCAAAATCTTTAAAGACTTATATAATTAAGTGAATCATTATGCAACTACTCAATTTAGAATTTTCTGAAAAATTTGTTCTTATCTATTGTTATAGTATGTCTTCTTAGTCAGTCATTTGATATAAATTACTATATCCGATGAGTATTATTCCACATTATTAAATATTTTAAATTTTCTACTCACTGTGGTAGAATAAATTGGAAGTTCTTTGAATGGGTTAACAAGCAAGAGGATGTCGCCAATAAAAGTCTGTTAAAAGAAAAGAATATAAATATTTTTGAACCATATAATAGCATCTTTAAAATTTTAAAAATCATGCGCAACATAAAGAATAAGTAAAAATTACACTTTAATATTTTGTGAATTATTTTAAGTTTGTAAACAAAGAAACAGAAAAGTCAAATTCAAATAAAACAAAGACAATAGGTTTATTCCACTGAACACATAAAGTGAAATGATTAGATGGTTTTGTGAGAACCAGGCTAGATTAAAAAAATATAAAACTAAAACATATAGCAAAATATACTGGAGGAAGTAAATGGGGTAATTAATGAATTCTATGTTACTACAGAATGCCAATACATAAAATTCTTTTTTTTTAGATGAAATCCATTTTATTTATTTATTTATTTTTATTGTTGTTTTATTACATCAGTCCCCTTTTTCCGTCCCTCTGTCCCCTTCCCCACGCACCCACAGACCCCAAAGTCAATCCCACTTGTAGTCCATGTCCATGGTTCTTCCATACTAGTTCCTTGACTAAACTGTTCCTCTTCTTTGCCTCTTCCTCTCCCTTCCCATCTCCCCCCTCTGCCCACTGGAGATCTATTCATTGTATTCATGTATCTGGTTCTGTTTTGCTTATTTGTTTGTTTTGTTCATTATTGTCCTGTAATGGGTGAGATCATATGGTATTTGTCTTTCACTTACTGGCTTATTTCACTAAGCATAATACTTTCTAGTTCCATCCATGTTGTTGCAAAGGTTAGGAGTTCTTTTTTTCTTTTTGCTATATAGTATTCCATTGTGTAAAATGTACCAGTTTTTTGATCCAATCACCCACTGATGGGCACTTAGGCAGTTTCCAGCCCTTGGCTATTGTAAATAATGCTGCTATGAACATAGGGGTACATAGGTTCTCATGAATTGATGTGTCAGGGTTCTTCAGCTATAGTCCTAGTAATGGAATTGCTGGATCAAATGGCAGTTCCATTTTTTAGTTTTTTAAGGAAACTCCATACTGTTTTCCATAGTGGCTGCACCAACCTACATTCCCACCAACAGTGCACCAGGGTTCCCTTTGCCCCGCATCCTCGCCAACTTGTTGTTTGTTCATTTGTTGATGATCACCATTCTGACAGTTGTGAAGTGGTACCTTATTGTGGTTTTAATTTATATCTCTCTGATAACTAGTGATATTGAGCATTCTCTCATATGCCTTTGGGCCCTTTGTAATACATAAAATTCTTAACTGAAATGTTGATAAAGCACAGAAAGCAAATGAAGATAGTTTTAAATGAAATAGGACAATTAATGAGATATAAAGGTACATAGAACCAAATAATCAAGTAGATATCAAATAATAAATGATAGATACAAATACAAATGCATTAGTAATTACATCAAATGTAAACCTACTAAATACTTTCATTAAAAGATAGGGAGAAGGGTGAAGGGAGATGGAGCAGAATATTTAGGGGGTAAAGGGTGATGGACTGAAACTTCATTTGGGGTGATGAACACGCAATACAGTGTACAGATAATGTGTTATAGAACTGTGCACCTGAAATCTCTATAATTTGGTTAACCAATGTTATCCCAAAAATTCAATAAAAAGAAAAAAAGAAAGAAAAAGATTATGAACTGGATTAAAATACTATGTGCTACTCTAAAGAGAAATAGTTTAAATATAAAGGATAATAAAATTTGAAAGGTAAAGGATAAATCAAGATACACATGAAAACAATAACAACAAACATGGTGGTTTAGCAATACTCAATTTATAGAAAATATTCATATACTTTAAGGTAAGAAGCAGTGCCAATCATAAAAAGTAACATTTCACAATGACAAAATAATATATTAATCAATCAGGAAGATGCAGCAATTTCTAAATTTCTGTGAGGTTGAAATCTAAGATAAAATCTGTGAAGCAATAACAGCTGTAACAAGAAAAACATGAATTCACAATGACTGGGGAATTTTAAGTTTTTTCATACTATCTCACTGAAAAAGCAATTTTTTAAAATAAATAATTATCAATTTGACCAATCAACTTATACGAAACACTGTTACCAAAAACTGTAGAATATATGTATATTATCTTAAATTAACCACAGGGCAGCTTAACTACATTTAAAGGATTTGAGTCACACAAAGTGTATTCTCTGGTCATGATAAAATTAAGATAGAAATTAATAGTGTATGCCTGGAAAAATCTGCAAATACCCATAAAAAAAAAAATGGAATCTATGCCTAAAAACCTTCCCATAAAAAAACTTAGACTTCTCTGGTGAATTCTTGCTGTACGAAATAAATAAATGTTATAAAAATTATTCCCGAAAACAGGAGAATATTATTTCACTTTAAAAAAATATATTTTATTTATTATTTTTAGAGAGAGGGGAAGGGAGAGAGGGAGAGAGACATCAATGTATGGTTGCTTTCACCTACCTCCAGCCACAGACTGGCTGGAGACCTGGCTTGCAACCTGGTTATGTGCCCTGGCTGAGAATCAAACCAATGACCTTTGGGTTCGAAGGCTGGCGTCTTATCCATTGTGCTACCAGCCAGGGCCTATTTCATTTTAAGAAGCCCACATCAACCTTATATTTAAAAGTGTAACTAGTATATTGAAAGAAGTAATACAAACTGTTCAATCTCATCAAAATACATATAAAACTTCTGAGCTAAATACTTACAAACTAAATTGCAATAATTGCATTCAACAGGTAATAGATCTCAACCAAATAAAACTTTATTCTATTAATGTAATGTTGGCATCATATGAGAAGATCAACTTTTAGAATACTAAGAAGGAAAGAACAAAAGTTAAATAATAGTCTCACTAAATGTTGAAAAAACATTTAATAACCATGCTTGATTTAAAATAATAATTTTAAAAACTATTAATACATAGAACTTTCTGAATCTAATAAAAAGTAACTATACCATGGCATAGATACTACAAACAACTTGCTAAATGATGAAACATTGAAAGTTTTTTCCCTGGATACAAAAATGAGACAGAGGTGTTTATTACTGTCACTTCCAGTTACCTTTTTTATTGACGGTCCCATCCCATGAAGTAATGCAAGAAAACAAAGATGCAATCCATTTTGAAAGAGAAAAATGAAGGTCCTTACTTGCAGAGTACATGGAAATATATGCAGAATATCCAAAAGAATTTCCATATTTGACAAGTTTGATGGATAAAGGTAAACATAAAACCTGTATCTGTATTAGCCATAAACAATTAGAAAAGGAAATTTGCTTGTTATTTTCTACATGAAAATAACATTAATTATAGCACCAAAACTAGAAAAATAGGCAAGTCTCCTACACCAAAAGTTTAGAAATGTTCCAGAGAAATTCAAAATGACATAAAGAAGTATAAAACAAGCCATCAAATAAAAATAAAATATAGTAAATATCTCAATTATTCCTAATATTCAATGCAATACCAATAAAAATCCAATTAAAATCGATAAATTGATAAGGCATCAGCCTGCGAACCCAAAGGTCGCTGGTTGGATTCCCTAGCCAAGGCACATAACCAGGTTGCAAGCCAGGTCTCTAGCCAGGTCAGTAGCTGGAGGCAGGTAAAAGGCAACCAAACATTGATGTCTCTCTCCCTCTCTGCCTCTTTCCTTTCCTCTCTCTCTAAAATTAATAAATAAAATCTTTTTAAAAATTGATAAATTGACTTTAAGATATATATGAATATCTAAGAGTACTTGCTATATATCAAGATGTATTATATAGCTATAATAATTAAGATATAACAACAGCCCCATACACACACACACACACACACACACACACACAAAACCAAATAGATTTTAGAGATAGACTCACTCCCCATGGTTGCATCACTTATGACAAAGATGCCATTGCAATGAAGTATCTGAATCCATATGGGAAAAAAAAAAAAAGCATTAATCCTAACCTTCCTCTTTAACCACTATGAGATCATTTCCACATTGGTAATACAGTATAAATGTTAAAGTTAAAACAACTCAACTTTGAAAAGAAAATACAGAGAACTATTACCATGACCAAGGCCAAAATTTCTTAAGTGGGATACTAAAAGCACTAACCCTAAATAACTTTATAGAAATTTAAAAACTTCTCTTCATCAAAAGATCCTACTAGAACTAAAATGTGAGCCACAACCAGGAGAACATGCCTGCAGTATGCTTATCTGTCAAAGACTAGCCTGAATATGTAAAACAAACAAACAAAAAACACCCTACATGTCAAGGAGAAAATAGATAAAAACAATCTATTTTGAAATGGCAATATAATTAAACAGTCACTTCCCAAAGTAAAGAATCAAACGAGCAATAAACAAATATTGGTCAATAGCATTAGTCATCAGAGAAATTAAAACCATAAAGAGGTGCCATTGCAAAACTGACAGAATGAACAGAATTTGAAAAACAAAACAAAACATACAACACTAACCATGCTAAGTGTTAGTGGTGATATGTAAACTTAAAGGCCTATGGTGGGAGTGTAACCACTTTGAAAAACTACTTGGCTGCATCTACTAAAGCTGAACAAACCTTTCTAGTTCCAGGTAAATGCCCCACAGAAATACGTATCAATGTGGACCTCTAAAAATATGTAAGACAGTTTATAACAGTATTATTTATAATAACCAAAAAGTGAAAACAACTCAAAAGTCCCTAAATTATAGTCATTTAATAAATTAGAATATAGTCACAAAGTAGCTTATTGTACAAAAATTTTAAAAATGGATAAGTAGTGCTACAAGTAATAGCATAGATGAATATCAAAAACATAATGATAAATAAAAGATGAAAGAAACAAAAGAGAATATGCTTGATGATTTCTTTAATATAAAATTAAATAAAGGGGAGTTCCAGAAAAAATGGCTGAGGAGTAAGTGTAGCTTCACCAATCTCCTCCCAGGTCACATCTGGAATTACTTTTTTGGAGAAAAAGTCAGCTGAAATTACTAACAGAATACCAGCTGGAAAGAAGTCCTATAACCACAGACAGAACAGAAGAGGACACTTCATCATAACATGACTGGCAGGAATTGTGGAAACATGAGAGGGCTGGCTGGGCCTACACCAGAGGTAGCAGCAGCCAGAGGTAGCAGCAGAAGGGTCGGAGCCAGGTCTCCACCTGAGAAAGGTGGGTTTGTTTTCCCCACTGGGTGTCCCAGCCTACAGAAACACAGCAAAAAATAGAGCAGCATACAGCTGAGTGAGGAGGAAAGCCATGGAGTCTGCTGGCCTGAGAGAACACTGGAGACAGAGAACTACTAGAGTGACCACAATGAAAATACATTGGCACCCACCTACCCTGGGCTCCAGCAGAGGGAGGGCAGAGAGGACTGGGGACACGTGGGGAGAGTTTGCAGTGGTGGATTGGAGGAGAGAAGTGGGGAGGCAGCTGTGGGAGCAGTGCTGACTCATGGCCCACACCTCAGGTGGAATGCCCTGCACCAAGCAGCTTCCATAGAGTGTCCTCATAGCCCCACCCATTGGAACCAATCTGCCCCACTGAGCGGTGCCTGAGCCTGGCACCTTATCGCAATTTTTTAACTTACATCTAAATAAATCTCTAGCTTCCTGCTATGTCTGAGCATAGATACAATAGTTGGCACCTGAAGAGGTATTTCTTGCCCACCAGTGCCTAGGCCTGGTGGCTGAGTACAAACTCTCTGACTTATAGCTGGGTCAGGCAGCACTGTAAAGTGACATGCAAGCCTGGTGGCTGATCCTAGATTCATTGCTTTGCAACTGAATCAGTCCTTTTTACTCAGCAGTGCCTGGGCCTGGCGGTTCGTTACAGACTCTCTGACTTACAGTTGGGTCAGACAGCCCCGCACAGGGGCAATTGAGCCTGGTGTTTGATTTTGGATTTATTGGTTCACAACTGAATTGGTTTGTCCCACCCACTAACCTGTGGGCTTGGTGGCTGATCAAAAATTCATTGGATTACAATTGAATCTTTCAGTCTAGCCCAGCACCACCTGAACCTGGTGGATAATCACACATTCATTGGATTACAATTGAACCTTGCTGCCAAGCCCAGCAGCTCCTGAGCCTGGTGACCGAACACTGATTCATTGGATTACAATTGGATCTTGCTGCCTAGCAAAGAGACATTTTATGAGCATTGTTACGGCAATGCGTTACACGAAGGGATCCTCAGTGCACAGCCCACCTGAGCTGCATGTGGATAATCAGAGTGGAACCAATTACTGTACACGAATTGCAGACACAGGTTCATCCTAAACCTCAAACAGAAGACCGAAAATCACTTTACAAAAAAATAAAAATAAAAATAACACCCAGTTTTCTATTAAAAAAAAGTGCCAGCTCTTGAGTGGCAGAGCATGGAAAGACCAATCGCTTTAATGCTTGCTTGCTCAAGTGCAGAGCTGTGCAGCCCATGATGGCCAGGCCTACCTTCTAAAGTGTATTAAGCATTCCAGTGGCACCTGATAACAGATTCATTGATTTACATTTGAACCTGTCTCATCAGGATGCACCTGAACTGGTGGCTGATCCATTGGAATACAATGGAACCACTTTGTTTAGCCTAGCAGGGACTGAACTTGGTACCTGATGTATTGATTTACAACTGAATGGGGCTGTCACCCCAAGCAGCATCTGAGCCTGGTGGTGGATAACAGATTGATAGGATTACAACTAAATCAATCCTTCCAGCCTAGCAGTTACTTAGCCTGGTAGCTAATCACGGTATGATTACAATGAAATATAAAAATGGGGAGAAAAAGAAATAGTCCATCACCAAAAGGAAAGGAGGAATCCCCAGAAAGATCACTAAATGAAACTGAGGCAAGCAAACTATCAGATATAGAATGCAAAATAATGATGATAGAGAAGCTCAATGAGCTCAGCCAGATCGATGAAAACTACAAACAATTCCAGGGCAACTACCAACTCCAGTGAAGCTACAAGAAAGTTACTGAGAGCTAAACCAGTAAGAGCCAGGAGGAAATGAAGAATACAATTTCTGAATTGAAGAATACAGTAGAAGGAATCAACAGCAGGCTAGAGGATGCAGAGGATCAGATTAATGAGCTGGAGCATGACCTAGAAAAATATTCCAAGACAGTGCAACAGAATGAAAAAAAGCTGAACAAGAAGGAAGAGGCTTTAACAAAACCTTGTCCTGCAGGACAAGAGGAAACTCAATAATATCCGTTTCATAGGGATATGAGAAGGAGAAGAGAAACAATGAATGGAAAACCTGTTCAAAAAAGTAATGATAGAAAATTTCCCTTACATGATGAATGAAAACATTACTCAAGTTCAGGAAGCAAAGAAAGTCCCAATGAAGATGAATCCAAACAGACCCACTCCAAGACACATCATAATTAGAATGGCAAAGGTCAAACACAAGGAGCGAATCCTAAAAGTATTAAGAGAGAAACAGTAAATAACATATAAGGAAGCTCCAATAAGGTTATCAAATGATTATTCAACAGAAACAATACAAGCCAGAAGGGAATGGCAAAAAATATTCCAAGTAATGAGAAACAAAGGCTTGCAACCAAGAATACTCTACCTAGTAAGGCTGTCATTCAAAATAGAAGGTGGAATAAGGAGTTTCCCAGACAAAAGAAGACTAAAAGAATACATCTCTACCAAACCAACATGGCAAGAAATGCTAAAGAGTCTGCTTTTAAGAATGAGGAAACAGAGAGAGACAGAGAGGAACATAGGTATAAAGTGAGAAAATGGCAATAAGTATCAAACAATAATAACCTTAAACGTAAATGGATTAAATGTGCCAATCAAAAGACATAAGGAAGCTGAATGGATAAGAAAACATAACCCACATATATGCTGTCTTCAAGAGACCCACCTCAGAAAAATAATTGACACAGATTGAAAGTGAAGGCATGGAAAAATACATATCAAGCAAATGGACATTTAAAAAAGGCTGGAGTAGCAATACTTTTATTTGAGACAAAATAGATTTTATGGTGAAGGCCATCAAAAGAGACAAAGAAGGACATTTCATAATACTTAAGGGAACATTCCATCAAGAAGATATAATTCTGGTAAACATATATGCACCCAATGTAGGAGCTTCAAAATAAATACAGAAAATCTTGGAGGACTTCAAGAAGGATATAGACAGCAATACACTAATAGTAGGGGATTTTAATACCCCATTATCAATGACGGACAGATCTTCCAAATAAAAAAACACCAAGGATGTTGTGGCATTGAACAACACTCTAGAGAAAATGGACCTAACTGATATATACAGAACTTTTCACTCCAAAGAGGCAGAATACACATGCTTTTCAAATGCACATAGAACATTCTCTAAGATAGACCATATGGTAGGTCAGAAGACAAGCCTCCACAAATACAGGAAAATTGAAATCATACCAAGCACCTTCTCAGATCACAATGGATTGAAATTTGAAACCAACCTCAAGGGAAAAAAACAAAAACACTAACTCATGGAGACTGAATAACATGCTTTTAAGTAATGAATGGGTAAACAATGAGATCAAAGATGAAATCTAAAAGTTTCTGGAAAAAAATGACAATAAATACACAACAGTCCAAAACCTATGGGACAAAGCAAAGGCAGTCCTCAAAGGGGAATTCATAGCAATACAGGCCTATCTAAAAAGGATGGAAGAAGCTTATATGAATAACCTAACCATAAAGCTGCAAGAACTAGAGAAGCATCAACAAACAAAGTCCAAAGCAAGTAGAAGAAAAAAAAAATCATCAAGGTCAGAGCAGAATTAAATTACTTAGAGACTCAGACCACAGTTCAAATAATCAATAAGTCCAAGAGCTGGTTCTTTGAAAAAATAAACAAAATTGATAAGCCTTTAACTAGACTCAGAAAAAGAAAAAGAGAGACAGGATCCAAATAAACAGAATCAGAACTGATAGAGGAGAAATCTCAACTGATACTTCAGAAATACAAAGGATTGTAAGAAATTATTACAACAACTATGTGACAAGAAATACGACAATTTGTGTGAAATGGACAAATTTCTGGAAATATACAATCTACCAAAATGGAATCCAGAAGAAGGAATAAGCCTGAATAGACCAATAACAACTAGTGAAATTGAAGAAATAATCAATAATCTCCCAAAGCAAAACAGCCCCAGACTGGATGACTACACAGGTGAATTCTACCAAACATTTAAAGAAGAAATAACTCCTATCCTTCTCAACCTATTCCAAAAAAGTCCAACAAGAGGGAAGACTCCCAAATTCTTTCTATGAGGCCAATATTATTCTAATCCCAAAACCAGGTCAAGGTACGGAACTGATGAACATAGATGCTAAGATTCTCAACAAAATTTTGGCCAACCAGATCCAGCAATACATTAAAAAGATCATACACCATGAACAAGTGTGTTTCACCCCAGAGACACAAGGATGGTACAACATTTGCAAATCAATTAATATAATACACCACATAAACAAAATGAAAGACAAAAACCATATGATCATATCAATTGATGCTGAAAAAACATTTGATAAAAGTACAGCAACCATTAATAATCAAAACACTCAGCAAAATAGGAATAGAAGAAGCATACCTGAACATAATAAAGGCCACATATGGAAAACCTGAATCCAACATCATACCAAAAAGCAAAAACTAAAAGCTTCCCCCCTAAGATCAGGAACAAGACAAGACTGTCCACTTTCTCCACTTTTGTTCATCATTGTTTTGGAGGTTCTAGCCATAGCTATCAGAGAAGAAAAAGGATTCAAAGGCATCCAAATTGGAAAGCAGGAAGTCAAACTCTCATTATTTGCAGATGATATGATAGTGTATATACAAAGCTCAACAGACTCCACCAAAAACTTACTTGACCTAATAAGCAAATTTAGCAAAATAGCTGGATATAGTCATTCAGAAGTCAAAAGTATTTTTGTATACCAATAATGAAACATCAGAGATAGAAGCTAGAAAACAAATCCCATTTACCATAGCAACAAGAAAACAAAAGTACCTAGGAATAAAGTACTTAGGAATCAACTTAAGGAGGTAAAAAACTGTACTCAGAAAACTACAGAACATTCGAAGAAAAAAATTAAGGAAGATACGAATAAATGGAAGCATATACCATGTTCATAGATGGAAAGAATTAACATCATGAAAATGTCCATACTACCCAAAGTAATCTATAGATTCAATGTGATCCTAATTAAAATACCAATGATGTATTTCACAGATATAGAAAATATACTTCAAAAATTTATAGGGAGCCAAAACTGCCCATGAATAGCAACAGCAATCTTGAGAAAGAAGAAGGTAGATGGAATCACAATACCATACATCAAACTATACTACAAAGCTACTGTAATCAAAACAGTCTGGTACTAGCATAACACTAGATATAAAAATCAATGAAAGAGAATAGAGAGCCCAGAAATAAATCCAGAACTCTATGGTCAATTAATATTTGACAAAGGGACAAGGAACATAAAATGGAGTAAAAACAGTCTCTTTAACAAGTGGTGTTGACAGAAGTGGACAGCAACATGGAGAAAAATAAAACCAGACCACCAACTTACACCATACACCCGAATCAACTCAAGATAGATAAAGGACTTAAACATAAGCAGTGCCACCATAAAGGTCCTGGAGAAAAATATAGGCAGTAAAATTTTAGATATCCTACACAGAAATATGTTTACTGATACTTCTCCAAGGGCAAAGGAAATCAAAGAACAAATAAACAAATGGGACTATATCAAACTGAAAAGTTTCTGTTCAGCTAAGTAAAACACCAGCCAAATTCAAAGGGAACAAACTGTATGGGAAAACATATTTGCCAAAGATACCTCAATCATCAACAAATCTACAAACAACAAGTGTTGGCAAGGATGTGGGGCAAAGGGAACCCTGGTACACTGTTGGTGGGAATGCAGGCTGGTGCAGCCACTGTGGAAAACAGTATGGAGTTTCCTTAAAAAACTGAAAATGGAACTGCCTTTTGATCTAGCAATTCCACCACTAGGACTATAATCAAAGAACCCTGACACACCAATTCATAAGAACCTATGAATTGTACCCCTATGTTCATTGCAGCACTTTTTACAATAGCCAAGTCCTGAAAACAGCCTAAGTGCCCATCAGTGGATGATTGGATCAAAAAAATTTGGTACATTTACACAACAGAAAGAAAGAAGGAAGTCCTACCCTTTGCAACAACATGGATGGAACTGGAAATTATTATGCTTAGTGAAATAAGCAAGTCAGTAAAAGACAAATACCATATGGTCTCACTCATTACAGGACACTAATGAACAAAACAAACAAGCAAAACAGAACCATATTTATGAATACAGTGAATAGACCTTCAGTGAACAGTGGAGATGGGGGAGGAAAAGGCAAAGAAGGGGAGCAGTTTAGTCAAGGAACTAGTATGGAAGAACCATGGACATGGACAAGTGGGATTGACTTTGGTGGGGAGTGGGTGGGTGGGAAAGGGGACAGAGTGAAGTAAAAAGGGATGGATGTAATACAACAATAATAAAATTAAATTTAAAAGAAAAGAAAAACAGATAAAACTATTACATAGCTCTATATGTCAGAATTTTTTTTGCAAATATTAGTTTAGTATTTTAAAATTATTCTTAAGTTACAGAGAATAAAAATGAAACTTCAAAGCAGACTGAGGAATAACTGAGACATCTGCTAATTAAAGATGATGAGTAATTTTAAGATAAAATCAAAATACAGAAATTCTAAATTTCATTTTCCTATTAAAATATAATTTTTCTATTGGTCAAATTATTGAAGGAAACTGATACTGTTTTTGATAATATATTTTTAATTAACAAAAAATAATCTATAAAGTATTATTTGAGCCCTGGCTGGTGGCACAGTGGATAAGGCCTGTGAACCCAGAGATGGCTGGGCACAGCCAGGGCACATAACCAGATTACAAACCAGGTCTCCAGCCAGGTCCTTAGCTGGAGGCAGGTAAAAGCAACCATACATTGATGTCTCTCTCCCTTTCGCCTCCCTCCCTCCCCTCTCTCTAAAAATAATAAATAAAATCTTTAAAAACTATATGATTTGAATATCAATTACTATCTTTAAAATGATAAGTTAATACCATACTATGAAGACATCATTTTGATAAAATGGAAAATTTTAAATGTAGTGCAGAGGAAGAATTTTTTAAATTGCAGAAGTGTAAAGATTTCTACACCATTTTTCTAATAATTTATTTTTTAAAGTAACTTACATGTCAAGTGTTCTAAAGGGTCTTTTAATTGAATGACATGCAACTATATGGCAGGTACTGCACAGCACAGCAGACTGTAGGTGAAATTTCAGAAAACTAGGATGGTGGTATTAGCTTGGAAAAAATGCGTCCATCCACATAATTTCCAATAACCTGGAAGTGAGAGAGACTTCAACTTCTGACAACAGCTTATGCCTCATGAGAGGCTTTAAAAAAGATCTGCTGCATTCAAGTGGGTCACCTTGAGGGGAACAGTGAATTATTGAGGGGTTGAGATGAGCTAGGCTCCATACTTGGCTAATGAGATGTTACATTAATTTATTTTTATTCTGTGAGTCTCAAGTTCCACTAGTGTGTTTGTAAAGAGAATATTGCCTACATGCCTATTGGCCATCCATGAAGAGATTTGATTGCATCTTCTATTCTCTCTGTTTCTGTTGAAAATAATTGTTTGGAGGAATGTAATGTCTTTATTCTAGGCATTTCCTAGCAACTGAATGTCTCATCACCTGAAATTCATTTTTCATTTGATAGTTTGGGAATCTCCTACTGCTACAACTGTATGGAAATCTCCCAATTCAATAGCTCGAGTGAAATGCGGTACACTTAGTTAAAAGAGCAATGTACGGATTATTTTGAAAGAACATCTTATGTAATAAATCGGACTATAGCAAAAAATATGAAAATCCTGTTGAACAATAAATTCAAATTAAATATTTTATTTTGGCTCTGATGGGCTGGGGGCAGCAGTGGAAGGCATGTTCTGTGCATATTTGCAATAAGATCAAATGCAGGATACGGAAACAAAAAACAAGCATTAATACTTTTACCAGGTTTCTGGTCTAAAAACTGGAAGAGCATGCCATTAATTGCGATGTGGGAGGCTGCAGAAGGGAGATGTTGAAAGGGTAGGTATTGAGATCAGACTATCAAATTTGAATATTTTAATCTTGAGACATCTACTAAACTAGTACCTTTATGCTTGTGGGGAAGAAACACTTGCTTTTATTTCCAGTTCATCATGGACTAATGAAACATAATAAAGATGAAGTCCTGCAAAAATGAAATTGAAAAAAGACAAAGATACAAAATATAAACCTTGATTCTTATTAGATTTAAGAAATGAAAATTAAACCATTAAAGAGAGAAGGTGAAGGGATTACCCAAAGAACATATATGCATAATCCATAGACATAACAGTGTGCTGATGGCCAGAGGGAAGGAAGGACAAGGGCTGGGTGGAGGTGGACAAAGGGAGGGAAAATGGGAACATATGTAATAATACCAACAATAAAAATAAAGTTACAAAAATGCTATGAGTTTCAAAATTCTTACTCTCATTGAAGACTGCTAATATAAGGTTCATATATCCAGTGATCCATAGGACACACTTTGAGAATCACTTATTACTATTTAATAAAAAATGTTTAATTTGCTTGTCTATTCATGAAAGGTGAACTCAAATACTATAACATAGAACACTCATCACAAAATTGATACTAGACAACTTAGCTCTTCAATATTTCACATATGGAGAAGAAAACCATGCCTCACACAGTGGCAAATTTCTACTTTATGTGAACTTTAGCAAAACAGGGGATATTAATTGTGATCATCCAGGTAGCAGAGAGTACCTGTGAAGATGGTGCACTGTGTGGAAGAAGTAGGGGCCATGACTCAGATAAACAGGTAGAAAGTATTTAAGATTAGAGAGTGCTTGGCCAGGCCTCTTGGTGAGGAAAACCACTTGGTTTCTATTCTCACTGAGCTCAGAGACTAGTATGACAGTCAGTAAGATATTAATCAAACCAACAATGAGGAATATAATCACAAGCAGTCATAAGTGCTCCATAGAAAGATCCTGTACAATGACTTCTGGAAGTTTAACATAGAGACTGAAGAACTTTTAAGTGGGAGTTTATAGAGTCAAGTATTTTATGAAGGTAGAGATAGAACTACATGGGAAAAAAATAAGAAAATTTCCTGATGCAGGAAGGAGGGCAAAGCTCAGTGGCTAAAATACACCAACAATAGTGTTCAGAACCTAATGAGACTCATAGGAGATTCTAGACTCTGGAATAATTATCCTCCCATGAAAAGTACTATGCTGGAGGCAAAGCTTAAGCTTGGAATTTTGCAATTATATTTGTTCTTTACAAAAATTACTCACTCTAGTTCATTGTGAGATCTGATGGAAAGAAATGAAGTTTGTTCTAGAAAGTTAGGAGGTTGTTGGAGAAAAAGAAATGACAGTGGCTTTGAAGAAAATGGAGGGAAGTAAATGGAGATTTGGGAGACAAAGCCATTTGAAAAGAATAAAGCAAATGAAGAAATTCCAAACAATTCAAGTAGTAGTCTTCTGATAATAAAAGTAAGACATTAAAGACAAGAATCAACATAAGGAGAAAAATATAGAATAAAAAAATACATAACAGGATAATAATATACCAAAGTAATCAGGTTTCACCACTTAATGCCAATGACTCAAGACCATTAATTTTGAGAGCAGTATTTAATTTAAAGTATATTTACAGTGTAGGTAATTTATCCAAGCATTCTGATACTGCGTAGAATTTTCATAAGTTAATTAGCACCTGACAATTTATTACTTGTAAGCGAATCCCAGCCTTCACATTTCCATTAAAATTATTTACTCAATTTATCAGTAAACTAGAAAAAAAAGGGGTATTAACAGAAAGAGCAGAGATGTGTATAATCAGATATCTCTATAGATGTTCTGACTGAATTGCTGAGATAAATATAAAAAAAATTAAAGAGGGAGGGAGAGAAGGAGAGAGAGAGAGAGAGAGTGTGTGTGTTTATTTGAGAACTGAGATAACATGGTGTCTAAATTATTACCAGTATTGGTATAAATAACACATACAAAGCAGGATAGAACCACAGCAAATAAAATTTCCATGCTGTTTGTCATTTATTTGACAAGTTTTCAAAGATCCCTGTATAAATTATTTACAGATAAAGACATTTCCTAATCATTTAGAGTAACAAGAGTTTATCTTTTCATGCAAATTAGGAAGATAGTTCTCCATGCATAATCAACTTTTCCTCTTTAGCTTCCATTTCCAGATCTAGAAGGCTGTATTAGAGTAAAACAAACATTCAAAAAAGTGAACATTACAAGAAAGTTGTCAAAACTTAGGATATTAACTTTCACTTAACAACTCTGAAATCTGGAATTTTGCTGAATTTGCCTTAATAACTGCACCAGAAGAATCAACCTGGGCTCTGAGAAATATACTTTAAGCTATCAGCATGACCAGAGGCAACAATAAACCCATTATCTGTAATATATGCAGCACCAAAGGGTAAAAATATGCAGCAAGAAAAATGCAGTGCAAAAGGCAATTTCAAGGGCACTTACGTATATCTGATTGTTCCCAAATCGCTTTTGAATTTCATAAAGCAAGCTGCCATCAGTGAGCTCACTGAGTGTTGCTAGGTCATCATTTGGAGCAGGAGGCATTAGCTTGACCTGGGGCAAAAATAAGTAAGGTCAATTCTAATTGCTTTGCAATCAACTTTCTTCCCAGTTGGGTGTTCCCTTTCAATTACATGTCAAGAGTTTAAAACCACATGAGTTTGAAAATGTTATTAAAAGACAAAATGGTTCACTTATAAGAAACAAAAAATTTCAACAGCCCCAGAAAATTATACTCAGATGAGAATCTCTGTTCTATACCCATGAGAGTGCATGCATGCATGCATGCGCACAAACACACACACACACACGTTGAATATTAGCTTACATCCCTTAAAGTCATTAAGTTTATCAAAATCATTTCAGCATGTTGAATCTTCCTAGTCCCTCCTTACAATTTAGACAGCTCTAAACTGTGCTGAATCCCTTGTAAGACAAGCAGCTGAAAAAAGCTCATGTGTTTGCAGTGTTTCCAAAGCTAAAGCTAAACTTCTCTCTCAAATTACTGTGGTTGGCATGGAAGCAATGTGCCTGGAATTTAGTTTCTGCATACATCTAGGAGAAGGCCAGATTTTTAAAGTGAACCCTAGAATTTTGTCTTGTGATTTTTATTCTGCTCTACATTACTTTTAAGATTAAAGTAGCTGTGGGACTTAAGATAATTCTAGCAAGAAGGAAAAAAAAAATGCTTTCCTCTTCAATTTAACACAGAGTGACAACTAGGCAATATTAAAAATTTTTTTAAAGACAAATTTGGATTAATTAGTTAAAATTCTAGCCTTTTGAAGTTTGGAATGGCCAATGTTTAATTTTATATATGTAAGATATGCTCTGAAAAGCAGAAATTTTGTATAATGTGACAACTTTGATTTTCCCATGTGAAAATGAGAAACAAAAGAACAAGGATATTTTTATTAACGCTCCCATGAGTTCAGTGGTGCTCGTAGTGAACTTAGTATATTTATTTGTATTATTAGAATTCACATTTGTAACCTATATTTGCATTTTACATTTGTATTATACATTAAACTACTGGATATAATATCACTAAATAAGTTGATCTCAATATTACTGTTTATCAGCTAAATGTTCATAAAGTGAAAAATATTCATTTTTTTGATATGAGTTGCTACTTCTCAAAATGAAATCTTTCCCAGGAGTTCATAAATTGAGGTCACTGTTACCCTACCCAGACTGTTTCTAATCTCAGTACAATAATAAAAGACACTTAAATTCTTTACTGGGAATTTCAAATACTTAGAAGAGTGGTTTGTTGAATTTAGTTGGAAGGGTGTCATGGCAATGGGTTCTCTGGCATTGGAGATATAACCACTTATATAAGTGGGAAACACAATTTTCCAGTAACAGCATGTTTATTTATTAAAAATTAAATTGTAAAATATTCCAGACCTCAGAAATGTCAGGAACAAGCCACTCCCTTTCCCACAACATGCACACACTCAACCAACACCTCGAGTTTATTTTCTGTTTTTATATCTAAGAAACATGTCTCACAAGATCTTTCAGAATTAACCAATACAGAACATACAACATAGTATTATTTAACTTTGGGTTAGAGATACAGCTTTAAAGCTTTGATAATGTCAAGAAATATTTACTTACATAGTTCAAGAACAGTATCCGAAAACTGGCACTTGTTGCTTCATAGAAGTCACAATGTCCCAGTTCTCCTAATATTTTCTGGGTTGGCAAAATCAACTTGGGGATTGTGCGATATGTTTTTTGACTTTATATATACAGTTCCACTTTGAACAGTCAGTCATAGGCTGAAAGCACTGCTGAGGCTGACAGTTCTCAGAGAAGCATGAAAATCAAGCAGTGATAACCAACTCTGCCAAACCCTTAGGTGAAAAACCCAGTAGTCTTCAGTCTTTGTGAACCCAGGCAATGTTCTATTTTGCATTTTCATAAGTTATGCTAATGTTGGTACTAGAATAATGGAAAATTCAAGTTCATTTAAAAGGTGAATCATTTATATTCACCTGGGTGAATGTTGTTTAAATTATAGTGGCATATTGTTCTACCTGTAAGGTCCTTTTTAAACTTAAATTTAAAAAATATATATTTTTTACTTATTATTGTTGTATTACAATTGTTTCATTTTTCCTCCATTGCTCTCCCTTGCCCCACCCTCCCTGTCCCCTCTCCTGCAGTAAGTTATGTTTTATATTCAATATTATTTTGTATTAGTTTCAGACATACAGCATTGTGGTTAGACAATCATATACTTTACATAGTGTTCTTCCTGATATTTTCAATACCCAATTAGCAACATACATAGTTATTAAAATATCGAGTATGTTTCCTATGCAGTACTTTATGGATGTAAAAAATATGACTATTTTTAAAAATATTTTATTATTTTCAGAGAGAAGAGCAGGGAGGGAGGAAGAAAGGGAGAGAAGCATCAATGTATGGTTGTCTTTCACCTGCCTCCAGCTAAGGACCTGGCTGGAGACCTGGCTTGCAACCCGGTTATGTGCCCTGAATGGGGAATCAAACCAGTGACCTTTGGGTTCACAGGCCATCACCTAGCCACTGAGCCACCAGCCAGGGCATCATGATTATTTTGTAACTACCAATCTGTACTTCTTAATCCCTACATCTATTTATATAGCCTTTCAACCCACTTCCCCTCTACCAAACAGAACTTTGTTCTCTGTATCTATGAATCTGTTTCTGTTTTGTTTGTTTCTTTACATTGTTCTTTAGATTCCACATAAAGGTGAAATTATATGGTACTTTTCTTTCTATGATTAATTTCTCTTAACCTAATACCCTTTAAGCCCATCCCTGCTGTTGCAAAAGATTTAAGATTTCATCTTTTATAGCTGTTTATCTTTCATATTTTTAGTACTTGTTTTCCTTCTTCTTAAAGAAAACCTTTAATAGTTCTTATAATACTGGTTTGGTGGTGATGAACTCCTCTAGATTTTTCTTGTCTGGGAAGCTCTTTAACTGCCCTTTGACTCCAAATAATAGCTTTGCTGTGTATAGTAATCTTGGTTGTACATCCTTGCTTTTATAAGACTTTGAATACTTCCTGCCAATCTCTTCTGGGCTTTGAAGTTTCTGTTGACAAATCAGCTGGCAGCCTCATGGGAAGTCCCTTGTAGGAAACTAACTGCTTTTCTCTTGCTGCTATTAAGATTCTCTCTGACTTTAATCTTTGGCATCTTAATTGTGATGTGCTCTGGTGTGGGCCTCTTTGGATTCATCTTGTTTGGGACTCCCTGTGCTTCCTAGACTTGTATATTTATTTCCTTCAAGTTAGGGAAGTGTTCCATCATTATTTTTTCAAATTAGTTTTCAATTTCTTGCTGTCTCTATTCTTTTTCTGGCACTCCATGATGCAAATGTTGATATGTTTGAAGTTGTCCCAGAGGCTCTTTACACTAGCCTCTTCTTTTTTGGAGGGGGGGCGGCAGTTCACTGTTGTGATTGGCTAGTTTTTATTTCCTTATATTGCAAATTGCTAATTTTATTCTCTGCTTTATTTACTTTACTATTGGTTCCCTGTAATTTATTTATTTCAGTTAGTGTATCCTTCATTTCTGATTGGTTCCCTTTCTTTGGATTCCATGTCCTTTTTTGTGCTATTGAAGTTCTCACTAAGTTCCTTAAACATCCTTATAATCATTTTTTTTGAACTATATATCTGCTTGTTTGCTCCTCTTCATTTTATTTAGGTCTTTTTCTGAAGAGTTCTCCTGTTCTTTCATTTGGACCTGTTTCTTTGCCTCATTTAGCTACTTCCCTGTATTTGTTTCTATTGTGTTAGGTAGAGCTGCTGTCTCTCTAGGCTTGGTGGAGTGCCCTTACGTAGTAGGTGTCCTGTAGGTCCCAGTGGTGCATCCACCCTGGTCACCCAAGCTAGGCACTCCAGGTTTTCCCCCTGTATGGGCTGTGTATACTGTCATGTTGCAGTTGAGCCTTGATTGCTGTCAGTCTCACTGGGAGGGACTGACACCAGGCCAGTCAGGTGTGAGGACCAACTAAGACTACAGAGAAGGAGCTGCTGTGCAGGAGCTGACCCTACAGAATAGGAATTGCTTTAGTGGGACTTTAGTGCTCTCTGAATCTGCCCCTTGAGTGTTTAGCTTGTTGAGGTAGTTGGTTGGTGATCCAGCATAGTCTGCAACTGTCCCTTGAGTACCCTGGCTCTGGGGCCTCCCAGGAGGTACAAGGTCAGCCACTGCCTGTGGCCTGCTAGCTCCTGTAGCTCACCTGGCATGAGCTACAGAGAAATCTGTAGATGGCTTCTACTTGTGCTTGGTGTGGAGGTGCTCAAAAGAGACCACACTTGTGAACCAAATACAGTTGTCCCTAGTGCTGGAGCTGGGACCAATAAACCAGAACTATGAAGTAAGCCCTGCCTGATCCTGCTTACTTGAGAGATTTTTGGAAAGTCCAAAGTCTGAGGCAACAGAGGCCATTTGTATGCAAAAGCCACTGGAAACAGGTTGGGTCAGCCCCCCAGTTACACTGAGTAGAGTTTCAGGGAATCACCAAGGTGAGGCTAATAGTATTAGTGATGGAGACTCAGATATGGCACCTCCCTGTGACTATGTGGGAGAGGGCTCAGCAAAGGAACAGTGGCCTCTGTTAACACTCTGTCTGGGAAAAAGCTGCCTGTCCAAGTCTTGCCCTGAAGCCAGACAATTTAGTTCCTCCCCTATGTCCCTGGCACCTTTAAAGCTATTGCCCTAGCACTGGAGATCAGAGTAAGTTTGAGTAATTTTATATGTGGACCCTTTAATGGGAATACCTGGAAGTCTACAAGCCCTCCATCTCACTCAGTAACAATCCACACTGATTTTCACAGTCAGAAGTTATGCAGACTTCTCTTTTCAGCACTAGAACCCTGGTCTGGAGTTTCTGATATAGGGCTGGGACCTCTTGTCCCTTAAAGAAGACCATCATAGCTGAGATATCCCAGTTGTCAACTGCCACATATGGGTATGTGACCAACAGGTTCTTCTTCTCTGCTCCTACCAGTCTTGATGTGGCTTTTCATTTATAGCCTTAGTTGTGGGACTTCTGTTCAGCTACACTTCAGGTGGTTATTAATGATAGTTGTTCTGTAATTTAGTTGTAGTTTTGAACTGGTTGCGGGAGGTTCTGAGTACTGTTTACCAATGCAGCAATCTCAACTGGAACCCTGTGTGTGAGTTCTTGAACATTCTTTTCTCTTTTTAATCCTCACCCAAGAATATGTTTATTAATTTTTAGAGACAAAGAAAGGGAAAGAAATATTGCTGTGAGAGAGAAACATTAATCAGTTGCCTTCCATAAGGGCCCTGACTGAGGACCAAACATGTAACCAAAGTATGTACACTGACAGGGAATTGAACCTGCAACTTTTTGGTATATACAATGCTTTAACCAACTGAGTCACCTGGCCAGAGCACATTTTTCTTTCTTGACATCTTTAAGTGACTTTCAATTGTCATAAAAAGTGATAAATAAATGGTATGTCCCTCACAGGTAGTTATGAGAATTTATGTGGAGGGCTGGTGCAATGCCTGCTCTGCAGATAAATGTGCAGTAATGGGATGCATTATTATGCAGTTAGTAAAACATCTAGAAAGGGCCATGGAGGCTAATGCTAAACTTTCTGTCAACTTCTCTGAGGGCTGTCTTTGGTGGAGGGAGAAGGCAAGTTGTAGAGGGCCCTAGGCCTGTTTCTCAGTTCTCAGAGAAGACCCCTGGCTTTCATCTGCTTTAGGAATTGGGTTTCTCAGTCATATATTTCTTTGCAGGGGTAACTATCCGTTGCTAAATGATAAATTTTAAAACTTTCAATTCATTGATATAGTCCAACATCCTCAATTGATAGATACAGAACTTGAAGTCTAGAGAGGCCAAGTTATTTCCTTAGGGTTAACACAGGTGGTAAATCAGAAGAAACTTGTATTATAACCCTTAGGTAACACTGGAGAAATTCTAACAGGTAATGAATAAATCTGTTAACACATATTTAATAATTTACCCTTTTTCCCTGTTCACCTGCTTTCTACCAGACAGTGTACTAGAGTTTTAATAAAAAGAGGGTGGGGGAAAGGGTAAAGTCCTTGACCTCAGAGTATTTACAACCTACTATTGGAGAAATGAAAATATAAATAAGAAATTACAAGTGTGAAAAGTACTATGAAGAAAAAGTACAGAATGCTTAGGGAAAAAAAATTGTACTTTTTGATAGAATGGTCTAAGAAGTCCTCATCAAGGAGCTATAGTTGAAACTGGAAAGAAATTGAAAAGGTCATCTTTTGAGATATGGGACACCAATCCAGGGAAAGGGAAGAAAATGACAAAGGCACCAAAATCAGAAAGAGACTGGTGTGGAAGGCCCCTGGACATCAGCTCACGAGGGTGGAAAGTGAAAGGCAATAACAGCAGATGGTGATGAATGAGCAAGTGGAGTCTGTAGGTCATGGGGAGGTGCCGCTTACATCCAAAGACTATGGAATATCATTGAATGACTGAGGTAGTGATGTGACAAGTGTGGTTTCCCATTGTGAATTTACTACTCTAGCAGCTTGAGTAGTGAAAGGTGGCAGTGGTGGTTAGCAAGCTCCAAATAATGGTGGCCCAGCAAAGGTTCTGGGAAGAGTAGAGAGGATTAGATGCAGATTTATTTAGGAGGAAGAGGAACTGCCATCCTCAGCTGTGTGCTACTGAATTGTGTTTGATGTAATACTTAGCATTAGTTAGATAAGATCAAAGGTTTATTTATAGTGATGGACAACTTTATTACTGTATGCTAGAATCACAGACTGAAATGTTTGCCCTTCAATATAAAAGGAATTTAGAATACAAGTGGAAATAGGTATGCATTTACTAGAAATGACAAGACTGCTGGCAAATCTTTATATAGAGATACACAAAAGAAATTTTCATCAAAAAATTAGGGATGGATGTAAGTATCTTTTCTTTCTAATGTCTTTGCAAGCATTCCCCAAAGTACAAAGACTTATACACATACATAAACACAGAAACACTAGAAAACTAATATGTATGTTTTATGCATATATACACATAAAAATACATACATATCTACATATTCATGCATATACATGAGATAAGTCAATAATAGGTTGTGTTAACTTTGAACAATGAAATGGTAAGACAAAAGTCTCCCAAAAGTTAGATAATATATTTAACTTCTAAAGAAATTATGAAAAGAAGAAAAATCAAGAGCAAGGTATTTTTTTTTTCAGAAGTAATGCTTTACACTATGATAATAAAATTCCACAACTTTAAAGAGCTCAATGCAAATTTCTGCATGCATATTTAGAAAAAGCATGAATAGCACTAACAGAAGTTCCACATTTGTTCTGACAAGCCTGAAAGTGCTATTGCAGACATCTCTTTGGTATTCTTGAGGATTTTTATCGACAGTGCCACAGCTGTTACATGGGTTAGAGAAAATACTAGGCTGACAATAAAAAATGTGAAGACCCCCTGGTCATTTTGAAGTAATGAATTGTGACAAATACAGTATTAGAGTAGATCAAGGGAAGAATTCCTTCAATTTATCATACCAAGATACCAAAATGATTAGGAAGGAAGCTTTGATAATCAATTTTAAGCAAAGTTATCAAAATGACACATTTTTAAAGGGTTTTTTTATTGTTTATTCTACTATAGTAATCCAAATATTTTCCCCTTTGCCCCCTCCACCCAGCCCATCCCTCTAGCCCACAGTCAATCCCCTCTCCATTGTCTGCATTTTTATAAAGATTTCAAAAGCATTGTGGCAGCTGGTAACAAGTAGAAAAATAAAAATATGTCTGTGAACATTTTGTTATAATTGTAGATTCAGTGTATATTACCAATGTCTGCCAAACAATTATTGCAATAGTCAAAAAAGATATGTAAAAAAATTAACATATCTTTAGAATTCACCATTTTGGTCCTTCTGAAAACACAGAAATAACCATTAAATATATTTCCATATATGTATATTTCCAAAAGTAGAGCTCTAGAACACAAAGCATACATAGTTCAGGATACATTTCAGAAATGTTTCAAGATCTAAAGGGATTTTTAAATTTGAAAATATGCTGAATTCACTGATTCCTTGTCTCCACTTGTCAACGCTATTTTGAGGCTGTCAACTTTACTGTTTTGTTTGATTGCATGTGATTTTTCTCTCTAGGAACTTATTAGCACATACACAGGAACTAGAAGTTCAATGGGTAGAGAGATGTTCTAACAAATGGGTAAAGGGCAACGAAATCTTGAAGAAGGTAGATTAGGAGGATGGAACCAACTGTTCATGAATGAGGATAAAAGAGAGAATAAGAAAAAAATGACAAGATGGTCATGACAGGGAAAGTGGCATTAATCTGACAACATAATTTATACTAAGCTTCCCAAGCTGGAGCCTGTAACCATTCATGAATCATATTTTAGCTGTTTTTTCCCCTTACTTTTGTTATTGTTAGATGTTTCTTAGTGAAATGTATTAGCTCCTTTCACTTACTATGTCTTTCTTCATATGACTAAAGATTTATGTTTTGTGTATGGGGATGTTAGTGTGTCTGTGGACTATAGAAAGAATTCCCTCCAATGTTTGAGACTCCTACATTTCACATGTAGCATGGGATTCAAACTTCTTCTTCCACTCTCACAACTGTCAGAAGTGAGCAGGGCTCCAGAAGAGGAACTAGGAGTCCGTATGTCCTCAAAGGAGTACTAGATACATAGTAAAAGAAACACTTGCTATTCTAGGCCACTTGATTAAGCTTCTTGAATTTAAGTTTGGTCAGTGTAAACTTGATTTGAAACTTGAGTATAATAAAGTGCATAATAACTTGCTCACAGTGGTATTTTTGAAGATTGAAATAATAAAATTATGCAAGGAAAAAGGACTCATACATGGACAACAATGCAGTGATTGCAGAGGGGAGGAGAATGTTAGGGCACTAGGTGGTAATAAAAAATACAATAAAATTATTAAAAAATAAAATAAATAATGCAAGTGAAAGTATTTTTCAGCTTTCAAATGTTTCATTATGAAGTATTATTTTCTATTATTATATTCTAAAATGCCTACTTACATTGAAAACAAAATCCAGTTGATATGTTGACTGAGTTTCCATGAATTAAGAGCAGATAACTTACTGAACAGAGGATTCCACTCTGGCAAAACCTAATATATAGTCTATACAATAAATAATGAAATGAATATGTTCTACTAAGGTTTTATTCTGTTCTTGGAAAAATGCTGCCACTTTATAACCTTAATCTTTTTTCATCTTCATAAGAACCATATTAGGTCAGTCTATATATCCATTTCACAGATGGACTAACTAAGATTTAAAACTTCCAGAGTAAGAGTTTCAGTAGCAGCCCTAAATGAGAGCAAATCTATATGACTCCATCATCCTTTCACTTTACTACCAGAATAACATGTTTTCACTAAATAAAATTAAAATTTGACTTGAATTTTAAGCTTGAATTACATTTAAATACATATATTTGCAGAGGAAAGAAGAAAGGGAAGAGACAGGAGGAAGGCAGGAAACTAGACAGAGAACAGAAGAGGGCAGAGTGAAGACTATACTTTCAGGGATCATTTCTTTTTTTTTTTTTTTTTATTTTATTTTTATTGTTGTTGTATTACATCCATCCCTTTTTTTCTCCCCTCTGTCCCCCTCCCCACCCACCCTTTCCCCCCAAAGTCAATCCCACCTGTTGTCCATGTCCATGGTTCCTTTATACTAGGTTCTTGTCTAAGCTGCTCCCCTTCTTTGCCTCTGCCTCCCCCCTCCCCCCTACCCTTTTCCTCCTGACCACTGCAG
>PVIW01002728.1:0-201829 GCA_004026585.1 Noctilio leporinus | reverse complement strand
ACCAAGTATATGAATACAAGGAATAGGCCTTCAGTGGTCAGGGGGAATGGGGTTGGGGGGAGTGGGGAGGCAGAGGCAAAGAAGGGGAGCAGTTTAGACAAGAACCTAATATAAAGGAACCATGGACATGGACAACAGGTGGGATTGACTTTGGGGGGAATGGGTGGGTGGGGAGGGGGACAGAGGGGAGCAAAAAGGGGATGGATGTAATACAACAACAATAAAATTTTTTAAAATAAATAATAAAGACAAAAAAATTATGCTGTTTTGATCATTATCACTTTGTAGTATAATTTGGAGACAGGGGATGTGATACTGTAAACTGGTACAACCACTATGGAAAACAGTATGTAAGCTCTTCAAAAAATTGAGAATAGAGTTACCATATGACCCAGCAATGCCTCTTCTGAGGTATTTACCCAAATAATTAGAAAGCATATATTTGCAAGGATATATATGTCCCTATGTTCATGACAGTATTATTCACAGTGGTTAAGACATAGAAATAGTCAAGAATCATTTGATTTCACTCATGTAAGAGTTATAAAGTGGAAGCAACAAATGAACAAACAAGAAAAACAAATGAAAACTCATAGATACAGACAAGAATATAAGTGGTTATCAGAGGAAAGGTGGGTAGTAAAGGGTTAGGGGGATGAAATATATGGCAATGGAGAATATTTGACTTTGGGTGGTAGATGCACAATGCAATAGATAGATGATATATTATAGAAATCTATTCTTAGCCTCTACAATCTTATTAACCAATGCCACTGCAATAAATTGAATTAAAATATATGTATATGTCAAGTGTGGGGATTTTATGAATTGGAGTCTCATTAGCATCCTTTAAAAGATATGAGAAAACATTGACTCTTTAAAAATGTGAGATAAAATTTATCATTTGAACCTTTCTATAGTATACTGTTTGATGGCATTAAGTGCATTGTTGGGTAGCTATCACCGCTATCCACATCCAGAACTTTTTCATCATGTAAATCTGAAACTTGATCCATTAAATAGGAACTTCCCATTCCCCCTTTCTCCTATCAGCCCCCGATAACCACTATTTACTCTCTGTCTTCATAAATTTTATTATTCTAGGTATCTCAGATACTATTTGTCCTTCATGTCTGGTTTATTTCACTTAGCATATGAATTTCTTGTATAGTGATCTTTCGCTTCTTAGAACGTGCTTTTGCAAATATGAGCTGTTTGGGGACGGGATCATGTGTGTGTTGGCTTTTTAAGGGTTACATTTGTATAGTGCTGCTTTTCTTGATGGGACTTGAACTTAGGAGATGATTATCCTAAGCAGTAAGCCAGGATGAAAATAAAAATAGGCTCAGAAAAGGCTGAGATAACCTCACTGATGACAGAGCACATGGGCTTTTCAAGGCAAGACAGATATCTGAGTCTGACGGCCTGTGAAGCTGCTGTAATTGCTTCATCTGGGGCCCTAACAAAGGCTTCTTGGTATTTCTGGTGGGTTGTGTGCTCTTTACTTGTGCTCATTTTCAACTTTTTCTGAAACTAAAATACCATCTTAACAACCATCACCTCCTCTTCTTAGCTATGGGAAAGTTGATTGGTTTAGTTTTTGAAGTCAACAATGGAGTTAATGTGATGGGTTCGGATTTTTTTACTTTTAAGAATACTCTTTTTCTCTCTCTCTCTCTTCTTCTCTTTCTTTTACATACTGTATCATTTGAATATTTTTCAAGGAGTGTGTTTCTGGGGTCATCTGGATAGTTGAGCAGATTGTGTAAGAATATGTCGGCCATGGAAATTATATGTGCTGCTGCAGTTTTACATCTGCCCAGAGGACGTGTCACCTTTCTCCAGTTTGCTCCAAGTTACCCTGGGCAAGCTGTAAAATATATCAATCATTTTTGAAGTGACCACTTGGGCTTTATCCCATAGCTGTGGATGAATGGGAAGTTAGAGGGACATTGCCATTTTCTTTGAGTATTTTAAAACATTTACATTCAACCTGTGAATCCTTTCAGGAAATAACTCAAAATAAATTGTCACCTATTGGTTATCTGACTTTGGGCAGGTTATTTAATGTTGATTTAATTTTTTTTTTAAATTTTTAAAGTATTAGTGGTAATGACTACCTAAAAAGATTGTGAAAAGACATCAAGGAGATGGCATCTACATAGAAGGCCCTCAATAAATTATAGTTGACATGGATCTGTGTTGATTCTATATAATATTGATATTATTCTTTGCAGTCATCCACACATTTGATAAAATTTCAATATCATTGGCAAGAAAATTCATAGGTATATTTATATGCTTCCATTAAGAGAGTAGCATAGTATTGTCATAGATTGGGTTTACTATAAGTAGAGCCTATGATTGAGATCTGGCTGCTTTTTAGGAAGAATCTGTAAGGTATTGTAATGAGGGAAACAAGATAGAGAAGGGAAAGAAGACTATAAAGGATGTGGTTTCACTTAAAGTCTAGTCTTACAGCTTGGTCTTGAGAGCAAAGGTGGGGTGACTGCAGAGGGGGACCTCTGGAGTGTGCATCCTACCACAGGCTCAGCCTGGGCAGCAGTTCAGGTGTTCATTCTGTAATGGGACCATTTTAGGACTCTAAAACTTTTATGGAAAGTTTGTGGAACCATCAAAAAATGACAATTTGCTGTAACATCTGTGTTCACTAACTTAAAAAAAAATGGCTATGAAATAGATTCTCTTGATCCAACTCTTAGTGATGAATCAAACCAAAATTACCCCACAATTAAAAACATTTACTTGTTCTTGACTTCACTACTATTTCTTAAACGTCTGTTAAGTGCTCAGAACTGTACTAAGTACTAAAATCATGGTCAAAGCAATAAAAAGTTATCAGTGGGCATTTGTGAATTACTTAAAAACAATAACCAGTTGGAAACAAGATAGCAATAATTATTTCCTCTAGGCTTTTCAATAAATAGTAACTAAGCCGCTAAATAAAACCTGGTCTTTAAACTATATTTCTGAAAAGGGATGAAGCCAGGACTTGTTTAGTTTTGTTCTTTTCATAGTGAAGCAGACTTGGAAACGTGAGTGGCCAAAGTGGCACCCTCCTTCTGTCTGGATGTGGAAATCAGGGGAAATTGGTGGTAGCTGAGGTAAGGCTTTGGAAATTGGTAAAATACAAATACACCCTTTGAAAAATAATCTAGAAATAAGTGGTTTCTTAACATAAATGTAATTCTGACTCACATCTATTGAACAATAGATACTTTCAGACATAATAATAAAGAGTTCCTTCAGGGGAATGCAAAGAACTAAAATTTTTTTTCTTTCAACTCCTTAGGTTCCTGCCCTTGAGTGTATGTGGGGAGATCAACCAGATACATGGAAACAAAAGTAAAACAAACCCTGAAGTTCCTCTAACCTTATTACCAAGCCCATTTTGGGCACAATAATGGTGGTACTCCGTGTAGGGTAAACTGGAAAATGTGTCTGCCATATGTCTGCCATGGTTCTTCGTACATAAGGAATAGAAATGAGCTTCAGATAACTGAAACAGAGGGAGAATTTATTGGAAGACATAAGATAGTTCTTAGAGTAAAAGAGAAAGCTTAGGCTTGGAAAGGACAGGACTCATGATAGAGGAATTCCACAATCTATAAAACAAAAATGGATGGCCTCTCATTAGAATATCTCTGTTAGGGTGAATGGCTCTGACTCTTTAGCCTCCTTTAATCTGGAACATTTCCAGTCTTCCTGTGTCTTTTAGGACATTGGCATTTTTTTGGAAAGAATCTAGTCCTCATTGCCACCCTCTCCCCTTCTCCCACACTTCACTTTTAAAAATAGGATATTCCCCTTTTAAGAGTGTCTGATGATCAGTTTGAAGTTACGCCCTCTAGGCCGGAGCACTGCCTGGGAGACTTTGCATCCTTTTCAGCGCATCATGCCTGTCCTTGTTGGTAACGTTAATTTTGACCATGTAGTCATCTGATAAGCAATCTGTGGGGAGATGCTTTAAGATGGTGCAAACACACTGGTCCTCATCAAAATTTCTTCCTCAATGTAGCAGCGTCCATTGATGAGCCTTGTCTGGCCCAGTCTTCATTGTCATGTTGCATCATAATGTTGCTCTATCTCCAGGATTCCTCCTGCACTCACCAGTTATAATACTTGAATGTTTATTTATTTATTTATTTTTAAAGAGTTTATTCATTATCCCTAGAGAGAAGGGCCAGGAGGGAGGAAGAAAGGAAGGGAAACATCAATGTATGGTTGTGTTTCACCTGCCTCCTGTTGGGAACCTGGCTGGAGACCTGACTTGCAACCTGGTTATGTGCCCTGACTGGGAATCGAACTGGTGACCTTTGGGTTCCCAGGCCAGCACCAATCCACTGAGCCACCACCAGGGCATAATACTAGACTATTTTAAAGTACCAGGCACATGCACTTAATTGTTGGTTTTTTTAAAAGCATGTTTTCTTGACAAGTTGTTATCGGCAAAGGCAGATGAAGTTGGCTCTGCAACTGTGGAACACATTTTGTTTTCCCGGCTGTTAAACTTCTAAGCTCCATTTGCAAGCTTTCCGGACAGCCTTCGCTATCCAAGTGGCATCGCTGGGTGCCTGACACTGGTTTGGGTCCAGCTTTGAAGTCAGGCTTTGGATACAAGCACCGCAAATTCCGAGCCCTGACTCTCAGAGTGTGATTTCCAAGGCCACTGTTCACACAGAGTGATTTTCATGGCAACGCGGTGCTGCTCCGAATGAAGCCTAAGTTCATTCTAGAAAACTTGACAAGCTGGTAGCTGGCAGATTGTATGTGAGGTCATTAGATCAAGTGCTCATTTCAGCTATTTTCTCAGTCATTTGGTTGCGTGTGTCCTAGGTGAGCAGCGACAACGGATTTGGCTCATGATGGTGCTTGGGAATCTAAATAATTGCCAGGGTGCCTGACATAGACTAGCTCTCCTATTCACATTCTAGACAATTTAAAAGAGACATCTGTAAGTCCACACGTAATATATCCTAAACTTTTGTCTTCACGTAACCTACACCCGTACATTTAAAACACTCACTCTCAGCAGGTTAAAATCTTCTCCGAACCCTGCAAATCCAGAGATGCTCCAGCTCAGTGTGGAGCGGTTTGTGTGTATAACCCAGAGGGAGCTCCACTGGCCCGCTCACAAACAGCCTTGTGTAATTATTCCTCCATTAAGCCTGCCTGCACACAGACCACACTGAGCTCAGCCATAGTCATCCTTTTATGGAAAAAAAAAAAGAAGAAAAAGAAAAAAGAAAGAAAGAAAAAAAGAAATAGAGTGGCCTTATTATAAACATGGGCAAGCTGGATTTTTTGGAGGGGCGTTTGCATTTTGGAGCCTTGTGGTTTTCTTCATCTATTTGATAATCATTAACATGCACACCAGTTAACCTTCCAGCAATGTGAAACTTTATATCTGAGCTTTGCAGCATCTGTCTTGCAATGCAGACTGAGGTTTGCTGAGGCTGTTTTTATAATCACTGGTGGTAAAATCAGGAAGATGCAAAATGGGCGTGTATTGAAGTGCAGTTCATCCAACATTCTAGACCTTAAATTAGAGTGATGAGCATAAACACTGCAAACAGAGGGGGTTTTTTCCAACTAAATTACAATTATATTTTAAATTACCTACAATTACCAGAAACCATCTCAAAGCTAGAAATTAACTTCTTAGGCATTGGTCCCAGTAGATCAGCTGTTAAATGGACCATCTTGTGTAGCTGACCTCCCACTCTTCGTTTCTCCCACAGCCAGCCTCACACAAGGCGGCCGAGGTGGAGCCCTGAGGAGGAGACCGAGTTTCACGATCACGAGACAGGCATCAGCCAGCGGGATTGTGCAGCCATATTTTTACAACACCCAAAATTACAGTTTCATGACATGTTGCTGAAATACCGCGCTTGTTTTCCTGTTGAGAGCAAGTGGCCATTTTATTTTAGATTTTAATTAAACTATTTTTATGCAGCTGGTTTTGCCATCTGGAATTTAGGGCATAAAATTGGGTCCAGGAGCCACAGAGGCTATTCCTGTCTGGTCACTGTGTGACCTTTATTAAGGCTGTTACCTTCTGAGCTTCAGAATCCTTGTCAGAACGGTAAGGGATGGCCAGCTGGGAAAGTGCGGAGTGTCCACTCCTTGGAGTACCAGGCGGGGGTGGTCGAGACTCGATTTAGTAGTTCTTCTCCATCCTGTGGGTGGTCTGCTCCCTCATCTGTGCTTCCACCTCGCTTCTGTTGAGAGGATCGGGACTTGGGTCAGCCTTCCTTTGCATTGCCTGGCTGGTACACAACTCAACATGTGGATGACTTGAGTTCAGCACAGTAGAGTGCTTTGAGATATTGAATTTTGTACATTTGGAAATGGATGAACCACTCTAAAACTCATGGCCTCTTGTTTTTCCAGGGACTCATAATGAGCCTTTCTTCCTTGAATCCAGCCTCTTATCTTGAATCCTTGCAACCACCCCCCAGGTGATTTTTTCTGAAATGCAAAGCAATGCCAATTTTCTTCTTAAAACCCTTTAGCATTTCTGCATCGCTAAAAACTATGTTGCCAACCTCTCTGTTTCCCATTGCACACTAAGCTGTTTCTACTTGTCCCCAGGGAACCACTCTTGTGTTCATGTCAAACAACTTGTTTAATGTAGGCGATTTTTCTGGCTGGTTCTCCCAATGACTTCTCCACTTTATCACTTCTCCCTGGCTAAATCATAAACAGTATTTAAGACTGCTTAGACCATTCTTGGACTGAATGTTTTTGTCCCCTCAAAATTCATATGTTGAAATCCTAAATCCCAAAGTGATGATATTAAAAAGTGCCTTTGAGAGGTGATTGCCTTTGGGAAGTGATTAGGTTATTAGGGCAGAGAGCCCATGAATGGGACTGGTGGCTTTATAAAAGAGACCCCAGAGAGCTCCCTTCTCCCTTCTGTCATGTGAAGTTACAGTGAGAAGATAGCTAGTCAACAAGGAAGCAGGCTTTTATGAGACACAACTCGGCCAGTGCAAGGATCTTGGACTACCCAGTCTCCAGAACTGGGAGAAATACATTTCTGTTGCTTATAAACCCTTTGTTTATGGTATTTTGCTATAGCTGCCCAGATTGACTAAGACAGACTACATCCTTCAAAAGCCTCACTGGAAGCCCCTACACTATAGTAGGTACTCCTTCTTAATTAATTTATTTAATAGAAAGTTAAGTACTTATACACTCAATGATATAAATTAATTTTGTTCCCATGAATACCTCTGCCCATTTCTAGGGAAAAGGAATAAGTTGTCCAAAGAGGAAGAGTTTGATTTCTTGGTGCCCACAGGAGTGGCCCATGAATGACAATTAGGGCATTTTGGGGAGGTCCTGTTTGAGACCCGGAGTAGTATGAGGTAGAACAAATAGTTATAACACAAACATTTCTCTCAACCACAAATTCTATCAAGTTGAAATATATAACTCAAGCCCAAAGTAAAAAGTGGTTTTGTACATTCTTTTGGACTCCATATGTGCATTAGACTAACAGTAAATGTAATCAGTAATACACTATATTTATACTATCAACAACATGATACAATAGAGTTATATTAAAAATTTATTATGATTAGGAGATAAATTATAAAGAGGACTTGTTTTGATTATACTGTGCCTTATAAGTCATTTCGTGACTTGGTTAAATAATGCTTCTTTTCCTCAACTTTTGGGGGATTTCTGGGGATAAGCAAGTAGGTAAAAATTAAGAGGCAATTAATGGCTGAGTTAAAATATTTGCAATCACATTGTGTCAATAGGAATGTTTCTGACATCAATAGAAAACCTGGTTGAAAGTGACAAACTATTTTACTTATATAAGAATTCTTGAGATAAACAGCTATTGCTAATTGGTAATTGCTCAAAAAATACCAGAGCCTTTGTTTCTCCAATGCCGTGACCCTTCTCTTGCAGTTGCAAGGCGGCTGCCATAGCTCTAGGCTATATCCAATGCTGGAGGAAGAGGATGGTGCCAGTGACATTTGTCTCTTCTTTTAGGAAAGCATAGATTTTCCAGGAGCCCCTGGAGATTTCCACTTGCCTTTCATGGGGGCCCAGACTGTCCCATGGCCAACCCTAGCTGTAGGAGAACAGAGAAGCAAATATTTGGCCTCTCTAGCCTCTGTAGTGAAGGATGCCAAAGAAGGTAGATTTGAGAATGGGAGTTGGGCTAGCCAACCAATGGCATCTGCTACATATATTTCACCTAATTCTCTTAGAAGTCATCAACTGTCACCATCGTTTATCAATGCCTTGCTCTTTGGGACTCTTTAAAAAGTAAAACCTGGCAAAACTATGAAGTTGTGCATCGTTTATAAATTTCCCCAATTACCACAGCAATGTGTCTGTGTTGTCTCTGACAGGCCATCCTGTGCCTGAGGAAGAAGCATTTGCCTCTAGTGTCAGGAAAGCTTTTGAATCTGGTTGTTTGGATAGATTTGAAAAAAGTACAAACAAAAATGTCTACCCTTGGTTTAACTTTTCACTCTTGTTTATTCTTGGGTGCTTCTAAGAGCTTTTGCCAGTAAACCTTTCAAATCTTAAACTAAGTGTGGTAGGCAAACTATCTCAGAGTTTACAGTTTACACCACCGATCAGGGACAATAACAATCCATTAATTCCAATGAGGTAACCTCATTAAAGGGGGCATGTGGAATAAACAAGGAGGGTTCTAGCAAGTTTAAAAACTTGAAGCCACACTGTCTTCTCTATACGGTGGTATATCCAGAGACACTTCTCTGGTTCAGGAACACATGTGGCAGGATAGGCTGTGATATCACTGGTCTGAGGGCAATACCAAGTAGTGCTTAAGACATGAACTCCAGAGCCAGACTGTTTAAGCTCAAGGAGTACTTCTACAGCTTACTAGCTATGCGACCTAGGACAAGTTAATGTAAACTCTCCGTGCCTCCAAATCAGACAATAATAGTACTCAGCCAATATGTGTAAATATATGTAAAGTTTGAGAAAGTTTCCCATCACAACCTATACAATAATTGGTAACTATTATCTCTTATTAGTTTGTAGTGGTATTAAGTAATGGTAATGTCCACTAGGGCAAGAGGACTCTTTGTTTCTCTGCCTTTCCTACCTGCTGGTGTGCACCCCTTTGGACATTTTCCTGTTACAGAGGAAGTACTCATAAAAACGTGTTAAATGTTGAAGTACTGCAGTGGTAGCTGAATTTAATTGCTCTGTATAGTGTCATGCAATATAGATTATTATCCTAACTTCACAGAAAGGAAAGGAAATTGAGCAGAGATGTGAAGGAACTTGTTCAAGCCACACAGCTAAGTACACTTGTTGAAGTTAGAATTGGAACTCAGGAATTTTGGGATTCTAAGACCTGCACTTATTCCCATTGTGGCATTATAGAATTGAGGTGTAAAGCTTAAATTAACTTTTTATGTGCATATCTATCTCTCTGCATATAATTTTCTCATTCTCTCGGGGAAGATTTGAGTCATAGACATCTTTTAGGACACCAGCACAACTGACAATCATCCTCTTTCTGCAAACTGTTTCAGAATCCTGATAAAGAAAGGACCCCCAAAGACTATGTGAAGGTAATGCTTATAAAGTATAGTTAGCACTCAATATATTTTAGCTGCTAGTGTACTGCTGCTTGAAGCCATCTTTTCTGGCAAAAAGTTGGGTGGCTACCTGACCAAAGCTAGGGCAGTTGCAATCTCTCAAAAATATGAAAATTAGATTCTAGGATAGCCCAATAGGCAAAGCATGTCATGAGAACTGAGTTGATGAAAGTTCAAGACCAGTGAGACATTCACTTTATCACAAGAATTGGAAAGGGGAAGGACTGGAAATCTCCCTGCATAGAAGAAAATGGAGGAGAAACGAAAAGCTAAGCAAAGGCTAGAAGGTGGAGGTGAGTACTGCCTGGAAAATGTGTGGCTTCTGAGGTCTTGATTTTGGTTCCCTTTGAACTTCCTGCCTTATGTGTTTGTGAGAAACTATCCTTTTAATAATGGACTCATATTTTCTTTTCTTTACTTGTTAAGCTAGCTCAAGTTATTTTTTTGTCACCAGCAACCAAAAGTCTCAGGAAAGACTGTCTGATTAGGATAAACATTGTAGTTATTAACTGAAATAAGTGTTTTATATTATTTGAGGACTTTATTTATTATACTTTCTCCTTTACTCCTGTAGATTAGGAATTAACATATCCAATGCCATACATTTAATTCAGGTACTCTAACACAAACTTGAGAAAGGTCCAACTTTCCCTCATCAATTGCTAAATCTCAACAAAGTTAATACACAACATTGTGTCTTATCACAGAATATCTAGATCTGGTGTGTGTTGTACTTTATTCTTGTAGAAATCTATTTTCCAGGAAGATCTAAATGCTTTGTTTATAGGAATGTGTTTAACCTTGCCTGTGCCATCATTGAGCAGTCAGAATCATACTGTGGCTCCCAGGCCAGACGGAAGTCTAAAAAGGGAGAGGATGCATCCTGTATCACTGAATTGCATCTCTTTGTGGCTTCTATGGCCAGAGATTCTGATGCAAATGACACAGCAGGTCTTGGAGTCTCCATCCAAATTCTCACAGGCCTCCAGGTTTCATTCAACATTAGGTATAGAATATAAGAAGATTCAAATGCACATGATCTGTATAACATCCTTCAATTATAGTGGTTCTTTTTTAAAATTAAATGTTTTATTTTTCTATTACAGTTGTCCCAATTTCCTTCCCCCTTTGTTCTCTTCCACCCAGCCTACCGCCTGCTTCCACAGTCAATCCCCACTCTGTTGTCCATTGTCCATGGGTCCTTCTCCTTCTTTCCACCCGTATCCCCCTCTCCTCTCTTCTCTTGTTGCTGTCAGTCTGTTCCTTGTTTCTACATCTCTGGTTCTATTTTTCTCATTTGTTTGTTTTGCTCATTAGGTTCCTCTTATAGGTGAGACCATACATTATTTACATTTTGCCACTTGGCTTATCATTTAGCATAATATTCTCCAGTTCCATCCATGCTGTCATGAAGGGTAGGTGTTCCATCTTTCATTTTGCTGTGTAGTGTTCCATTGTGTAAATGTACCAATTTTTTGATCTACTCATTTACTGATGGGCACTTAGGCTGCATAGTGTTTCTTCTTCAAGGGTATGTTTCAAGGTGACCTGGAAGCTTCCTTTGAAATATACTTGCTTTCTGAAAGTAGGGAGACAGATATTCTTATACTGTGTGGGTGGGCATATTAAGTAGTACAGTCTTTTTGGAGGACAAGTTAATAGTGTCCATCAAATATGTAAATGTACATAAATTATAATCTGATTTAAGTGGGGATATATTCCATAGCTGGACTTACACTGGTGCTCAAATATGTATTTAAAAGGATGATTGTTGAAGCAGTATTAGTAAATGAAAAAAAAAACAAACTTAGAATATTATGAAACAACTAAAAGGAAGTAGATTTTCTGTATATTTATAGGTAGAGCCTATGGGAAGGAGGCCAAAATAATTAAGTGAATAACACAAATTGTAGGACAGAATATGTATAATAACGTAATTCCTCCTGTCTGGCTGGTGTGGCTCAGTGGATTGAGCATTGGCCTGTGAATCCAAGGGTCCCTGGTTCAATTCCCAGTCAGGGCAAATTGGGACCTAGGTTGCAAGCCAGGTCTCCAGCCAGGTCCCCAGTTGGGACCCCAGCTGGAGGCAGGTGAAAGGTAACCATACATTGATGTTTCTCTCCCATTCTTCCTTCCCCCCTCCCCCTCTCTCTAAAAATAATAAAATCTTTTAAAAAATTAAAAATCCAAAATAATAATAGAAAAGGAGAAATATGAATATACTGGTGGGTTTGTGCCCACTTTGTGATGTAGGTATATGTTTATATGCACAGAAAGCTTCTGAAAGAATATGTAGACTGTCAACAGGGTAACTTCAGGGGAGTAAGCTCTCAAAAGAGCTTTTAAAAGTATTTTATGCTGTTTATGTTACCCACAACCAAAACAGCCTCATGAAGACAATTTGTCTGAGATAAATATTGTAGTGATTGATGGAAATAAGTGTTTTAGATCATCAGGCTCATTGTAAAACACAAAACTGATTCAATCTCTTTGTAAAAAGCATTTAAAGTGATACAGACATTTACATAAGACAAAAGGAAAACTTCCCTTTTCTCATTTCTCACCCAAAACCCTCCTTTTATTGGCCCTGAGACTTGTTGAATTCAAAAGTTTGAGGAGAGAGAGAGATGAAGCATATGTATTTAAAATAACTGCCTAGGTGGTTCTGGCTACACTCTTATGAGTGGATAATTTTCTGTATCCTAAATATCAACATAAACTTAAAATTGAAAATTTTCATCACAGAAAATTTGTTGTTATTGTCATTATTAAGGTAGAAGCAAGAAATTTTCCATTGTAAATCAATCTCGTTAGAAGTAGAATCAGGAATGATTCACAACGTGAACTGTGTGGTCCAGAACATTCACTGAACCATAAAATCTTAAAGGCAAAAGAGACCCAAGCAATGTAATATTCTCATTTTACAAAACCGGGAACTGAGACCCAGAAGGTTAATCCATTTGTCCAAGGTCATAGAGTCAAGCCTATAATCCAGGTCGCCCTGGTTTTATCTGGTGCTCTTTCACTGTGTTGTGCTACCTTTATCCTAGGTCTGAGACAGTCAGACTGAGTCATGAAACAATCAAATATAATGTTCAAAACTCATTAGCATTATGGAGAGGAAGAAAATCAATGACTGAGTGGACTCATTAATATTCAGCATTTAAAACAACTGCATTAGTTAAAGCAGCAGAAGAAAATAAGTAGACCACATTAGACATAACCTCAGACTTGACTCAACAGAAGTTTTTCCATTTGTAATTCAAAGTCCAGATTTCTTCAATCTTCCAAAGTTGTTGTCCTCACTCTTCGATGTTAAGGAAAATTTATGGAAGTTTCCTCCCAACATTGCCATACTAAATACATATAGATAGAATAGTGATTGCCTCTTAAATTAGGAAGCTCTTGGAGAAAGAACTCCACCAGTAAACTATATGTGAAGTATTTGTAAGTAAATAATAGATGATTGGCAGTTCGTGAAAAGTCCATATTTATATCTTCAGATTTTTTTTTGTTAACTCCTTGCATTCCTCAGATAGATATATGACCTGTAGAGTAATGAATCATTTGATTCAAAATACCTAGAATCATGGAATTTGGGGTGAGAGGGTTATTTAGAAACTGCTTAGTTCAATATTTATTGATGAGGAACCCATGACTCAGGGAGATTAATTGACTGTATGTAACCTTGGGCAGGAAGCTATCATGAATCCTTTCATAATGTCATCTGAAATGAACTCTTTCCTATAAATCTGAATTTTCATGAAAAGTTTGAAGCTTCATAGCAAGTAAGGAAGTATACCAAAATATAATTTTCATACATTAATAGTAATTAAATATCTAAATAAGATAAAAATGTTATTTGTTTGACTGTTTAATTAAGCTAAAATATATTTTATCTTTCCATTCCCCTTCCTAACCATACTTCAAAAAGGAACAATAATCATTCCAAAAGCATTTCCCCCATGTTTAATTTTACCATCTGATGTTAGGGAAATACAATCAACATGTATTCTCATAAAATATTTTGTTTACTATGCGCTTAATCTTATAAGATTGTGTATACATAATGAAGCATTTATTCTAATAGTACATACTGACATATGCAGAATTCCAGAAGAGTCTGTATACCTCCTTAGGATTTTAAAAATTTTTTTGTCTGACTGATGAAGTTTAAGCATGTCACACATGTGAAAATTCCAGGGCAAAGATGTTCTCTGACACAGCAAACCCACTGGGTCACCAAGCCTCAGAAACAAAGGCTAAAAAAGGATCTCTCCCTGTTGTACCTTGAATGGGAGAAAACAATTAGAAAATACAAATTAGCTTAATCTATGGAAAGCCAAAAAGAGGAAACAGGTGTCCATTACCTAATTCGGTGTTTTCCATTCTTTCAAGTGAAAAAGAAACCAAACTTGCGGATACCTGCAGGCTTACAAATGATTGCTTCCCAAACCACAGAGAGGGGACTTTCAGACAGGAGGGTCAATAGAGTTGGCTCAGAAGTTGCCTGCTGCTGCAAATCTAGGCCTAGAGGGGGGTTTGTTTGTTTGTTTGTTTGTTTTTAAGTAGTTAAGTTGCTTTTGCATTCTTAAGTATACTTGAGAATTTAGAAAATTTGTGAGAGCAAAATGTTTTTCTTTGAAAGGTGTCACATTTACTCTATGCTTGCTTTTGCTAGCTACTAGGGCTACAAAAATTAAATTCTTAAAATTTAAAGGATAAAAGGCATAAGAATGGAATAATTGATATAAAAAAGTTGCTCACTGTAGCATTTATTATAAGAGCAAAACTTTGGCAATGACTTAAACAGCTATCAATATGGGATTTGCTCAATTATGTTGTATGCACACAGAGGAAAATGTTGTGCATTCATTTTTTAAAAAGTATTCTATATAAAGGAACCATAGACATGGACAACAGGTGGGATTGACTTTGGGGGAAATGGGTGGGTGGGGAGGGGGCCAGAGGGGAGCAAAAAGGGGATGGATGTAATACAACAACAATAAAATTACAAAAGAAAAAAAAAAATATTCTATAGAAGTCTGTTGTTGTCCTAATTTTCAATTGGATGAGATAGGATAGGTAAGAAACTCCAAAATATGTGCTTTCAGAGAGCAGTTTTACTGGGGAAGATGTTAATTGTGAAATGCTTCATTTCTTTCTTATTGAAACTCCTTCTGGGTAAAGAAATTCTATGCTTCAACAGGGCTAGCTAGGGTTCCCATGTGAGAGATTGTTTCTCTAATATTTGTAAGACCAAGCAAAGTCTTTAAATCAGGGATTTCCCTACCTGGGCATATTTATTCTGTGTATATGGGGGCATGGTAGACTACATGATCTTTAGCAGCTGCTGGGGTAACTTGCTAGTGACTATATATTATGAGATACTTGATTCAAGACATTGAAAACAACAGGCATTAGTTTAGAAACAGAAAAAAACCTATATATACATTTACTTAAAGATCTTTATCCATATGTCAATTATTATGACATGCATAATGCAGATGAAACCTTTTAAAGTCATCCTAGTTTATAAGTGATAATTAATCAACCAGTCAAATCTTGGATATCCAGAAAGGTGGAGTCAGTCTCTCTTTGGATTCTGACCCCTTTTTGTTTATTTTCTTTTACTCTGCAACGTCAGTTGTCTGTTCCTTAGGCTTTATCCCTGGTTCTCACCTTTTGACTGCAGGATTTCTCACATCTCTTCTGTACTTTCTCAAGATCCAATTGTTACAGAACAGAAAATTTGCACATTCAGTTATAGAAAAGTGACATGCTCCTGCACCTTCTTGATGTCATTCCTCTCTTTGACCTCTGTAACTGGTGCATCCCTTTACTCTGCACGGGTGTGGCAACTCCTCATTCACTTATTTATTCATCAAATATTTATATTTATGGAGTGCCTACTTTGTACCTATGTAGTAGACAGAGAACAAGATTTAATTTATGCCCTTGGGCCATAAAACGAGTCTTATAAATTACAGAGGCTTGAAAGTTACTCAGAACATTTTCTCTAAAAACAATAGAATTAAATTGGAAACCAATGGCAAAGAGCCATCTAGAATCCTTTAAGTATTTGAAAATTAGGCAATGTACTTCTAAATAATTTATGTATCAAAAAAGGAAATTATGGTGGAAACTTTAGAATATTTTAAACTAAATGGTAATCAAGATATTTCAGATTACAAGCAAACAGCTCAGGCAGCACGTAAAGGAAAATTTTTACTTTTAAATGTTTATATTAGAAAAGGAGAAAGGCTTAAAATCAATCAAACTTAAGATGACAGAAGATGAAATTGAACCAAAATTACATAGAAAATTAAGTTAATAATGATAATGAAAATCAATAATATAGAAAATGGACAAATAATTAAAAAAATAACTAAAAAAATGATCATTTGTAAAGATTCATAAACTTGATAAAAACATGGTAAGACAATGAGACAAAAAGAAGGACCATTTCATTCTTGACAACAAATCATGGTTGTCAAGAATGAAAAAGAAGTCATTACTACAGATCTCACAATCAAAATAGAGACAGACTCATAGAGAGCAGGCTGACAGCTCAGAGGGGGACTATGGGATGAGGGCATTGAGCAAAAAGGATAAGGGACTCATGGACATGGATAACATTGGGATGATTGCAAGGGGGAGGGGTGGAAAGTGGTTAAATGGTAATGAAAGAAATATAAGTTAAAAAGAATATGAACCAATTTATGAAAATAACTTCAAGAACATAGATAAATAGTAAATCAAAAGCAGTATCTCATCTCTGGAGATATTACAGAGTGCTGATACCATAATAAACTTGAAACAATATAGGAATGGCAATTCTGCCAATCCTCATTGACCTGTGAAGACAACAAATTATTCTGGAATGTAATAGTAAATTCCTGGAAAATTAATTAGGGAATAACTTCAGATAGCCGCTATCTCAGATATGGTCTCTCTGTAGTTTGTTACAGGAATCCCTTTCATGAACTGAGTATTATCTAAGCTATCAAGCCATGAAGTTGAGTGTGCCCAGCAGTACTTCAACAAGGGTAAGTGGAACACATGAACCTGAGCTTAAGTGGACCTAAGGGTTCCACTGGTAAGCTAGGTGGGCAGGTGGCACACATTGTCAATATTCCCACCCTGATGCATAGCCGAATTTCCTTCAACCGCCTGCTGTAGCCTCATGGGTGGGAGGAGCACCCTATTGCCAGTTGAATTAGGAAACAAAAAACATCAAATCCAAGTTATGGATGATTCTGCCCTATGTGTAAACTGTTGTACTTATTAACCTCAACTGTGTCTGATAATAGAACAATGATGAAGAAAAATTCCTTCTGTGGGCAGAATTGTAAGTGGTACATCTTTTTGTTCATACTTCCTGGAAGAAGGAGATGCCCTATGGCAGGGATGGCAAACACAAGGCCCATGGGCCAAACCCAGCCTTCCACCTTGTTTTATATGGCCCAGCACTTCGGCCTGGCACCTTGTTTCTACCTGGCTCACTTAACTACTAAGTAGTAGTTACATTTATACAATCCTAAAATTATGTTCATCCTTTTGAAGGCAACCTCAAGGCTGATGTGGCCCTGTGAGTTTGACACCCCTGCCCTATGTTATCAGTCTAAAATGATTCATATCAGTAGCTGGTTAATGGTTGTCTGTATGGGCAGAGACGGAAAAAGAATAATAGTGGAGGACTGGCAATAGAAAGGGGCAGCGTAAGTAGTCAGAAACTTTTCACATACCAAAGGCAGATGGTAGGAGTGATTCATCCCAAGTGCAAGCAATTTTTAGCATGTAACTCAACGAAAGATTGTTTTGAGGAGAAGTATTGCATCATGGGCATTGTTTAGAATTGCCAGCACATAAAATGACATTTATAGTTGGCTTTATTATGTTTTAAAATTCCCTGTAAACAATACACCCCTTAGCACCTGCACCTGGCAAGCCACTCCCATTGTCCTGCTTTTGACCCAGAATGTTGACAATATTTGTGTCTCATGGTTGCTCATCATAACCAAGCACTTTCTCAATAATCAGATGGGCAAAGGATGGACCAGATGACTCATTCCATAAATGTCAGTGAGCAGTTACTGTCTTTGGCCACTCCAGTGACTGCTCAATGAACTCAAGAAAAGAGGAGGTAGGGATGGAAGTTATGCATGGGACAGTGCTCAGAGAACCAACAGCAGTTATCAAAACTGCTATGCCATCATCTCTCAGTATCACCAGCTAGCCACCTGGTGGCAGAATAATGATATTGGACTCCTGTTAGTGAAGCAGGAATGTATCCTCATTTAAATAGATAGTTATGTAACATTGTCTTGTTTAAAGTATTCAACTTTTGAAACTAAGAAATACATAAATAAAATTGAAAGGCATAAAAATATGAGAGCAGAGATAATTTCTCTTAAACTATAAAAATCACAAGTAAAATTTTAGTGATAAAATCAAAAGGACATGAATTGGAAAGACATAAAATTGACAAAAACTTTTGCTATTCCATTGACAGCTTAACAGAAAGAGAGCACCAAATATAATTGGAGTGAGAAAGACAGCAATATGGCAGAAAGGAAAGAATCATTTGAGAATTCTATCTACAAATGTACATAAATACACTTGAAAATCTTGATGAAATGTATTATTTTCTAAAAATTAAAAAATTGGACAAAAGAGGTAGCAAATCTAGAATGGGCTATAATGATTCCCACTGAAAATCATAAAAGATAGGAAAAATATGGAAGGTAAACACACAAATAAAAATCAAGGGCAACAAATTGAAAACAGTAAAAATATGGTAGATGTTAACCCAATTATATCAATAACCATTTTATACATCAAGGGTCTAAATACACCAATTAGAAAACAGAAATTGTCTGAGTATATATCTATAATATCCAAGAGTATATATCTATAAGAAACTTACTTTAAATACAAAGACACATATAGATTAAAAGCAAAGGGCTGGGGAATGGTATACCATGCTAACACTAATCCAAAAAAATGGGAGTAACTATATTGTTTTCAGATAGAACAGACAATAGAGCAAGGAAACTTATCAGGAATAAAGAGGAGTATTATATACTTCAAGACATAACAGTCCTTAAAGTGATTGTGCCTAACTACAAGATCAAAACATACGAGGCGAAAATTGACAGAAATGCAAGGAGGAAAAGATAAATCATTATTTGCAGACTTTAACACTCATCTATTGGATATGGATAGATCCAGCAGGCAGAAGATTAGTAAGGAAGTAGTTGATCTCAATAGACCCAATCAGTTGGATATAATTGACATCTATAGACTACTTCATCCAACAACAGCAGATCATATATTCTTCTCAAGCTCATATGGAACATTTACCAAGATAGGCAACATTATGGGCCAGAAACACACTTTTTTTTTTTTTTTTAAGGCTTTATTCACTACTTTTAGAGAGAGGGGAAGAAGAAAGAGAGGGAGAGAAACATCAATGTATGGTTGACTTCACCTGCCTCTAGCTGAGGACCAGGCTGGAAACCTGGCTTGCGACCTGGGTATGTGCCCTGACTGGGAATCCAACCAGGGACACCTGGGTTCGCAGGCCTGTGCTCAATCCACGGAGCCACACCAGCCAGGGCCCACACTTGAATAAGTATAGAGAATAGGACCCTGGCTGATGGCACAGTGGATAGGTGCCAGCCTGCAAACCCAAGGGTCACTGGTTCAATTCCCCAGCCAGGGCACATAACCAGATTACAAGCCAGGTCTCTAGCCAGGTCCATAGCTGGAGGCAGGTGAAAGGCAACCATACATTGATGTATCGCTCTCTATCTGTCTCCCTTCCCTTCTCTCTAAAAATAATAAATAAAAATCTTTAAAAAAGATTAATAAAGGAATATTATAAACAACTCTATGCCTATAAACTTCACCTACATAGAAACACACCATTTCCTTGAAAGACACAATTTGCCAAACTCACTCAAGAAGAAACAGATGTTCTGAATAGACTTATAGCTATTAAAGAAATTGAATCAATAATTAATAACTTTACAAAAGAGAAAGCACCAGGCCCAGAGGAATACACTGATGATTTCTACCAAATATTTAAAGAAGAAATTATAACAATTATCTACAATTTCTTGCAGAGGAAATACTTCCTAACTTATTCCATGAGGCCAGAATTATGCTTATACCAAACCAGGCAAAGATGTTACAGGTCAATATCTTTCATAAACATAGACATAAAAATATTCAGCTAAAATATTACCATATCTAATCCAACAATATAAAAAGAATTTATACACTACAGTCAAATGGGATTTATCCCAGATGTACAAGGCTGGTTTAAAAATAAAAAGATCAATTAATGTAATATATCACATTAACAGACTAAAAGAGAAAAATCATATGATCATATGAATAGATACAGAAGTGACAAAACTGAAAAATTTAAGTATGAGTTTAGTGATGGCTATGGGCAACTTTAGTGCCCAGAAAAACCAATTAGTGTATTTAAGAATGAATATACAATCTATTAAGGCAAGAAACAATAAAAATGAGTTCTCCCTAAGGCTTTAGGTTCAACTAACAAATCTTGTTTGTCTTTTTATAAGTATAATTAAGAACAATGACCTTTACTTTAAAAAATTAATATTTGAGTAACGAGTAACTTTGCCTTTATAGACTAAATTATTTAAAACTTGTTCTATTTACAACTTAAATGCTCTTAAAGGAAATAAAATGCACTTACAACTGTGATCAATTTAATTTTCTTCGAAGCTTTCAAAATGCCTATTCTAATAAACAAAATCTTTCCAAAGACTTACACAACTCTTATAAGTCTAATAAATTAAGCTTGTAAGTAGAGCATAGCTCATATTATTTAACATTCCAATACTGTTTACAGATATGGCCATATTCTCTTGTATTTCAAAATAAAGTTCTAATGCTAAAGTCAATTATTCAGTTACAAATTTCAAATTGAAATCAAAAGGCTCATCTGTCAGATAAACTAGTGCCAACTAGTAACATAGAAGTATCAATGATTTGCATTTAATTTCTTTTATAATGCATTAAATTGTAAACTTTCATGAGATTGGAAACACACTACTTGCAAGGGGACAGTTTTACCAGTGCTTGCACCTGGGTTTTGTTATGTTAAGCGAGTGTAGATTGGAACCTGGGGCCTGTATATCCAGCGTGATTCTACCCTCATTATTAAAGATACCATGAGCTCCTTTCGTTGTTGCAATGACAACAGGGACTCCAAGTATAAACCCTTCAAATGGGATTTATTTCTCTCTTGAGTTCAAATTACAAGTTACCCAACTCTTCCATCTGATTTAAGTCTACACCTTCCCACTGAGGTTGCTGATAATTCTCTTCATCTCATGTCTTTACTGCCTGATTGAATTATGTATTCTTCACATTTTCATTTCCTCTGGCTAGGTATAAAATCTTATTGATATTTAAGGACATTTGAATATATTTCACTTCTTTGGCTCTGAGCTCAGAATATCAAGGTCATAGTAATAAGGGGAGCAAAGAGAATCAACTAAAGCAATGTTTAATAAAATGGCTGGATATAAGGTATTTATAAAATATTTGTACCAGCTATTAGGAAATGTAATAGCAAAAGAAACAGAAACTATAAAACACCAAGAGTTAAACTATCTAGAAATGTGTAAAAGAATACTTTAAAACTATTCAAGAATATAAAAAGACCCAAATAAATGAATATGAGAATTGTGCTTCTGAATGAGAAGGTTTTACACTGTAAAGTATCACATCAGTCCCCAATTTATAAATTCAATGAAATTCAAATTTTTATGAAATTTGAAAAGTAATTTTTAAATATACCAGATATAAAGACATGAATGCTAGAATAATGAATTGGAGCTTGACCTATTCAATATCAAGATATTCTATAAAGCTATAGTAATTAAAGCAATAATTATTAGTGTCCATATAAAGGAACTGTATAAAACCAATTGGACATAATAGAAAATCACTAAACAGACTAACAAATAAATTGGAATTCATTTTATAATAAAAATATTATTTCTAAATAAATAAGAAAGTGTGAACTCTCAAAAAATAGTGTTGGAACAATTTGGAAAAACAAATATAGATATCTGCTTCACACTACAATAATTATAAAAACTTGAAAAAACAAAATTATAACATTATTAGAAGGAAAGGTGGAGAAATAGTTCATTGGAGTATGATCTTCCTAAGCAACATGTAAGACCTAGATCCATAAAGAAAACAATATCAGTTTTTTCCATTAAATACAAAATTCTCCTTAAAGGCCTTGTTTAAAAGGTTAAAAATAAAACACAAAGTTGGACTGAGATGAAAGTATTTGTCAAACATGTAGTTAACAATTAGTATCCACAAATAAAAACACCCTACCCACAAATACAGAAAATGGATGAACAACCCAATTGAAAAATGAGAAAAAAATATGAATAGGCCATTGACAGCAGAATAGAAATGGTTGACAAAAATAAAAAAATCGTCAGTCTTGCTCCTCATGAGGGAAATGCAAATAAAAACACCACTGAAATATCATTTTTTACTCAACAGATTAGAAGGAATATATAACTTGGTAATATCCAGCATTAATTAACAAGTATGTGTGTGGGGGGCGAGGGGATGTACCATCTAACAATCTTGGTAGAAATGTAAATTAATAATGTCTCTCTGGCAGTATCTGTCTACATGTAAAATTGATCCATTTCTAGGAGTCTATGGTGAAGAAATATTTGCACCTGCAAGTAGAAGTTAAAATTCCCTCAGTCTCACTTTGCTAAAAAAATTAAATACAATTTAAATGTCCATCAGCAGAAATGTGGTTGGTAAATTATATCACTATTATGTGCACCCATTAGAAAGCAAAACACATTGTTCACTCAAAATAAATATTGAATAAGATATGTATTGCAAACCCATTAAAGAAGCAAATGACTCCTCAAAAATATATGGTTACATGGTCATATTTGTATGCCAATGCACAGAGAAAGGACTAGAAAGTTATAGACCAAATTGCTGACTTTGGGTCGTGTTTGGAAGAGGAGATGGGTTAGAATATATTGGAGAAGAGGGTTGTGTTTTTAGTTACCTGTCTCCTTTAATTTGAAAGCTTTTCAGCTGTCATGGTTTTTGGCTAAATACTGGTACTCAATAAAATAACTTCCTGTTTCTCTTGGATTTTCTTCGGGATTTACCTCCAAGTTGCTTTAGCAGCAGCTACAGAGAGGAGGGATCTGAAAAGACATGCAATGTTTGGAATGGTCTCTCGTCTTGGGCAGGTTAGCTCTGGGATTGCGGGGCTTTGGTTTATTTATTTACATGTATGTCTTTCTTGCATTGTGTAATAGGATGTTAATCAAGCTGGCCTCATGGAGTGTTAACATTTATTCGTCAGTGCTACTGATGAATAGCTAATTCTTTTAGCACTGATCAGTGCTAAAAGTAGGGCTACTTTTATACTCTGGATGAAACCGGCTGGACCTATTACTTCACTGATCACTCAGGAATAACAAATCCTAGTCAGTTGTGTCAGCCTCAATTCAGTAATTAATTTTCTAGTCCTATGTAATAAACTTTTGAGTTGCGATTAACTCAAAAGTTTGTTAAAGAGAGATGTTAAATTATCTCTCCTTTCCCTGTTCAGTCCAACTTCTGACGACCCTTCAGAATGGAAGAGGGGTTACTGTCCTTTCCTTCTCACCTGCCCAGCATTTCCCCGTCTCTCCACACTTGTGTAGGGCCCACTCGGTGGACCGAGGAGAGAGGGTGAGGGAAGTTCTCATGTGACCCCGGCTATCCTAAGCGGACATTGTGTCTTGGGACCTTGCAAACCCTTCTGTGGGTCCCTCACAGGCTCCCCTGCAGGACCTTTTCAAGTCCAGCTTCCTTGATGTGGGCAGTGGCTCTTCCTTGGCTGGTCCCACCACAGCCTTGCTGACCACCAGGCTGCTGTGTCCTCCACCTACCTGCTTCTGAGCTCTGGGAGCAGCTTACTTAGATAGGACAGGGCCAGGGCCGCCTTGTTAATGACCCCAGGACCACATTCTGCTGTGGGTTTCATCCAGTTTGGGGGCTCTCACAACACTGCCTTATTTTTTCTTTCTTATTGAATTCATTGGGGTGACATTGGTTAATATAATTATATAGGTTTCAGGTGTATAATTCTCCAATACGTTGGCTGTATATTGTGTGTTCACCACCCAAGTCAAGCCTCCTTCTTTTTATCACCATTTATCCTCCCTCCGTTTATCCTCTATTTCCCTCCAGTAATCACCAAACTGTTGTCAGTGTCTATAAGGTGTTATTTTTAGTTTTTAATTTAATTTTAAGTTTTTTTGCTTAATCCCTTCTCATAGCACTGGCTTGTCCTCAGAGGGACCTGTTGCTATTTTTCTACACCACTGGCTATTAGTTAGTTGCTTCCCTTTTCTATCTCACAACTCGGGGAAACATATATCAAGCTCCACAGATGCTCCCTTTGGTGCCCTTCCCACTAAAATTAGAGAAAGGAGCAGGTGCTCCTCTACCCCTTCCTTATTGGGAGGAGGCCTAAGTAGTGGGAGCCACAGACAAAAGTAAACCCCAAGGAATTTTCCTCCAAAGCCCACCTTTTAAGAATTTTCAAGTGATGGATCCAAAATCCCAATGAATCAGAACCTTATGAAGGTCTTGTTTCTGCCCTTTTACATTCATTTGGTGAGTGGGTGTATCCAGAGCTGAGAAACTGAATTCTTTAAGTGGTTACCTTTTGGTTTGAATCTCCTATTAGAATTACCTTTCCATTGTATCTTGATGTCCAGGTAGAAAATTTAAAATTAAGTTTTTGCTTTATTGACTTGAAAACAATTACTGAGCACCTTTCTTATGCCAGATATAGTTATGGTGATGGGTCATTTGAGGGTGTTAACTTCTATGGGCAAGGGAGCGAACAAAATGAAAAGGGGAGTTGATGTTCAATCTGTGATTAGGAACCCAAGCTTAGAAATGTCATTGGTTCTCAGTTTTCCCATGTTGCTTTGTCTTGTTTTCTTGGATAGAAGCTCTGATGCCACAAAATGTATTTGGATTAGTCTTGATCAAAACAATGAATCATGGGCACACACCAAGCTTGGGAATCATGAGTAAAAATTATACTAATTGAGCAGAAACGCCTATAATCTGGATTTTTGGAGTGAGATAAACATGGATTTAAATCCAAGTTTCACTATTGGGAAAGTTTCATAATCTTTCAGAGTTTTTATCAGTAATATGGTCTGATGGTTAATTTTACGTATCAACTTGAATGGGATATGGGGTACCTAGACATTTGGTCAAATGTTAGTCTGGATGCATCTGTGAGGGTGTTTCTGAATGAGATTAGCATTTAAATCCATCAACCAAATAGAGCCTTTCATTGCCCCAGACACTGACAGGAATGAACATAGATGAGCGCCCTTCCCTTGTGAGTTTACATTCAGCGTGGTAGGGTAAGGGGAACAGAGAAATGCAAAATGAACCAATATCAAGCCAGTAAATAACCAAACAGAAAAGTAACAAACTGCAGACATGCAAGGAAAGGGATAAAAAGGTGATGAGGGAGACTAATGGGGTGTGGAATGAACTCTAAATAGATGGAAAGGCAAGGACACAAAGGGGATGTGACATTCAACCTGAGACTGTGAAGATGAGACAGAGCCAGCTACTCACAGGATGAGGAGGAAAATTCCAGACAGAAGAACGTCTTCCCTGAGGCAAAGTGGAGTTGGCTTATTCAGGGAAAAGAGAAAACTAGTGTCAGGACAAAGTAGGGGAGAGAAAGAGTATCACAAGGCCAGGTCAGAGACAGGTGGATGTGAGTCAAATCAGGCAGGGCCTTGAACTCCTACTTTCTAGGGTGGATTTATTCTAGGTCTAAGGGGAAACCATTGAAAGTGTATGGAGAATAACATGCAGTAAGTTCCATTTTAAGATCTTGCATCTTACTGCAGCGTGGAGAATGGATTGGAGGGGTACAGAAGTGGAAGCAGGTAGGAAATGTCTCATTGGTCTTGCTTGAACAAACGAGATTTGATGGTGGACCCAATTATGGTGATGGTGGTGAACACATGGAGAAACTAGCAAATTTGTGGTATAATTCAGAGATAAAATTGGTAGTATTTGGTAAGGGATTGGATATGGGCTGAGGAAGTTGTGAGAAAGGAAGGATATAAACATAATTTCTTGATTGCCAGGATTCAAAAATTATTGGAAGATGGTGCCATTTTTCTCAGGTTAGTGATTCAGAGGGCATGGCAGGTGGGCAGACTTGAGGAGGAATTGCAGTGGTGGGAGTGTGTGTGGGAAGGGTTTTGTACTGGTTTGTTAAATTTGGTATTTCTGAGACATAAGCAGAGATGTAAATGAGGCCATTCAGTGTGTGACTCTGGACCGGTAGTTCTCTCAGTGAGCATCAGAAGCACCCAGAGGGCTAGATAAGACAGATTTGCTGGGCACCAGCCCCAGAGTTTCTGATTAAGGTTTGGGTGAGGCCTATGAATTTGCACTTCTAACGAGTTTTCAGGAGACAATATGCTGCTTGTCCAGGTTCCCACTTTAAGAACCACTAGTGGAGACAGAGGATAATTTCAAGAGTCTGGAAGTCATCAGCATGAAGATAATATTTAAATCCATGGGACTAGATGAGGTTGCCTAATGAGGCTGTGCACAGAAACGAGAGAAGGAAGATTCAGATTACATTTCAAGACAGGGTAAAGAAGAAAGACTTAGTGAAAGCAGGATCAGACAAGTAGAAAGAAAACCAAGAGAGTATGGAGTTTCAGAAGCCAGAGGGATTGAGGGTTTAAACATGACAAGTACTATTGAGAAAAGAGTAAGAAGAGGGCAGTGAAATGTCTATCAATTTATCAATATTGGAACCACTGTCAAGAGCAAGTACTTTACAAACATCTCACAGAACCCTTCACAAACCCCATCAGAGGAGCTGTGTTAGCTCCATTTTATAGTTAAAGAAAGGGAAGCACAGAGATTACATAATTTGTCAGGGCAGCAGAGAACCTAAAGCCTGAATTCCTTTCTGCTAACACCCTGGGGAAGGAGAAATTTGTGTGTCCTCTACTTTCCGCTAAAATCAACAAGGCAGGCCAACCTTTGGCAAGACCTTGAAGTTGCCATTCTGCTCATCCTCCCCAAGGCACCCAGTACCTTCTGGCTGCTCCCAGACAACTTGCAATGAATCCCCCTTCCCTCTATATTCACCTGCTGTGCCAGTGAACTCACCAGGCATCCCAGCCTTCTCTTTTGCTTTCCGTGCTCAAGACCAGCCTGGCCCTCATTCCTTGGTAATGGCCTAAATGCATCTGTGCCCAGGTGATAATGAATAAAGTGGAGTGCAGTAAAGGTTTAAGGGGAAAGGCCCTGATTTGTAGTGTTTGGTGATTTAAAGGCACCAATAGCTGATTCCAAGCTATCAGTATGTTTGTGAACATAAAGTGAGGAAGAGATGCACAAAGTTGGCTCTCTGGGGCACTGTGAGTTGGTTCCAGCACACCGCCGGAATGATTTAAAATGTTGATTTTCATGATGCATATTTCCATCCTACACACAGCCTTCTGGAGACAATGTCTTAACCACAAGTTGTGAGAACTTCAGGCCACCTGCCCAGCCAGTGAAGGGAGATGTTAGAAACAGGGAGGCCAGCCTGTGTGCAACTTTCACCCAAATCTCCAAGGTCATCACCTGCCTCCAAGGTGACAAGGTCTAGTCTCGCCCAGGAACAGAGGGGATGTCAGTTTAAAAATTGGCATTCGTATCCCTCTTCGGCTCCCAGGATTCAAGAATGTACTTTTATGAGGATTACAGGCTTGTTCTTTGCAGTCAGCAGGCGTTTATGATGGCTGTAACAGGAATGAGAATTTGGGTCTGGAATAAGCCTTGCTGTTTCTTGCCAGGCGGTAGAGTTTACAGTGGAGACCAGACATGTCTTGCTCACGCCCATATGCTACTCTGTTTCCAGAATGAGAGGAAAAGGCCACATCCCCCCACAGACAGGCATGGCTGCTGAGGGTTCAGTCCTGCGGCATGAGGGGGTTTTAACTTCCTCACACAACTTCCCTTTGCTCTTACTCTGTTATTCCTAAAAGCACAGGCCACAGAAGTGGTCTCCTGGGAGTTTTGTGATGTGCTGTCCTTGTGGATAGAGTTGGAATGTTAGCTCACACTACTTAGCGGGGAGGAGACTGAGTTGGTGGAGAGTAGGGACAAGTGGGAGGGAGGGGGGTCTCACTGGGAAGACGAGGGGAGCAGCCAGAGCTGGACCCGGTGCTACTGCCATGGAAGGGGAAAACAAGGCTGGGAGATTGTTGAGAGGGGTGTTTCTTTGCAATCTCAGTTTATGACTATTTTGCAAGTGGACACAGTTAGTTTAGCAACAAACTTTTGTAGGTTCAATGTTGTTGTTTTCAAGTTGTCAGAGAAGTCTGAGAGTTTGACTTCACTGCTTTTTAGGGAGCTAATTGCCAAGTTGAGTCTTAACCCCTAAAGGCAGTTGGGAGGATCATGGTACTCCCCAGAGAGGCTGCTAAAAATCACTTAACCATAGGCTATGGTTGATTTTATATCAACTGCCCAAAGCAGTACTTCCCTTTCTGGGCAAATTTTTATTTCTAGAACTGATTGTTTTATTGTGCATAAATGACACAGATATTAATATCCATGGGCTGCTGGGGGTACTCATAGGGTGATGCTTGCAAGTCACATACTTTCATTCAGTACTCTAGGTGTAAATTTGCTCACACACGCATGCATGCAAATGTATCAAAATAACACTAATATTTATAATAATACTTTGCAATTCTATTCTGCCTTTCATCTGTGGATCTCAGCGTACTTTGCAAGCATTCATTAATTTTCCCAACACTCCTCTGAGAGAGGTAAATATTATTATCCTCCTCTTTACAGATGAAGCAGCTGAGGCAGATAAGTGATTTGCCTTGGGCCATTTAGGGAGTGTGGGTGGAGGGCTGAGATTAAGAGCTCTAAGTTTCTAGAGATGTCCATTAGGAAAGAAACCATTAGTCAAAACCAAAGGGCACTGTGGTGCACAAAACACTGGGCTGATGGAGGGCATTCCTTTCTCCTGTGAAATCTATTGCCATGGTAAAAAAAAAATTAAAAAAAAAAGACCTACTGTTTATTAAACATCTACTATGTACTGGGCACTTTTCATAGTTATTTCCTATCCCCACTTAGAATTATTCGCATGGTACAGGTGAAGAGTTGAATTGACAGTGGTGAGTATCTTGTCCCAGATCACATAGCTAAGAAGTGCCTGGGCTGGGATCAAACCCAGATCTGTGTGCCTCCCAGTCCTAGCTCTTTCCCCAAGTGTGTACATGTTCATTTGGAAATTGCAGGAAGACACCTTTCTCTTCTTCCAAGTCTCTTCCTTTAGTCTTTGTGCCTTTAACTGTCCTGTCTACTGTCAATTTCTTTGCATTGGATTACATTTAAAGACTGATGCTTTGTAGCATGTTTGATCTGGACAGCCATGCTCTAAGCACAGAAAAGGGAGCCTCTTAGGTAAGGAGCATGCATGACCAACCAGGAAGGAACACTTTAATTAGTATTACTTTTTGCTTTACTTTGTGTTATTCCTAGTGATTTTTACCAATCTGGTATCTTCTGAACAGAGGGAAATAGCCACAAAGAGACAGACTATGAGTTATCCCAGGACAGATATATTTCCAACTGTGCTGTCAGGAGAAGTGTCAAGGAGTCAAAGGGACTGAGAATTGTGAGATGAACTAAGTTTTACTCTAGTCTTGAGTCTGCTCAGAGTTAGGCTGCCCTGAGGAGCCCAGCTGACCCCTGAGACTTTCATAACTCAGCTTGCAGTCAAGATGGCCTACATGAGCTGAGGGTGCCATGCAATCAATGGGGTTGCCAAGATGTCGCTGGAAAGACCCAGAGTGTACAGCACCACCCATGTGGGAAGGAGCTTGGGAAATCCAGCACTTTAGAGACATACCCCATGGTGCCTGCCTGGTCAATGAGCCGGAAGTGGACCAACTTGACCGCAGCGGATGCTTCTGGACCAACACCAGCCAGCCCGGGGCCACTACTGCCTGGTTAGGGGTGAAACAGGGGATGGAGAAGGCTCCGAAAGATTCAGCCAACCAGATAGAATCTGCACCCTTTGGAATTAGACTCTGAGAAGTCAGCTTTGTAGTGTGATACATTTTGTAAGCAAGATAAGGAAAATCAAGTTTGAGTCACAGCTCATTCTCAGAGAAGTGAGACCTACTTATAAAAGTCAGTGATTATTCAGGAATATAAACACAGTTGACCTATCCGTTTTGTTTGAATTCTTTTATAATTGGTTTTGTTATGATCCCCGTGTCCCTCCCCAGCCATCCCTTCTACTCACAAAATCTACACCCAGTTTCTATCATCCTGTTGCAAATGCTTAAAAGCAAGATTTTACAGAAATCAGTCATTACAAAGAGGTGCTCTTTGATTCAGAATCCATATGTCTGTCACATGTGTGCTTGTCTGTACCCACACTCAGTTCACACACACTGGGTACACACAGGGTTAGAAGCACAGGAGCAAAGAGAGACTATGTCATATGCATGTGGAATAGTCTTTTGTTTGTGGTAGAACAGTCAGTCGTCCCACTATTCTGGCAAACTGGGCAAAGTTGGTCACCCTAGTTGATGAGGCTGTTCAACTGAAGGAGATACAACCCAAGTTTTTAAGACAGCAAATTGCTTGAAGTGACCCAAACTATTAGCAGGCACTTTCCAAAATAGAAATGCAACTCCACCCTCCACCTACCCAATAGGGTAAATTAGCACCTATACAATTTATAAGTTGCCATAAATATTGGAAAGCCTTTAGCAGAAGTCCAACATTAAGTTTGGCCCATCTTTGAAAGTCACAGAATAAGGATTCTGCTGGTGGTTTGGCTGTTCATATGAGTAAAAGACACAGATAAAAAAGAAAAGAAAAAAAAAAAAGTCTCACGGTGTATTCTATATGGCCATATAAACACTTCTGAAAAGTGTTAAGTGGAGGGCAGGGCTGGTAATGGGATTGTAATGGTAATGGGTTGGACGGTGAGCCTACACCTGCTTTGAATGAATCCAGGGAGCCCTGGGAGGGGAGCAGCTGGATTGGGTGATGTGCTTCCCATACCCATGCTTAACCACATAATCATTAAAGAGCAGAAACCTCTCCTTGTAATCCTCTCCTATAGGACAGCAGGGAGTGTTAGCATATTTGGACTGCTTCACATTCCTTCTTGCCTACTTTTGAGAACATACTACATTTTAAAACTTGTTGGCTTCTTTCATGTTTTATTTGACCCTATGTAATTGCATTCCTGAAGGAATAACAGGCCCCCCTAGTGATTTACACCCTGTATTAAATGTCAGTTTTGAAGAGACACAGTTAACAGTTTGGTTTAACCTCTTGCCTTCCCTCTCTCTATTAGCTCAAGACTGAATTTGAGCTCCGGCTCTTAGGACTCGGAGGCAGGGATGAAAAGATAAAAAATGAGCTGAAGCAGCAGCAGAGTTGAAGGGAGGGAGCTTCTTAGCTCTTGCCGCTTTGCCCCTGTGTAGCGGTCACCAGCCCAGGATATAAAAATATCCTTCTTCTGATGGTAATTCACACGGTTCACTTCTGCCCCAGCACAGCGGTGAGAATGGTGAGTGAGAACCGTTCTGCTGCGCGGCCACCACTGCTCCAGCCCTGGGGATGCTGCAAACCCCAGTTCTACCTGAACCAGGCAACACCCAGTGAGTAGCAGGTTTGATGAAACTGTGGGAAAAGAAACCTGTCTTAGTGATTATCTTACTTCATTGGTTTTATTTTATTTCTATGTATCACTGCGGTGATGTTATTGTTGGTTAAAATATTTCATTTGCCCATGTAGATTCACTTAAAGTATGTATATATAACAACGGCTTAACCATCACTTGTTGTGAACTAATTATTGGGAGACTCTTTCGCTGAAGCCTGACGTGACGGTATATTCACTTGCTCATGTCTCAGCACATGCATGTGCATGTGAGTGTTTAGAGTGTAGAAGTAAATATGTCCTGTATTATAACCAATAGGTGTCTAAAGCATCATTATGCCTTTCCAAAGACCACGTAAAACTATGGGACAATAGGAACTTTATGTTAAAAACAGTTGTCTGTGCAGAGCTCAAATTAACTTCATTTTCAGCTCTGCCCCTCTCTTCCCATATTTCCAGCTTTTTTTTTCCAACGACCACACTCTATGGACTTGATTGGAAATGACTGCCACTTATCCTAGGGAGAGAATGAAGCAGAAAGTAACTGTCATAAGGACAATTAGGCTCAATTCTCGGGGATATGAAGATAAAGCCAACTGTCATCATATCAGTACCTGAGACCTAAATCCCTGACTCCCACTTTAAGGCCATTTATAAACCATTAACTAAGCCATTATTTTAGAACACCATGTCTATGGGGAGAAAAATTTAGGCTGCCTTACAAGATGAGAAAGTTTGACTCTTTATGCACATATTTATCTCAATTTTATTCCCCAAGTTATTTAAGGTGATTCATATAATAGATAAAACAAAATAATGAAGAAATCAGGGCAAAGGGAAATGAAGGTAGGAGAAACAAGACAACTTCAGAGAAATGAGTGTTCACAGAAAATACTGGTTAACTATAAAGCACAATCATCCATCACCACCACTACTGCAACTAATAGCTACTGAAAAAATGGAATATGTAAAGAACGCAAGTGCTGAGTGGTATTACTGTCAGAAACCATAGAGAATGGACAACTGTTTCTTGCGTCTCATTCAAATGATTTATATTTTCTAGCTACCAGGTCCTGCAGAGATGAGCCTTATTTCTCAGAAATAATTAAAAGAAAAACCTGAAGTTCATATCCCACTTAGAAATATATGTCTCCAACAGACAGCCTTTATATTTGGTTATCATTGATCATTTTTCTTAATGCATTAGTGGTATTAATACAATTCTTATGTTCATTATTAGTCTTATTGTCATAATTCTGATGACTATGTCATATCACTTACCATAGTATGAAGTCTGTGGGACAAATGTACTGTGATAACTGTATTTTATGAAACTAAAAAAAGAACCTAGGACAATGATATATGTCCTTTTATTTTAATCACATTATATCAGTATAGACAAAGGCCACAATTGAGTCCTTGTTATCATGCACAGTGAAACATTCTTGCCAGAAAAGACTCATTGAGTTTGATGACATTCAAATTTTCACCAGGAAAAAAATCCAGCCGTGACCATACTATAAATGTGTACTCTAAAAAACAATCACTTGGAAATTTAAGAGACGCTACCCAAAACTGATAATCCCCAGACCTTTCTGTGAAACCTTCTGACCTCAGGAGCTACATTCTAATCAGCATCATGTACAACCAACCGCCAGGTCTTAACATGTGAAACTACCCAGCTAGCTAAGATTACAAATTGCAGAGTTGCTGGGATCTGGTCTCCCCCACTTACCTATCCCTGAGGCAGGCTACTTAACTTCTTGTAGCCTCAGTTGTCTTATAGTAAAAATGTTACTAGAATAGTAACTAAAACTCAAAGTTGTTGTAAGGAGTGAGATCATACATGGTATGTGAGCCCTGAAAAGTATCAGTTATGTTTATAAGAATTATTTTTCTATCTGTATTAAAAGTTTTTATGCTTTTTTTTTTTGAGAAGACTCTACCTCATTTAATAACTTATTACATGATATCATAGAACTGCTAATCAATGTCTGTGTTTCAGTCTCCCTGACTTCTGGCCCTTGGAATTTGAGGCCAAAATAAAAGCATGTGTTAAGTGCCCTGGGCAAGTTTAATATTCAGAGTAAATCTCCTCCTTTGTAACATGAATACTCATTTATGTCCATCCTGAGCCTACAGTTTGTCAGACATTGGATTTTCTTAGTTGTTTTCAGAGATCAAAGTTAGCAGTTTGCAAAACTAATGAAAGAGATATTTTCACTGTATCATTGTTTTAGGTTGCATCCTACTCATCCCTAGTGCACTGGAGCATCACCTGACATGCTCTCTTGAGAAATTTCCTCTTCCATGAATGATCTGTTTCCATCCTCTCCACACTCTTTTATTGGATAGTATGTCCTTTTAATTATTATTATTTATAAGAATTTATTATTTTCATTCTTTTATTGGATAGTTTGTCCTTTCAATTATTATTATTTGTAAGAATTTATAATTTTCATTGTTTGTAAGGATTATTATTTTTGTTTGCAATAATTTTCTTTGTGTTTGACATTGTTATTATATAATCATATATGATATTTTATATAAAGCTATAGCTTATAAAATTATACCCATTGCAGAAAATGCAGAGAAAAAAATTTTTTTTTGCATAAAACCAACAGCTAGGAGCATCTTGGTGACAATACTTTTTAGTCCTTCCTCTGGGAAAATGCGTATATGTGTTTACATATCTTTTAATAAAAATGCACATTACACATGTTGCTTTATAATCCAACTTTCCCTCATATATCTTGTACATATTTCTGTCATTAAATACTTACAGTATAAATTTAGTTTCTAGATAGAATTTCATTACCTCTCTATACCATAATTTATTTAATATGCTCTTATTTTCAGATAACATTTTGCAATTGTTTTAAAAAAATATGTGACTCAGTATAATTACTTATCTAATATAAGTCTTTCCTGCTAGACTATTGACTTTTAAACCTTTCCAACTAAAGCTAACTGTAAGCAATACATATTACTGTGACTCAGCATTCATCTGCACACACATATCAGTGGGAAAATGTCATGACACAACACTTATTTTTCTGGTAACTTCTGTTGTATTCTTTTCTATATTATTTTCAAAGACACTCTGGTCAAAACTCACTAAATTTATTTCATAACTCCCAGATGAGTTTTACCCTCAGTTTGGAAAACACCAAGCCAACAGTTCCATGGGAAGAGGGGCTGGGCTGGGCACATGGCAGCACCACACATTTGTGTGGACTGAATAGCCCCATAGCTAAATCTCATGCGTGTACACACTGACTGCTTAGGCAGTGTATTTGTCAGGGTTCTCCAGAGAAACAGAGCCAATAGGGGATTGTATTATAGTGTAGTATAGTATGTTGTATTATATATAGTATGGAATATGTATAATATAATCTCTTTTTGGAGATACGTATATACATGGGGGACCCCTAAAAATGAATTTATTTATAAAAAGGTGTATATTTATTCTGACATGTTTAACTTCAGTCACCTCCAAAATATTCTCCATTTGATGCAATACACCTGTTGAGACTTTTCTTCACTTCTCAAAACAATTTTTGAACTTGTCAACTTTAATGTCTTTTTGTGCTTCTGTCATTTTTTGTTTCACCTCTTCCACATCAGCAAAATGTTTCCCTTTGAGGATGTTTTTCATCTAGGGAAATAAAAAATGTCACTTGGGGCAAGATCAGGTGACTAGGGAGGGTTAGACATGGGGGTCATGCCGTTTTGGTCAAAAACTACTGAACACTCAACATGATGTGGGCAGATGTGCTTGTAAATCACCCATCATGAAATGGGCAAACATGCTGAAAGAGTCTTAAAAAAATTCACTGGAGCTGAACACAGCCTCCAATAACAACACCAGCTGATACACTAATACAGATGGTTTTCTAGAACACTCACCTAGCAGGGGAAGCCTGTGCCATAAGGGGCCTGACCGCTAAAAGATAATTCCATTTTTTGGAGGGGGTCTCCTTTCATATATATAGTACATACATAGTGTGTAATATGTATAATATTCTTTGTTATTGTGTGTGTGTGTATATATATAGAGAGAGAGAGACAGAGAGAGAGACAGAGAGAGAGAGAGAGAGAGAGAGAGAGAGAGAGAGACAAACAGAGAGAGAGAGAGAGACAGAGAGAGAGAGAATGAAGAATTGGTTCACACAACTATGGAGGCTGAGAAGTTCTGCAATCTACCATCAGCAAGCTGGAAAGCCAGTGGTCTCTGAAGACTGGAGAACTAGGGGAGCTGATGGCTTAAGTTCAAGGGTCAGAGAAGATGAGAAGTGATGTTCCAATTCAATGAGTGAGACAGTAAAAACATGGGGTGAAAGTGGAAGTCGGGGAATGAGTCCTTCTTCTTCTGCACTTTATTCCATTCAGGCCCTCAGCAGGCTGGGTGATGCCCACCCACACTAGGGAGGGCCAACTACTTTACTGAGACCCCCACTTCAAATGCTAATCTCATCTAGAAACACCCTGATGGATACACCCAGAAACAGTGTTTAATCTAGGCACCTCATGGCCAGTCAAGTTGGCACATAAAATTAACCATCAGAAACAGTAGTGTCCAGTTAACTCTAAGGATCTAGATTCAGACAGCAAGATAGTAATGCTGGCTATGCGTTAGGCAAGTTAGTTAACCTCTCTGTGTCTCATTTTCCTCACCTATAAAATAATAGTGCCTATTTCATGAGACTGTTATTAAAATTATTTTTTAATCTATATTTTTAAAGATGTTATTATTTTCAGAGAGAAGGGCAGGGAGGTAGGAAGAAAGGGAAAGAAACATCAATGTATTGTTGCCTTTCACTTGCCTCCAGCTATAGACCTGGCTTGCAACCTGGTTGTGTGCCCTGGCTGGGGAATTGAACCAGCAACCTTTGGGTTTGCAGGCCAGCACCAATCCACTGAGCCACACCAGCCAAGGACTAAAATTAAATTTTTAAGTAGTTAAAACATTGCCTGCCATTTAGTAAACAATAAATAGGAAGTCCCTGGGAGTTGAATGGTAGGATCAAAGGGTATGCAAAAATGTAAGACTTTTGAAACAAACTGCTAAATAACCACCCAACTTTGTCTCCCTGACCCCTGCAAAGTCTGAATCAACTTTAATTCCCACCAGCTACATCAGACTTGAAGAAGTGATTTACTAAGGTAGTGTCCACTGCTCTTCACTTACCTGAGGATATGTTGGGCTGGCTGAAAGAGGGGTGGTGGCTCTTTCAGATGGTAAGAGAAAGGAGGCAGCAGCCAGTTGCTCCAAGCAAGAGGCCCTCAAGGGATGCCCACCTACATTTTGCAGAAATCTGGCAGAAACAGGGTTGGCAGAAACCCAGGGATACTTCACAGGGTGGACAGGAGGGTCTAGCAGATGTATGGGCAGTGAGCAGAAGGCAAGACTCTCACTCCCTAGGGCACTTATTTCTATCACTATCCTTGCCACGCTGCCCCTTACTTAAGCCCTGAAACACTACCTCAAATCTGCAAGGAAGCACCTGAATCCTCTTGAATCTGTGTCAGGTGTGTTTTCCCAACAGATGAGTTGTTTTGTGAAAACTTGAAATATCCGCCCCACTGCCCCTGCCCTGCCACGTGCACACACACACACACACAAACACACACAGAGCCTATAGCTTTCTGGTTTAGTATTTTGGAAAATGCATATCAAACTCAAGCCCCAACTTGTCTATAAAGTTTTCCCTAACAACTGCAGGCCAGGTAGATTGCTCTTTCCTCTGAGCTATCACAGCAATTCTAGGCACTATCTCTGCATTTAGTACTTAATTGTATGCTGTCTGGTTCTAGAACTGTCTTAGGATGTTAGTTCCCTCCAACTATAGGGTAATTTTTAAAAAATCAGTTACCTTGTCTTACATTTCTTTTGGGTTCCTCACTGGCTTGGCTCATAGTAGGTCTTTAAATGGTCAATGATTGAGCCAAGTGTAAACTTCTCAGGATTTGCACTGAAACAAAATTACATTTAAAAAGATAAGTTTTCAGCTTCACAAACTAAATTAAAAATGGATCAAATATTTGAAAATTAAGCAATAGGGTCCAATATGATTGAACTTATTTATAATCATGGAATAAATAAAATAAACCCAGCCTTCCTAAACAGGACACAGCCCAAAAGCCATAAAGGAAGGAAAAAATGAATATATTTCACAACAAAAAATATTTAAATTTCTCTAAGGCAAAGACTTTTTCAATTTATGAGGAACATGGGCAAGTCAAGAAAAAAATGATGACCAACCCTCTCCCACTTCATCCCCTAAATTATTAGCGGGTAGAAAATGGCCAAAATTTCCCCTTCTGACCTTTGTTCTTCACTTCCCTACATAAGATGCCTTCACCTCAACTGAGGATTTTAATCTTGCTCCCTTTTAAAATTGTCTCTCTAGGCCCTGGCTGGTGGCTCAGTGGATAAGGCACCGGCCTGCGAATCTAAGGGTCACTGGTTCAATTCCCAGCCAGGGCACATGACCAGGTTGCAAGCCAGGTCTCCAGCCAGGTCCATAGCTGGAGGCAGGTGAAAGGCAACCTTACACTGATGTCTCTTTCTCCCTCTTTGCCCCTCTCCCTTCCCTTCTCTCTGGAAATAATAAATAAATAAATAAATCTAAGGGGAAAAAATCCTAATATAGTTTTTTAATTATCCCTCTAGGCATGTATCTCCCTTCTGTCTCCTCCACTGTCTATTTCCCTTTATACTCTGATTCTTGAATATGCAAGAACTGAGGGGCTTTGTGGTGGTGCTATAGAAAAAGGATAGATTTCTTTGAACTTGCTGCAGTTGGCAGAAGTATTGGACACGTGACTCTCAATGGGAATACCAGCCACTTAGAGCTTGGCTATGCCAGAGTAGCAAACATTGCATGGTTGTAAGTGGTTAATATCCTTGGCTAACACACGGGTGACTAATGTTTTCTAAATGGTCTGCTTTACTCTAACATCAGTTTATTAGGTTAGAGAAAGAATCTCATCATAACACCATAACATGCAATTTTGGAAATTTTGGAACATCGGGAATTTCATGCAAGACTTCATTATAGGGTGAGAACTGAAGCATGCACAGGAAGGAGAAAATCACGCATCAGTTTTTAAAAGTTTGTTCACTTTCTAGTTCTGATTTTATTTAGAACAACAGAATCAAACCAGGAAAGTATTTCTTTTCTTATCACTAAAGAGAAAACTCAAGTTTTACTAATGTTGCCAAGTAATTGAAAAAGGGCTACTGTTTAGAAAGAAGATGCTCAAGACAGAAGAGGAGACGTGGGTGAATAGATGAGCTCTGTTGGATGGTATTTTGGGGGATATTGTTAATAAGGATGACGTGTAAATAAGGAAGTCACTGAAATTGATCTAAGTTCATCTTAGCTTCTTTGAGAACACATTAAAAAGTATCCTTGTTTATCAAGCGGAAAAGAAAAATTGATAGTGGAAAGTGAAGCTTATCTTTTATAGAGTATAAACTATTACAAAGAATAAAGAGGAATTAAAATTATCTGGTTAGAGTATCTGAGAATGTTCCCTTAGAAATGCCAAACTCCTGACATTCTGTTCTTTTTTCAAAGAGCAGTAAAAAAGACACAAGCAGTCCTCAGGCCCTGGTCCACTGAAACCAGCAGAGCAAGGAGATAATAAACAGGCACAAGAAGGGGTATTCAGGACCCCGGCCAGCCTTGGTGCCTAGACAGAACTGCCCCTTTTATATACATTGGCCCCTTATAGGAAACAGCCAGGTAATTTACCAGAAAGCATACATTATTAGAAAGAATCTGGGACAGACCAAGATATGTGGCTAGAGGTTAGGAAAATATTCCCACCATCTTCCTTGAAGACTGAACAGTGCCCCAGGGTGGTGAACCAGGGTTCCCACCCTCCCAATCACACCAGAGGCTCCCTCTCAAGGCAGATGGAGAAGGTACTAGCAACCCTCTCGGGTCATTAAATGAACAACTCATAGGCCCTGGGCTGATGGAAAGTGGGGTGGTGGGGTGATGGGGGGAAGAGTGGTGGGACACAGCCAAGTCTGAAGGAGACAGCCATAGACTGTGGATCACTTGTAGTTTTAAACAGGCTGCTTAGGGCCAGACTAGGACACCATCTGACATCACCAGGGGTGGATCCAGAAAGAGGAGACTCCATATAATTACTGAGATAAATTCCACCAAGGTCTTCATGATTTTCATTATTTCCTCTCCTGCATAGTTTTTTTTAACATTTATATCTTTTCCTTCAAGCTCGTGCCTATTATTTCACTATTTTTATACTTTAGTTTACTTCAAATTTAGTATTTTGCTCCTCATTCCCCTTACTCTACCTTCTTCCTTTCACTTCCTATTTTTGTTTCATTTTTTTCCCTTGCTATAACTTGTTTCCATTCTGTACTCTTACAATTTCTTCCCCTCCAGCCTCTCAAAACCATTTTTCTTGTCATTAGTCATCTCAAATTCTTTTTCCCATTCTTAAAAATAACCTTATTCTATCTCTACCTTTATCAATATTTGCTCTTTGCTTGTGGATATGGTGGTTGTTGTTGCATTTCTTAAATTTTACTTCTAGATCTTTACTATTTTTGTATTTTAAATCTCAGATTTTACCATTCCCCTCTCCTACTCCCTTTTGTCTTCCTCCCATCTTTTCTTTCAGTTTAATTTTTTAATTTTTCCCTGTCTTAGCCTGGTTTTCATTCCTCACTTTTAGTTTTCCTTCTCCCTCTACATCTCTCAAAATCACTTCTCCTTCCTCAAGACATCTCATAAGCTTTTCTTTCTTTTTTCCTTCTTATTCTCATTCCATCTATATTAATCTCTGCTCACTTGTCAATGATATTGGTGTGGTGGATCTTTCTCTCCAATATGGTTTCTTTTTTTTCTCTATATTAAAAATTTTTTGGTTTAAATCTAATACTGTTCTCTTCCACTTTCTTACTTTATTCTGCCTTCTTCCCTCCCTTTTTATTTAGGATGTAAATTTTCTTGCATTCTTTGCCTTGTTTCTATTTACCACTTTTATTATTTTTCCTCCCTCAACCCATTGATAATCATTTTTCTTCCAACATTCCTTTTTATCTTTCTTACAATAACCTCAATCTCTTTACACCTTTATATTAATATTCACTCATTTGCTATTAATAGTGTGGTTATGAGTGGAGGTTATTTTTGCAGGTGGGTGTTTGTTTCCTGAACTGTTTGGTTTTCTTCTGGCAGCATATGAAACATGGCAGGCAGTGTGACTCTCAGCCAGCTGGAGGAAAGGACCTGCCAAAGAACAACCTAGTAACAACCAAAACTCAAGGACATCCTCAGAGCATCCAGCTCAGGAGTTCAAGGGGACTGCACCACTGAGTCCCACAGATCTTCTGCCACAGAAGGTCACACCTTGAAGACCAGGGAGGCAAAGCAAATCATTCAAATATGCAAAAACAAATGAGCAGGATCACCTAAAATGGGGAGACAAAGAAATAACCCCCAACCAAAAGGGAAAGATGAATCCCCAGAAAGAGTGTAAATGAAATTAAGGCAAAAACAAACAAACAAACAAAAAACTATCAGGCATTGAATTCAAAATAGTGGTTGTAAGGATGTTCAGGAGCTCAGTGAGAACTACAAGGAACTCCATGGAAGCTAAAAGGAGCATATTGGAAATTACACCAGCATGAAAGAGGATGTAGAAACTATCAATAAGAGCCAGGAGGAAATGAAGGATACAATAGAAGGAATTAAAAGCAGGCTAGATGGAACAGAAGATCAAATGAGTGACATGGAGAACAAAGTAGAAAGAACCTCCCAGACAAAACAATAAGACAAACAAACAAAAAAAACTCAAAAACAAACAAACAAACAAAACCCAAAGAGGGTTTAAGGGAACTGCTGGACAACATAAAATGTAGTAATATTTGTATCATAGGGATACCAGAAGGCGAAGAGGAGGAAGGGATAGAAACCTGTTTGAAAAAGTAATGACAGAAAACATCCCTAACTTGATGAGGGAAGAGGTCATGCAAGCCCAGGAAGCACAGAGGGTCTCAATCAAGATGAACCCAAAGAAACCCACTCCAAGACACATCATAATTAACATGGCAAAATTTAAAGACAAAGAGAGAATCTTAAAGGTAACATACAAGGGAGCCACGATAAGGCTATTGGCTGATTTCTCAACAGAAGCACTACAAGTCAGAAGGGAATGGTAAGAAATATTCCAAGTAATGAAAAACAAAAGCCTGCAATCAAGACTATTCTACCCAGCAAGGCTTTCATTTAGCATGGAAGATGAAATAAAAAGTATCCCAGACACACAAAAAAAGGTAAAAGAATACATCTCTACCAGGTCAGCACTGCAATAGATGCTAAAGGGACTGCTTTAAAAAGATGAAAAAATAGAGAAAGAGAGAGGAACACAGATACAAAGGTAAAAAATGGCAATGAACAAATACCTATCCATAATATGTTAAATGTAAATGGATTAAATGCTCTAATCAAAAGACATAAGATAGCTGAATGGATAAAAAAACACACCCATATGTGTGCTGTTCACAAGGGACCCATCTCAGAATAAAGGATCCACACAGACTGAAAGTAAAGGGATGGAAAAAAATGGTTTATGCAAACAGACATGAAAACCTAGCTGGTATAGTGATACTTATATCAGACAAAATAGATTTCCAAACAAAGGCCATAAAAAGAGACAAAGAAGGACATTTCATAATATTTAAGGGAACAATCTATCAAGAAGATATAACCCTTATAAACATACATATACCCAACATAGGAGCACCCAAATACATAAGGAAAATCTTGGGAGTTCTTCAAGAAAGATATTGACAGCAGCAACACACTTATCATAGGAAGTTTGGCACCCCACTGTTAACAATGGATATATCTACCAAGCAAAGAAACAACAAGGATAGGGGGGGCAATGAACACCACTCTTGATCAAATGGACTGAATTGATACATACAGAAACTTTCACCCCAAAGAAGCAAAATATGCATTCTTTTCAAAGGCACATGAAACATTTTCAAAAAGAGACCACATGGTAGGATACAAAACAAGCCTCCTCAAATCCAGGAAAATTGAAATCATATCAAGCATCTTCTTGGATCACAACAGCTTGAAACTAGAAACCAACCTCAAGGAAAAAACTCAAAAACATTCAAATTTATGGAAACTGAATAACATGATATTAAATAATGAATGGGTTAACAATGAGATCAAAGAAGAAATAAAAAGGTTTCTGGAAACAAATGAAAATGAACACACAACAGCCCAAAACCTATAGGACACAGCAAAGGCAGTCTGAAAGGCAAGTTCATAGCAATACCGGCCTACCTAAAAAGGATGGAAGAATCTCAAATAAACAACCTAACCCTATAGCTATAAGAACTGGAGGACAAACAACAAAGCCCAAAGTGAGTAGAAGGAAGAAAATAATCAAGATCAGAGCAGAATTAAATGACATAGAGACTAAAAGAGCAAATTCAAAGGATCAATAAACCCATGAGCTGGTTCATTGAAAAGATAAACAAAATTGACAAGTCTTTAACCAGGCTTATCAAGAAAAAAAGAAAGAGAGGACCCAAATAAATAAAATCAGAAACAAAAGAAGAGAAATTACAACCAATACCACAGAAATACAAAGGATTGTAAGAAATTACTATGAACAGTTATATGGCAAAAAAAGTCTGACAACCTGAGTGAAACAGACAAAGTTCTGGAAACATATAATCTTCTGAAACTGAATCAAGAAGCAGGAAGCCTGAATAGACTGATAACAACCAGTGAAATTGAAGCAGTAATCAAAAGCCCTGGATCAGATGGCTACACAGGACAATTTTACCAAACATTTAGGGAAGAACTAACTTATATTCTTCTTAAACTATTCCAAAAACTTCAAGAAGAGGGAACACTCTCAAACTCTTTATGAAGCCAGTGTTATCCTAATTCCAGAACCAGGTAAAGACATAACAAAGAAAGGAAACTACAAGCTAGTATCTCTGATAACATAGATGCTAAAATCTTCAACAAAATATTGGCAGTCTAGATCCAGCAATACATTAAAAAGATTGTACACCATGAAAGATGAAAATCACATGACTATATCAACAGATTCTGAAAAAGCATTTGATAAAATAGAGCGTTTGTGATAAAAATACTCAGCAAAGTGAGAAACCCAAAACTTTCCCCTTAAGATCAGAAACAAGACAAGGCTGTCCACTTTTACCACATTTATTCAACATAGTACTGGAAGTTCTAGCCATAATGATCAGAAAAGAAAAAGAAATAAAAAGCATCCAAATTGGAAAGGAGGAAGTGAAACTGTCATTATTTGCAGATGGCATGATAATGTACATAGAAAATGATATAGTCTCCACCAAAATACTACTTGACTTAATATGTGAATTTGGCAAAATAGCAGGATACAAAGTCAATATTTAAAAACTGAAGGCATTTTTGTACACCAACAATGAAATATCAGAAACAGAAACTAGGGAGAAAATCCCATTTACTATAGCAACAACAAAAATATTAAGTATCTAGGAATAAACTTAACCAAGGAAGTAAGACTTGTACTTGGACAATTATAGACACTGAAGAAAGAAATTAAGGAAGATATAAATAAATGAAAGCATATACTGTGTTCATGGATTGGAAGAATTAATATTATTTAAATGTCCATACTACCTATAGCAATCTATAGATTCAATACAATCCCTATTAAAATATCAATGGCATATTTCACAGATCTAGAACAAATATTTCAAAAATTTACATGGGACCAAAAATGAACCCAAATAGCCTCAGCAATCTTGAGAAAAAAGAAAGAAGTAGGAGGGAACACAATACCTGATATCAAACTATATTACAAGGCCACTGTAATCAAAACCAGCTGGTATAGGCACGAGAGCAGACACATAGATCAATAAAACAGAATAGAGAGCCCAGAAATAAACCCATGTCTCTGTGGTCAATTAATATTTGATAAAGGGGATAGGAGCATAAAATGGAGTAAAGATAGCCCCTTCAATAAATGGTCTTGGGAGATCTGGACAGGGACATGCAAAAAAAAAAAAGTGAAACTAGACCAACTTACACCATACACCAGGATAAAAAGTTGGATAAAGGACTTACACATAAGTGACACCATAAAAGTTGTAGAGACCCTGGCTGAGGGCACAGTGGATAAGGCATCAGCCTGTGAACCCAAAGGTTGCTGCAGGTTCAGTTTCCCAGCCAGGGCACATAACCAGGTTGCAAGCCAAGACTCAGCCAGGTCCTTAGCTGGAGGCAGGTGAAAGGCAACCATACATTGATGTTTCTCTGCCTCTCTGCCTCTCTCCCTAACCCTCTCTCTAAATATAATAAATAAAATCTTTTTTTAAAAAAGCTATAGAGACAGCTATTAAGAAAAAAAAAGTTGTAGAGAAAAACATAGGCAGTTAAATTTCAGATATCCCATACAGCAATATTTTCACCAATATATCTCCTAAGGTGAGGGAGATAAAGAAAATATAAACAAATGGGACTACATCAAATTAAAAAAGTTTCTGCAAGGCTAAAGAACATATCATCAAAATGAAAAGAACACCAATGGTACGGGAAAACATTTTTGCCAATGATACCCTAGACAAGGGTTTGATATTTAAATATACAAAGAACTCATACAGCTCAACACCAGAAAGACAAACAATCCAATTGAAAAATGGGCAAAGAACCTAACCAGATACTTCTCCAAGGAGGCCATACAAAGGGCCCATAGACCTATGAAAGGATGCTCAACATCACTAGCCATCAGAGAGGTGTAAATTAAAACCACAATGGCTCTGGCTGGTGTGGCACCATGGACTGAATGCCGGCCTGGGAACCAAAGTTTCAGCAGTTTGATTCCCTGTAAGGACACATGCCTGGGTTGCAGGCCAGATCTCAGTTGGGGACATGCAAGAGGCAACCACACATTGATGTTTCTTGCACTCTCTTTCTCCCTCCCTTCCCCTCTCTCTAAAAATAAATAAGTAAAATCTTTTTAAAATAAATAAATAAATAAAACCATAGTGAGAAACCAACCACCTCACACCTGTCAGAATGGCCACCATTAACAAATCAACAAACAACGAGTGTTAGCTAGGATATAGGGGAAAGGGGACCCTAGTGCACTATTGGTGGGAATGCTGACTGGTGTAGCCACTGCAGAAAACAGTATGGAATTTCCTCAAAAAGCTAAAAATGGAACTGTGTTTGACCCCATGATTCCACTGCTGGGATTATACCCTAAGAATCCTGAAACACCAATTCAAAAGAACCAATGTATGCCTATGTTCATAGAAGCATTATCTACAATAGCCAAGACCTGGAAATAAGCCTAAGTGCCCATCAGTGGATAAATGGATCAAAAAACTGGTACATTTACACAATGGAATACTACACAGCAAAAAGAAAGAAGGAACCCTTACCTTTTGTGATAGCATGGATGGAACTGGAGAGTATTATGCTCAGTGAAATAAGCCAGGCATTGACAGACAAGTACCATATGATCTCACCTATATCAGAAAAGTAATGAAAAAAACAAACAAGCGAGCAAAATAGAACCAGACACATGGAAACAAGGAACAAACTGACAACGACCAGAGGGGAGGGAGAGGGAGACGGGGTGGAAAGACAGGGAAGGGGCTAGTCCAGGAACATGTATGAATAACCCATGGACATGGAAAACAAGGTGGGGATTGACTGTGGGAGTGGGAGGTGGGCTGGGTGGAGGAGGGCAAAGGGAGAAATTGGGACAACTGTAATAAAACAACAATAAAATATTTTTAAAAGAAAATACAAACATCCAAAAGGAAATGCCTTTTAGTAACTTTGAAGTTCCTTTAACATATTCTAGGAAATGAAGTTTTCTCAAAACATTTTTATTCAGGAAATTTGGAAAAGAATTTTTTTCATCACAAATATCACTTGTTTTGTTTCCATGACCCTGTATGCAAGATTAAAGGTAGTAGCTGTATGGCACATTTTGCCCAAGGATGTAGAAGCCTTAGAAAGAATAGGATTCCAATTTGCTAAAGGAAGAGACACAAGCATGAAAAATCGCTTGATAAGTCTCAGAATGTGGGCTCTGCTAGCTCTGAAGGCAGTTCTCAGCCACCAGGTGAACTTCGGGGCTGCTCATCAGCTGGCCCCTTAAATCATGGCTGCCAAAAAAGAAAAAATGATTGTTTCCACAGGATTCTATTCTGTCTCATTAATGTAAACACCCCATGTTTTTACTCTTTGGAAAGTCAACATTATTAGTAAATACTTTAAAATATGATTCATCATCTTTTAATTGGAAGGATTTAAAAATACTTCTTTATGACATATGTCCATGAGGAGGAAAGTGGGATTCCTTTGTCAGTGACCTACGTATCTTGAAGATTTTACTGAATTATCAAGAGACAAATATGTGAATGGAAAAACTGAAATGCAAGACAATGGGAAGTGCATTACTAACCAAGTCAATGGTGTTAAATGCTTATAGAAATGTTACTGATAGGTGTCAAATATCTGTTCTGATTGATTCAGGAGGATATCACAGTTGGAGGGAGATTTTAGAACCTGGCAAAAGGATAAGAGAGGTGTAGTTAATTGATCCTTTGGGATTTATTGCCATTAAATGCTTTGCGTATCTGACTTTTTGAAACATAAATTGGAGCCATGTGTGTGTGTGTGTGTGTGTGTATGTATACACATACAAGTGTTGTTTGACATTTATCTCTCTCTCCCTGAAGATACATAGTTTTTTACATTAGTATGAAAATTTGCTCATGAAAAATGTTTGTAGGTACAATTTAAGAAGTTGTTGTTGTGCCTGGGAGGATTTTATCTTTTAGCATAAAAGGCGACTAACACATTCTAGGCATCTGACCATTTAGAGTAGCCAGCTGGTTCTCACCATCCCAGCTTCCTTTGCCATTGTAGAGGCTGCAAGGCTGTCACACTTCGGTGCAGGACTGAGCAGAGAACAAATCTATGAGCTAGACCTAGGCGTGACCTGGACCTAGTGCTGTTTGAACAATAAACCCAGGACAAGATTTTCCATTGCCCTGCTCAACGAGCTCAAGTCAAACCTGATACTTCTGCTATTTGGCCTACATACCAAGATATATGGTTACATCAACATACTTGTTGACAGAATTCACTACTTACTTATTCTAGGGCAGGTGTTCCTAAACAAGGATATAGAGACTCTTAAGAAGTCAATGAATTCCTGAAATTATAAGAAAAATTTGGTGTGGAGATGAGTGTGTGTGCTTTTCTAAGGCATGATTCTTCAATTCTCAAAGGGATTGTGGTCCCAAAACAAAAATAAGAACTGCTTCTCTAAAAGAAAAAAATTTTCTAGGATTTTCCCAATGAGTAAAATTCAGTAATTTCTGGATACATTTTTTTTTCAGAAGAATTAAGCTGAATAACTTAAAACTTCACTCCACTTTTCTTTCTGCACAATTTTTATTGCATAAAAATACAGAATAGTGTATTTGTTCATTCAGATTTAATCTTCCTATGTTAAAAAATGTGTGAGATCATTTCAACAAATGAAATGCATATTGAAAATTTTTACTCAAATATAAATGTTATTTCATACTTCAACCTTTTATTTATATTTTAGCTAGTTTACCCAAAATATCTCAAAGATTATCTCAGAAGAGAAGGCAACTATAGCTCTCTTCCAACTAATCCTCGGGAAATACAAAATCATCAAACTTTTTATCACTGAAAAGTATATTAGCACTCTAGTCAATCACTTAAAACATCTTATCAAAAGAACTATAAATAATTAGCCAATGAAAGAGATAAGATGAAATTATAAAGTGCTCAATTAAACCCAGAGAAAGTAGAAAAGGAAGATATAGAGACCAAAAACTAGTACACTGAAGAAAAAACAGCTAATAAGGTGATAGAATTCAATCCAATGATACCAATAAAAATTTAAAATGTGAATGATCTTAACACACCAGTTAAAAAACAGAGATTGTTAGACTGACTACATGCTATCTATAACAAACCCACTTTAAAAGGAAGATGTAATATGAAAATGCTAACTAAAGGAAAGCTTGATTAACTATGCTAATTTCAAAGACTTCAGAATAACAAATTATCAGAGCTAAAGAGGGACATTCCATCATGATAAAGAAGTCAATTTTCCTCAAAGTTGTAATTATATATATATATATATATGCATCTAAGGAGTAGAGCTTCAAAATGCATGAGGCTTAAACCAACAGAAGCAAATAAATAGATAAGTACACAATGATAATTTGAGACTTCAACACTCCTCTCTCAGTAAATGATTAAACAAAAAGGTAGAAAATAAATGAAGATTTATATGACTTAACATATCCGGCAACTTGACCTCCATGACTTTTACAGCTCACTGCATTCAACAGCAGTGGGGTATACATATATTCTTCTCAAGTGCACACGGGACATTTATCAACATATACTATATCCTAAGCCATAAATCAAACCTTAACAAAGTTTAAAAATATAGAAATCACACCAAATATGTTCTTAGACCACAATGGATTAACCTAGAAATCTACAATAGAAAGGGATCTGGAAAATTCCCAGATGTTTGGAAATTGCACACACTTCTAAGCAACCCCTGAGTCAAAGAGGAGTCTCAAGGGAACTGGGAAGCACTTTGGTGCGAAGCTGGTACTGAGCAAGGGGTAAGAGAAGCTGGCAAGGCCCACCGGTGAAAGGAAGCAGAAGCCAGCCCCTGCCTCAGAGAAGGACATGCCATGAGCTATGATGGATGAAGGATGAAGTTGTAGCGGTGGTTTGGACACTTGGGTGAGAAAACAGCACCTGGGGAACGTAGGGGTATTTTTAGTATTATTCTTAGTACTACATTATCTTCTGCTTTAATAAATGCAGTAAATTACAGAGCCAGATGTGGAAACACAGTGGAAGGATGTGGCAGTTTGCAATAGAGCACTCAGTTCTGAGTGCTTCCCTCCAACCCTCCAAAACATCCCATACCATGCTTCCCTCACTATAATCCGATTGTGAAAATTATAACTAAGGTTTCCTTACTAGGTGGCAGGCACTGTATATGAAGCCTTTTATGAGTGAGTTCCTATCTTCCTTCACAATGGTGAAGACTGAGGGGCCGAGGGATTGAATAGGTTCCTGACTGGCCAGTGACAAAACCAGGATCTGATTCCTATTTTGTCAGATTCCTAGGCCTCTCAATGCCCACCATGTGCTGCTTCCTACTGTAGGTGCTTACTACCTGGTTGTTAACTTTGCACTTGATTTATTTATTGTTTGTTTGTTTGTTTGTTTAAAGGAGGAATGAGGGGGACAGAGAGGGAGAGAAACATTAATGTGAGGGAGAAATACTGATCACTTGCTTCCCTATGTGCCCTAAGCAGGGACTGAATCAGCAATCCAGGCACATTCTCTGATGGGGCATCAAATTGGCAACCTTCACTTCATGCATGGAACAATGTCCAGCCAACCAAGCCACATTGGTCATGGCCACTGTGTACTTCTGAGTGTCTAACACAAAGGTCTGGGAGGATCTGACTGAGAAACGTTTTCCTTGGGCAAAAATTAGAATAAGAGTACCCAAGGAGGGTAGAGGATGGGTTGGGACAGCAGTCATATTTCAACAGAATCATGTAGGCACACATTTATAATATTTTCACTAATGTAAGTCTAGGTTTAAAAATTCATAGCTACGTTATGTTCAATAGGCCTTCTCACTGGACTGTTCCTCAGTGGGTCTCTGGGGCAATAATGTAGAAGCAGAGGGGGAAAACTCATTTAGGATGTGCATTCTCTAACTTAGGCCTTCTGTGGTTACCCATAAAAGATTGACATTAAAAGCAAAATGAACCATTTAAAATCTGTAGTCATTCTTCTCACCAAGCAATAGAAATGTTGAAGAAAAATAAGAAGGATGCTAAGATGGAGAGAAAAATATTTATGTAGGCAGAAAAAATAAAACATAAGGCAAGTTGCTGGTCCTTAAAAACTAAAATGTATGCACATACAGCACAGTGTTCAAGTTGGCCAGCTCTGGAGGTAGACTCAATGGGATCAAAAACTGGTTCTGCTAATTACTGGCTGTGTGACCTCAGGGGTCTGTTCCTTTATCTCTCTTTGTCTCAATTTTCTCATCTCTGAAATGGGGATAATAACAGGGTTTATTCTTGCTCAAGGCTATTGTGAAGACTAAGAATACAGATGTAATAGTGATCAGTGTTCAGTACATTTTTAGTTATTATAAGTCTAGCACTATGACAGAATTAAAACCATGAAGACCCCCAAAATGAGGTTTACCCTCCTGATCAAGTGTACTTTTCTGAACTTCTTAAGGCAATAATCCTCTCTTTCTAAACTTTGGGTAAACTACTGGTTTAGCATTTATTACATTTTGAATAGAGTATAGTTATTTGTGTAGCTTCCCATGGACTGTCCTTAGTTGAAATTCTCTGAAGGCAGGAATAGTCTTTTGTCTCCTGGGACCTGTCACCCACTCCCCAACCAAACAAACAGGAATAGCACCTCTGCTGGTGCCTACAGCTTAGCTGGTATTGAATAAATGTTTGTTAAATTAGACAGGACTCAAGTGAAATGCAAAGACTGGACCTACCCAGGAAACAAGAGACTGGGGGCTAGAAGAAAACAGTTTGTTACCATTTGTCATGCAGACAAAGAACTATTTCTCTTACATGTATTTGAATGAAAGGCATTCAACACTACAAGCCAGCACATTGTTGTGGTTGAAAGGAGCCTATTGAGGCCAAATAGGGGCAAATATCCTTTACAAAATATGGGCTGGGCAGCCTGCTACCTTGTAGGAATTCTGTCCACCAGTTTTAGTCTGCATTGAGCTCAGATATCTCTGGAAAGCCGCTGCAGCTTACCTGGCCAAATAGTGTGAGCTAAAGGAAACTTCAGCAGACTCTACTGTATGTCCCAGTTCGAAGTTTACTAAATTCACAGCAGTCAAATTTGACAAGAGTATATCCAGCTTTGCCCATGGAAGCCTGAGCAAGGTCATGGAGACCAGATGCGATTAGTGGTATTGCCAGGAATACAGAGGGACTGGCCAAAGGGTCATGCTTGTCCTGCAGTGTGAACACACCTATGCTCACACATACACTCTCCCAAACACTCAGGCACACCACACACATGCAGTTTTCTCACTCACATGGGCTCATACACATGTACACACATACAGTCTCTCTCAGACACTCACATATGCTCTCAAACACACACACACACACACAACTCTCTAACATGCATGTACACATACCTACACTTTTCTAGTAATTACTTCTGAAACTATACCGATAGCTTCTGTTTTGTTTATAACATCCCCGGTGCTGAGTGGTTTTCAGAGTTTGGTCCCTAAATGTAGTAGTTCTGACCTTTACATGGGCCTGTCAAAACCTTCTGTGGAGCATTTACAATGGAAATTCCCGGGCTCTGCTCCTTTAGGAATTCTGACTCAGCAGGTCTGGGGCAAAGTCTAAGAACCTGCATTTAGAAGACAAATCAGTAAGAGTCACACTTTGAAATGATTTCTGAAGACTTGTGGGTAGTTTTTAAGGCCGTATGGATTGACCCTATATTTTAGCATTGATTAGCATTGATCAATGAGACCAGTGAGACCAATGAGACCTTAAGTGGCTTTGGAGACTCAGACAGAAAAGTCTAGCTGCAGCCTGGCTGTCCTCCTCTAGGATGCTCCAGTGTCATAAGAAGAGCTATGTTCAAGAGTGGATCGTCTTACATAGTCACACCTGAAATAAGCACACAGCCTATTCCCTTGCTCTTTGGCCTACACACCTAGCCTCTCATTTTATTGAGGCAGAGATGGCAGTCAAACCCCAATCTTTTGATGATGCCAAACTCCACGTGTTTCACAGAACCACAGCTGTTTTCACTGGGTGACCAAGAATCTCAAAAGGAAGTATTTGTGTCAGGTGATATTAAAAAAGACTGCAACCAGGAAAACAGGTGCAGACTCTCTCAGAATGGAAGCAGACAAGTGTCCCCACTCCACTGGTCCCACCCACTGATAATGGTAGCACATGGGACTCAGGTCCCTAATTAGGGGTGGAAAAGAGAAGTAGGTAATCACCTGCTTTCAACCAATTTCCAGGAAAATGACAGGAAATAAAAAATGATGGCTAAAAAGTTCACTCTTTCCTTGAGATAGAGGAGAAAGGCTAGATCAAAAGGTAGGCTTCCATGGGAATAGTGACAATTCCTTTTCCCCTAGACAACATCTCTGACTCATGGATTCACAAGTGTTCTTATATTTAGGAAGATAAAGGGTCAGAATATTTTAAATCATAACTTTGAGCCCTGACTGGTGGCACAGGGGATAAGGCACCAGCCTGCAAACCCAAAGGTCGCTGGTTCGATTCCCTAGCCAGGGCACATAACCAGGTTGCAAGCCAGGTCTCCAGCCAGATTTGTAGCTGGAGGCAGGTGAAGGGCAACCATATATCGATGTCTTTCTCTCTCTCTTTGCCTTTCTCCCTTCCCCTCTCTCTAAAAATAATAAATAAAATCTTTTTAAAAAAATCATGACTTTCTTACAAACTTGTGACAAATGCTTGCCAAAGCTCAGGCACCTTTTGGTGGTCACTATAATGCTTCACCCACAAATCTGTCCCCTGGGTAAAAGTCACCACAAGAGGTTTGTTTCCTTACCATAAAGAATTATTCTCTTTCTGGGCTCAGATGCAAACACCTGGGGGGAAATTGCTGGGAGGTCTAACAAGGTGACTCATTAAGTCCCAACTAACCTCACAGTTTTGCCTGGACCTGGTCCAGGTCAGCTGTCCCTGACCCTCTTGTCAAGGCCTGTAAGGGGCCCCACATGAGTAGAGGTTGATTTTCTTTGCAGATCTCAGTTTAGAAAGAGCTCTGGTCAACTACAGGCTCCTTCTCTTCTTTTTTCCTTCCATCTTCACATTTCCCAGTTGGTGGTCACTTGTCTATTCTATACTGAGTTTCATACTCAATATTAAGCCTTTTAAGTTTCACAACTCATGAGTCTCTTTTTTTAAAATTAAGTTGAACTTCCTTTTTTACCCTCACTGAAGATAAGTTTCAATTTGAGAGAGAGAGAGAGAAAGAGAGAGGAATATTGATTGGTTACCTCATTTATGCCCTGACCAACAGGAATCGAACCCACAATCTCCTGGTGTGTGAGACGACACTCCAATTAACTGAGCCCCCTGGCCACGGCAAGTTGAACTTTTATTTTTGATAGCAATTCCTAGTCTTCCTATTTTTTCTTTTGTACAGCCATTTAAATGTGAAGCACTATTGTCCTATGTGCTCCAGCTGTGACTTAAAATTATTTCTAATTTAAACTTTTGGCATTTTGATTTAAAATCCCACACAAAACAACACTGCCTAATAACCACAAGGTATTTAATGTAATTGGAAAATATTTTATTCTGGCTTCATTTCCCTAAAAGCATTCCAAATCACCCATTGAAGGAGCTAAAATAGAAGCTTAAACTTGGAATTAATTGGAGATTAACACAGAATCTTAATTTTAAAAGTATCAAAGGGAAAAAAAATATTTAGACCCCAATGTACATCAAAGGAAAATGCTGTCTGGCAAGGTGCAATGGCTTTGCACAGCCTAATCTCTCACCACACCCTACTGATTCCATAGCTACCGCCCCACAGTAGCCACAACAACCTCTGTAGTGCTGTTCCATCACACAAGGCACTCTCCCCACGCACTGTGGCTGGGATTTAATTAATTATGGCTATTTACAAACTCACAGAAGCTAGTTACACGCCAACAGAAAATCTTCTCCAACTCAGCAAGTGGCGTCTTTGGAGGTCATTGATGAACTGCCTCCTGATGGCTAACTATTGAACCCTGATTGATCCCTGGCAAGCCTGCCAACTCAGTCTCTGCCCTGCTCACTATCCCCACCTTGAGAGTGGCCCTCAAGGCCCTGAGACTGTTGGCCAGAGGGATGAGTGAGGGGCCAAGAACAAAGTGGGAGAATTCAGAGTCCAGTACCGGCTGCATGCAGGGTTCACAGTGGTGTTAAATGCCACCACTTGGCAGCCAGGAGATTTCTACTCATGTGCAGTCTCTTAGGCAAGGTCGCATGTGCATTTTTCTTCTATTCACTTACTTGAAAATCTTGTGCTGCAGAGAAAGCAATTGTGCATTGGGAATGTTACATTTTCAAATGTTCACCCACAGAGCTTTTTGCCTTCCACCAACATTTCAATCACCTATAGTGAGTTTCACTAGGAAAAAAAAGGTTTTTCATTTAAAAGTTGAGTAAACACCACAAAATCAAAAGGGATTTGGAATTCTTAATTAGGAAAGAGAAAGAATTTTGGGTAAAGTAATCATCTTTCATTTAGAAAACAAGTTCTACCAAAACTCCATCATTTTAACCTTGAATCTACTGGCTTATAATTTGAGACTTACGTAGGAGCATGGAATTTAAGACTTTTAAGAGCTTTTATTTTACTAGGATGCAAGCATTTTAGATGTATCTTACTTTCTGACCACACTTACTAAAAAGGGCATTTCTTCTTCTACTTCTTCTCCCTGGCCCCTCTTTTCCATCTTTTTCTTTTTCTTTTTCTTTTTTAAAGAGTTTATTATTTCCAGAAAGAGAGGAAGGGAGAGAGGCAGAGAGGGAGTGAAACAGAGAAACATCAATGTATGGTTGCCTTTCACCTGCCTCCAGCCACGGATCTGGCTGGAGACCTGGCTTGCAACCTGGTTATGTGCCCTGGCTGGGGAATCGAACCAGCGACCTTTGGGTTCGCAGGCCGGCACCTTATCCACTGTGCTACCAGCCAGGGCTTCCATCTTTTTCCAATAAGTATAACGGGAACAATATTTTTAAATGGTGATTACCACAACTCAGTTGGATCACCTTTCTCCAGTGCTCTCTGAGTTTCCACACACTCAACCACGTGCAGCTGCCTCTGACATACAGATTGAGATCCCTCCTGGCAACAAGTGAATATTACCAAGATATTTTTATTTTTATTTTAAAACACCTATCAGGGGCAGTTTTCCCCTTGCCCCTCACCGGAGTGATTACTAGAAATGCAAATGAGGCTAAATCTTCCAGACAGCCAGTTCAATGGGATTCCCCTCATTCTAGAAATGGTTTTTAATCTCAAAGAGTTTTGAGCTTGGACTGATAAAGAAAAATATGTTGTTAGTGTTTTCCTGGGTATAGTGTATCCCTCAAAGCATTTTTCCTAAGAGGGAAATGTTAAGCTCTTGATAAATGAAAAATAAACTCCTGTTCTCTAAGATAAATTATTACAATGAGAACTTTCTCCGGCCTTAAAAACTTAATACTAATCTTTGGCTTTGCACGGTAGAGTTTCCCTAAACTGTTGAATGCCTTCCATGTTTCTCAAACCTTGTTTTGGTAAAGGACAAGGGGAGCATCTCCAATTGGGTAAGTGATTTCTTATCATCCTTTTACTGCAGCCACGGAGATCTTTAACTCTTTAAACAGTGACATTTAAGTCTTGAGAACACCCAGAAGCTTGCCCCAGGCTTTAGGCATTCTCCGTTTAAAAAAAAAAAAAAGAAAAAGAAAGGAGAAAAAAAAAAAAAAGGCCAGCTTGGGTATCAACAAAGAAGAAATAGAATAAGCCAGGTAGTTCAATTCTGATAAGATTGGAGATCTGTAAATCAGGTAAATTGACCTGCAAACAAGTGCCCCAGCTTGGGTAGAGGCAGCCTCTCCTCTCCTGGGCTTTGTATCTGGGGCATTCATTGTCTGAGTCGACTTAATGGCAAGAAAAGTTAGAGATAGGCTCTTTCCCAGCTTCTCTCAGCAATAAGGTTATTCTTTCACTTTTACAAACATTTTTAATCACATCTTCTTACCTTTCCTTTGTGCATCAAAAAGAGGTTATCTAAAACTGAATTGTAACCGTCTCTGGGCTGTGTCGCAAAAACTGGTAGAATCATCAGTTTTAGGAGGATTTTATCACCAACAGTGTACAGCTCTTGATTGAAATGAAATAATAGACATAAGGAATGCTTGACCTCAGAAATGACACTCCAACCTCTGCCAAAAAAACCCACTTGAAGGAAAAAAAAAAAAAAAGGAAAAAAGATCATAGCAAAATGCTCTTAAGACCTAAAAGCCAGAAAGCAAAAAGTTATTTCTTTATTAAGAATGTGCAACTTACCCTGGCTGGTAGCACAGTGGATAAGGCACCGACCTGCAAACCCAAAAGTCGCTGGTTCGATTCCCAGCCAGGGCACATAACCAGGTTGCAAGCCAGGTCTCCAGCCAGGTCCATGGCTGGAGGCAGGTGAAAGGCAACCATACATTGATGCTTCTCTCCCTTCCTCTCTCTCTAAAAATAATAAACAAAATATTTTTTTTAAAAAAAGAAAAAAGAATTTGCAACTTAGTCTTATTTTAAACCCTTTTATAATAAAGCCCATATATTACATTAATGATGTCAAACCCCTTTAATTACACTGGTAAGTTGAAAAGGTAACAGAAAATGAAAGGTTTCATTCAAATTTTTATTTTATTTTGTTTTTCATTTTGCTGGAAGTGCTGCCTGTATGGAGGAGCAAATAAATAAACACAAATGTGCCAGTATATCTAATTTTAACTTAATAAGACAGTTCTGAATATTTTATTTTATTGCTTTTTGTTTTCAAATTAAATGAAAATTTTATATAATATCAACTATAAAAAGAAAGCAAAAAAAAATGTTAGTAAGACTACATGCCTAGAATTAGGCAGTCCTTGACCTTAAATGATACAATTATAGTTGATTTTTTTCTTTACTTTTTTAGTTTTCAGAATTTTTCAATTTTCTACAATTAATATTTATTACTCTCAATTTTATTTAAAGGACAAAAAAAAAAAAAAAAAATTCCAATCATGTGATTTTATTCTTGGGTGTTTTAAATGACAAAGGTTTTGCCTTGGCCAGGTAGTCAGTTAGTTAGAATGTCATCCCACCACAGCTTGATTGCTGGTTCCATCCCTAGTCAGGGCACATACAAGAATCAACCAAAGAATGCATAAATACGTGGAACAACAAATTGATGTTTCTTCCTTTCTCTCTCTCTTTTCCTCTTTTTCTCTCTCCTTTTCTTTCTCTCTCAAATCAATTTAAAAAATTAATAAGGAATTTTGGACCCTCTTTTCCCTTTCTATCTCTCTGCTCCTTTCTGGGTTGAGTTCCTCCATGAGTTGCTTTTTCTCCTCTTCTCAACTCCCATTCCTCTCTTGTTCTTCCTCCTTCTTCAGCCAGAGTCATCTGCTTGAAACTGAATTTCCTATCCCTGGGAGGTTTCTATGAAAAAGGGGGAACTGGCTCTACGTGGGCCACCAAATATCCCTAGAATTTCTAGAATTTCAGAGCTAAACGATTGAGATCAAGGGCTTCACTTCACAATGAAGGGAACTAAAGTTGGCTGTGGAAGAATTTGCTCATGGTAGCACCACCAGTTTGGGACAGAGTGGAAATTAGAATCCAGAACTAGCCTTCCAACTTGAACTGAGAAGGAGATGAAGGCTATTAAAAGCAGCAAACAAGGAACCCTGTAGATATCTAATGCATGGAGCAGGTTGGATTTCTCTAGAAACATACTGTTTCTCCTCTACAGGAAACACAACTGTGTGAAAGCAAGTAGGAAACAGAAACTAACCTCAGTGCCATTGCAAACAGAGCAGCTATGGCCACCATGACTCAATGGGGCTGACACTGGTTATTGCCATGTAGACCCTGGCTGGTGTGGCTCAGTGGTTTGAGCACCAGTCTGCTAACCCAAGGGTCTTTGGTTCGATTCCCAGTCAGGGCACATACCAAGGTTGCAAGCCAGGTCTCCAGCCAGGTACTTAGCTGGAGGCAGGTGAAAGGCAATTGTACACTGATGCTTCTCTCCCTTTCTTTCTCCCTACTTGCCCTTCCCTCTGAAAACAATGAATAAAAATCTTTAAAATAAATAAATAAATGTATTCCAGTCAATAAAATAAAAACAATAATATGTTTAAAAAATTCACCCCTAATATTGGCAGATCTTCTGATTTGACAAGAGAAAACAGATTAAAAACATATTTTTCTAAAACTTTGCAGTTTTAAAATGTTGATGCAAATGTTTAACCAGGCCAAATATCTAGCAATTTGCAATCCTTGATGTAGAATGTTAGAACAGGGCAGCGTTGCCTCAGACTGTAGAGTGAAGGCAAATATTTTGAGGTCCTTGATAAAAGAGGAGAGGGTGACTGCCCACCACTGCTGATGTTGATCCCAGAATTAAACAGAATCAGTATATATGGTCATACAGGGGTGTACTGGGGCGTTGGGCATTCCTGATAGCTGCTCTTTCTGTGCTTTCCATTATCTTGCCTGGCTCCCCAGCCCCAATCCTTTTATATTGAAACAAGATGAAAATTGTTGTATTCTTATCTTATAACTAAGACACAAGCTCTCCCTAACCACAGCTCAGAAGCTGTATCAGTAGATTGTGGAAAATTAAATGTAACACATGAGGGTCCCTAGAATGTGTGAGCCTCTCTTCTGTTCTTTTATCAGGGGCATCCTGTGTCCTCCACCTCTCATGCTTATCTAGGAAGATAAATTAATAAATTAATTAATTAATTAATCTCTCCTCACTTGGCATTTATTTTTCTCATTCTATACACCCCAAGATAGCAAAGCCCATACCATTACCTTCCCTATTTAATCAATTCAGAACAAAAGGTATTGCTTTTAAAATACTGTATTTATTTATCTTTAGAGAGAGGGGAAAGGAGGGAGAAAGCGAGGGAGAGAAACACTGATGTGTGAAAGATACATCAATCGATTGTCTCTCACACACCTTCAACCAGGGACCTGGCCTGCAACCCAGGCATGTGCCCTGATTGGGAATCAAACCAGCGATCTTTCAGTTTGCAGGCTGACACTCCATCCACTTAACCAGCCAGGTTAAAGCATTGCTTTTTAAGTGAGGGCAGTGAAGTTTCATTTTGGCAACCTAACCTAGAAATGATTACCAAAATTATAAATACTTCCTTGTACGTTCCTATTTTCTTTGCATTTTTTCAATGAGTGTTGGTTACTTTTTACAATCCAGAAGACAAAAAGGTTAAAAAAAAAAATCAGAAGGCAAATCAGAGCCAGCCAAGATGAAAGCATAGGTAGATATGCTATGTCTCCTTTACAACTAAGAAGGAACTTACAACTACCTCAAGGCTAAAAAGAACAAAAACAGCAACCAAAAAACTCCTAAAAATCCCCAAACAAACAAAAACACCCTAAAAAACAAACCAAGAAAAAGACAAGTTTCAGAAAATCAAAATACATGAAAGTTCAACATGAAAGTAAAGAAATAAAGAAGCCAGGCAGGGAGGAGGGCAGAGCGGGACAGAGAGGATGCAGTATGGTGGCAGCAGCCAGGGGCTGTGGCCGTGGCAAAGGGTGAAAAGCGAAAAGCACAGTCATGCGCTTTAAAGGTAGGAAGGGAAACCTGGGAAGCAATCCCAGCCCCAGACCAGCCTGAGAGGCTCACGGTTCCAGTGCCGGGGAAAATAGAGCCACATTGCTTTTGACTGGGGGTTGGGGCAAAGGAAGAAACTGCTGCTCTTTCAATAGAGTCAGTTATGGGAAGTGGGAGAAGGGGCTGGAAAAGGGGCAGGTACTTGGCAAGCAGCATTTTCCCCTCTCAGTCTCCTCCCCCACATACAGCGCCACACGCTGTGAAATGGGTCCTGCCCACACCGATGAATACCTAAGGCCCTACCTCTTAACACATAACAGTGTGACAACTCCACCTACAACACAGAGGCAAACGCAGAAAGCTGTCAAGTTGAGGAGACAGAGAAGTATGGCCCAAAAGAGGTGGCAGATCAAGGTGTCAGTGGGAGAAATGAGTGTTGAGGAGATAGCCAACCTAACAGATACAGAGTTTAAAACGCTAGTGCTAACGATACTCACAGACTTGACAGGTAGGATTAAACATGACAAACACATAAGGGAAGAAGTGAAGGCTAAGTGAAATGAAGGAAAACCTACACAAAACCAGTGGTGAAGGGAAGGAAACCAGGATTCAAATCAATGAATTGGAACATAAGGAAGAAATAAACAGTCCACCAGTGCAGAAGAAAGAAACAAGAATTGAAAAAATCGAGGAGAGGCTTAGGAACCTCTGGGACAACTTTAAAAATGCCAACATCTGAATCATAGGGGTGCCAGAAAGAGAAGAGAAAGAGCAAGTAATTGAAAACTTGTGTGAAAAAATAATGAAGGAAAACTTTCCTAATTTGACTAAGGAAATAGATGTATAAGTCCAGGAAGCACAGAGTATCCCAAACAAGCTAGACCCAAACTGGACTGCACCAAAACACATCATAAGTAAAATGTCAAAGATTAAAGACAAGAGAGAATCTTAAAAGCAGCAAGAGAAGAGAAGAGTTACCTACAAAGGGATTCCTATAAGACTATCAGCTGATTTCTCAAAACTTTGCAGGCAAGAAAGGAGTGTTGAGAAGTATTTAAAGTGATGAAAAGCAAGGACCTACAACCAAGGTTATTCTATCCAAGTAAAGCTATCATTTATAATGGGAAGCAGATAAAGTGCTTCCCAGACGAGGTACAGCTAAAAGAATTCATCAGCACCAAGCCATTCTCGTATAAAATGTTAAAGGGACTTACTAAGGAAAAGAAGATAAAAACTATGAACATTAAAATGACAACTCACAACTATCAACAACAAAATTTTTTAAAAAACCAAATTAAGCAAACAACCAGTGTGGGGACAGAATCATAGGTATGGGGAGCATTGGGACGGGTGTCAGCTGGGAGAGGGGAAGGTGTAGAAGTGGTGGAAAGGTGCAGGGATTAAGGAGTTTAGTTGGTGGGTGCAGCATAGACAGGGGAAAGTTAAGAACAGTATGGGAGAGGGTGAAGCCAAAGAACTTATATGTACAAATCATGGACATGAACTAAGGGGGTGGAATTGCTGGAGGGAGGGGGTTGCTGGACAGAGGCGAGCAAAGGGAAAAGAAATTGGGACAGTTATAACATAATCAATAAAATATACTTAAAAAATTTAAAAAAAGGCAACTCAAGCTACGTCTATTTAAAGAGTAAGATCTGCTAACAGATAGGGTATAAAGCTACCAGTGAAATGAAAAGAACTTCAGCTCAGGAGTCAACAAACCTGAGTTTGAATCCTGGTTTTGCTGCTCAGCCTTAATCTCTGACACTCAGTCCTTTCTTCTGCTAAATAGAAATAACAATGCCAATATTTCAGGTTATTGTAAGGACTAAATGGTAAGTTGTGTGAGACATAGTAGGTTCTGAATAAAAGGTAATCATGGTTTATATGCTCAACCACTCAACATTACAGTGAGGGAATTTTGGAAAGCCCTTGTGAACATTTGAATTGATATGTATCCTTGAGAACGAATCATCCTGAAGTGAACAGACAGCTACGCAGTTTGTCTCTGTTTACCCTGCCAAAACCTCTCAGCAGGGCACCACAGAACCATATTGGATGGTTTGGGGCCCTGTGAAATCATTTAAATTGTTCCTTCATTTTGGGTAATAGGCCATTTTTAAAGAATCACTTTAATGTACAGGATTGGCTGTAAAATAAGCTGCTTTTACATCTTCAAATAACAATAGATATATACTTCATTTTGGTCTTTTTCAGTGTGCTTTAGGACAGGACAATATGTTTGATAAATTTGGGTCTTGAACCAACTGTTATGATACTTTTAATAATGCTTTGCAGGCAGTAAATGCTCAATAAATACTTATTATGTGTGATTAAATGCCCATATTCCTTGAAAAATGGCCACAACTTGATAGACTCCAATGGGAAGAGTGCATCCATAGAAGCTTCCCTGCTCTCAGAATTAAGGGAGACCCCAACACCTTCAGGGCTAAGTCTATAAACTAGTTAAGCCTTTTCCCTGCCTATTTGTTTGTTACTGTTGTTTTATAACATTTAATTTACAATTCATTATGTCAACTTAACATGAGAGTTTTTCTTCTTTTTTAGAGAAGTGCTATTTAGACTGACTAAAGAGTTATGACCCACCTCCCTCTGACCCACTGCCTCTGTCCACTCTGGGCTGCCCTGCTTCTGGCCCAAGTGATTGCCATTGGCTCCCACCTGGGCTTCCTATCTCCTGCAACCTACGTTGTGCACAACCACAGTCTTTGTGAGGCACCAATCCTGGCCTGTGACCTACTGGATAATAAGAGCTATCAAATACTTACTGTGCCAGACATTGTTTAAGGATTTGATATTCATTATCTCATTTAATCCTTCTGACAATCCCATGAGATAATCTCCATTTTACAGAGAAGCAGAGAGAGGCTCAGAGAGGTTAAGTAAATGATACAAGTAAACGGTATGTAACATTTTGTACTTCCTTCATCCACTTACTTACACACACACTCCTCTCTGATTGCAGCCAAAGCAGCATGCTGACAGAATGCACTACTTGTGGTGACCCCTCTGCCACACGCTGTCTCCCCTGTCCACAACGCTCTCTCCCACTTGACACTCAGATGGGGGTCCTCTCCACTGGGAAGCTTTCCCAGATATCCCTCCAACTCCCCACCTAGTCCTGACATTCCCCCAGCTCACTTCTCTCACCTATGGCTTTGCCATTGTTAGTTTACCTACCTTTCTCTTTTATCAAACTTCATTAGGGCTGGGCCTTAACAATATTGTATGTACTTACACAAAGCCTGGGAAGTAGTAGACAGTAAATGTTTGCAAAATGGATGAATTCTGAGATCCTTAAGAGTGTCTTACTGATACTTGTATGCCTCAAACCAAGTTGCCATACCAAAGGATGAGCCGGGAGAGGGCAGATTAACTGAGAGGCAGTTTGGGTGTACTACACAAGTGGGGCACCACAAGTTGTGAGCTGGAGAATTAGTAAACATAGGTGTGTCAAAGTTGGAGACTGAGGAACTCATTAGGGCCTCAGCCGGACAAACAGGGATTTGGATATGGAGCAATGGAAAAGGGTGTTTGAGTCAGGTTTCTCCAGAGAAACAGAACCAAATACAAAAACAAATTTATATAAGAAATGATGGGTTGCACAATTATGGTAGCTACATGTTCCAAAATGCGTAGTCAGCAAGTTAGAGACTTGGGAGAGCCCATGGTGTACTTGAATGTCAGCAGGCTTCAGACCCAGCAAGAGCCAATGTTTCAGTTCAAGTTCAAAGGAAGGAAAAAGATAATGTCCCAACTCCATGACATTTAACTGGGAGGAATGCCCTTTTACTAGTGGGAGGGTCAACCTTTTTGTTCTCCCAGTCTTTCAACGGATTGGATGGGACCCACCCACAGTGGAGAGGGCAACTTCTTTACCCAATCTACCAATTCAAATATTAATCTCATCTGGAAATACCATTGCAAACAAACCCAGAATAATGTTTGGCCAAATGTCTGGATACTTTGTGGACAAGCCAAGTTGACACATAAAGTTGGCCAGCATAGATAGGTGGGGACAGGAACAGGATGGAATAGAGTTGATTCAGGGAGATCCTCAGAGGTTCCAGGTTTCAATCAGAATCCTTTGACTTGCAGGTTGGTGTGGTCCCTTCTGATGTGGACAGGTCTTCAAGCATCCCTTCCTGCCAGTTAATGGCCTGAGGAACCCACATGTCTCACCACTGTCCTCAAACCTGCTTTTCTCTCAAAACTTCCACAATAGCCCTGGCTGGTGTGGCTCAGTGGATGGAGTGCTGGCCTGTGAACCAAAGGGTCGCTGGTTTGATTCCCAGTTAGGATGCATTCCTGGGTTGCTGGCTTGGTCCCCAGTTGGAGTGTATGTGAGAGGCAATTGATCAATGTTTCTTTCTTTATCTTCCTTTCTTGATCAATGTTTATTTCTTCTTCCTTTATCTTCCTTCCCTTCTCTCTAAAAATAAATAAATGAAATCTTAAACTGTTGCCAAGACCTGTCAGTTCTCCCTGTAAAATGCTTTTCACGTCCCTCATACCCCTTTACATCCTACTGCTACTCTATAGAGCAATGGCTGTTCAGGTTCTAAATGGGAAAGAATTGGGTGGGAGGGGGGTCACAGTCGTTGCAAAGGAGGCTTAGGGAACTGGTTTTGAAGCTGCTACCACAGCACAAAATGAAATTTTCTTCAGAATGTATGTTATAAATTGATAATAGAGTGAAGTTTGATATAACTATGCTTACATACCATAAATTGGGAATGTGTCCACTGTATGTATCAAGTTACATATATATATATATATTTTTTTTTTTTTTCATTATTTTTAGAAAGAGGGGAAGGGCGAGAGGCAGAGAGGGAGAGAGACATCAATGTATGGTTGCTTTTCACCTGCCTCCAGCCACAGACCTGACTGGAGACCTGGTTTGCAACCTGGCTATGTGCCCTGGCTGGGGAATCGAACCTGCGACCTTTGGGTTCACAGGCCGGCACCTTACCCACTGCGCTACCAGCCAGGTACATATATTTTTAAAATTTGTGATAGAGATCATGATGGGAAGATCCTACCTGGTCCATTGACTAACAAAAATGTTCCTTGAACAGTTTCTTTGACTCCAAGCTCTTTCTCCATTGCTGCTGGATAAATCTCCCTAAAGCCCAGCTTCAACACCATCATTGCTCACCAACTTTCACCGCCTCCTCAGTACCCACTAAATAAGAAACAATCAGTCAGTAAATGGACTCTATGGCCCTTCAAAATACAGATCTCACTTTTCTGAGATTTTTTTCTGAACATACATTCCATGAGTCACTATTGCCCCCTATATCAATACGGAATGCCTTTGGCTACAGGTAATAGAACATTCACTGAGTACTAGCTTAAACAAATAGAGAGTTATTTTTCTTACATGATAAGGAATTAGTAAGTGTGCAGCTCAGGACTGATGCAAGTACTTAGTGGTGGACCCACAGTCCTTTCCTCTCCCTCTTCTACCATCACATCATACAGGTTGCAACCTTGGCTTACTACTTCATGACTACAAGATGCATTTCCAGATAATTGCACCCAGTAGGAGAAAGAAGAGGCAGCAAAGGGCAAAAGTTGAAGGAAAGTACATGCCCATTGAGCCTGTCATGTTTTTATGTGGAAAATGAATTGCCTAGAATCTTAACCCAGCTTATGACTCAGGGATCAGAAGGGTGTTGTCACCTGGGGGAAGGTGACTGGGAAAGGTGGGCTTGTGGATGGAGGTAAGCCAGCCAATCAGTAGGACCTGCCACACATATATCCCCTCTAATTAAGGAATTAAGGGGCTCATTCATCTTACCCCATATCTGCCTTCACATCATTCCCTTCACTTTGAATTACCTTTGCCCTGCCCCATCTCTTTTTATTGAAGGCTTTTTACTTTGTGTAAGTCCTGTTAAAATACCAATTCCTCCAAAAAGTCTTCCTCATCTTTCTCCAAACCCCTCATAAAATTTCCCCTTCTGATATCAACCACTGTTTGTATTTCTCCTGTACCTAGAACCTCACACTGTGCTATGGTTAATTATATGTGTTCCATCTCCCCATCTGTATATATTTAAAAAAAAATTTATTGAATATTTTATTGTTGTTCGATTATAGTAGTCCCAATTGCTCTCCCCTGCTTCCCAACCCTTTACTCCCACAGTCAATCCCCACCCTGATGTCCATGTCCATGGGTCATTCATATATGTCCCTTGACTAATCCCTTCCCCATCTTTCCACCCTTATCCCTACCCTCTGCCTCCCTCCCCTCTGGTCACTGTCACTATGTTCCTTGTTTCTATGTCGCTGGTTCTATTTTGTTCATTTATTTTATTCAGTAGGTTCCTCTTAATAAGCGGGATCATATGGTATTTGTCTTTTGCCACCTGGCTTATTTCATTTAGCATAATATTCTCCTGTTCCATCTATGCTGTCACAAAAGGTAGGAATTCCTTCTTTCTTTTTGCTGTGTAATATTCCATTGTGTAAATGTACCACAGCTTTTTCATTCACTCATTTACTGATGGGCATGTAGGCTGCTTCCAGCACTTGGCTATTGTAAATAACACTGTTATGAACATAGAGGTGAATAGGTTCTTTTGAATTGGTGTTTCAGGATTCTTAGAGTATAATCCCAACAGTGGAATCATGGGGTCAAAAGGCAGTTCCATTTTTTAGTTTTTTGAGGAAATTCCATACTGTTTTCCATAGTGGCTGTACCAAGTCTGATCTCCAAAATACACAGTATAAAGAACTCATATGACTCAACACCAGGAAGACAAACTACCCAATTAAAAAATGGGCAAAGGACCTGAACAGACGCTTCTCCAAGGAGGACATACAGAGAGATGCAAATTAAAACCACAATGAGATACCACCTCACACCAGTCAGAAAGGCCATCATTAAGAAGTCAGCAAATAACAAGTGCTGGTGAGGATGTGGAGAAAAGGGAATTATATACATTTTTAATTAAAAAAATATGTTTATTGATTTTAGAAAGAGAGAAAGTGAGAGAGAGGGAGGGAGAAACATCAATTGGTTACCTCCCATATGCCCATTGACCAGGAATCAAACCTGAAATCTAAGTATGTGCCTTGCCTAGGAATCAAACCTGCAACTTTTTGGTGCATGGGATAATGCTCCAACCAACTAAGCCACCCAGCTAGGGCTCTTCATCTATATTTTGAGGTTAAGAGGACAGGTAGCAGGTCCCATTCATCTTTGTATTTTCAAGGCAACTCAGCACCAAATAAGTGTTTAATAAGTGTTGGATGAATTAGGCACATTCTGCAATATTCTGTGCTGAGTAGAAAAGTCTGAAATCCTCACACTGTGTCTATAATAGCCCCTCTGATCTGAGGCAAAGGAGAACATCTGCAGTCCTCTGTGAATATTGGCTGCTGTCCTCTGTCCTCATCCAAAGCAGGGACATCTGTAGTGGCAATGTGACTACCAATGCTTTTTGTGTCCCTCAGACCAAATGTGCAGCTGTTTCCTGGGTGGAAAAGTAAGAGAACAATAAAATCCAACAAAATAAACAGCAAATTCAGCAGGAGACTTACATGGGTATAAGGCAAAGGTTAAGAACCTTGAATTTGTGCAGCAATGTAAGCAATAATATTAATATCAATTAATACCATTTGTAAAACTCCTTATGCCAGACACTGCACTATCCCTTGGACTTTTCATAAGAACATATCAAGGAAACCAAGACTCAGAGTAAGGAATTTGCCCAGGGTCACATAGCTTGTAAGTGGTAGAAGTGGGCCAAGACTCATTTCTTAGTGCAAGCCGGTAAGGGAAGGGATGTTAGTTCTGTTTTATGTAGGGAAACAGTGCAACACAGAGAAATCAAGTGACTTGCTTAAGGCAGTGCAGTAAGGTGGTCAAAGGAATGGGCTCTGGAGTTGGCCTGCCTGGGTGTGAAGCCTCACGTGACCTAGGGCAAACTGTTAAAAGTTTCTGTGCCTTGGTTTCTTCATTTGTAGAACTGGGACAACAGTTGCTTCATAGTTGCTCATGAAAACAAAATGAGCTAAGTACACTATCAAGACTGTCCCAGATCCGGGTCCCACCAAGTATTTAGTGACTTTGCCAGGAGTGCCACTAGCCTATATGAGAGAGAAGCTAAGACAACACACCTAGTGTACTAAGCAACGGGGACTTGGACATTGAAATGCACTTCGGTCCTTCTGGAGAGAAGTCATGCACTGGATAACGTCATTTCAGTCAAGGAGGGACCTCATGTACAATGGCGGTCCTGGAAGATTATAATGGAGCTGAGAATTCCTGTCACCCAGTGATGCTGTCATGCAATGCATTACTCACGGTGTGTTTGTGGTGAAGCTGGTGTAAACAAACCTACTGCGCTCCCAGCCATATAAAAGTATAGCACATGTAATTATGTACAATACCTACTTACCATTGCGTTGTTTATTGTTGCCTACAGTATTCAGTACAGTCACATGCTCTCCAAGGTTGTAGCCTAGGAACAACAGCATCATGTAGCCTAGGTGTGTAGTAGGCTATACCATCTAGGTTTGTGTAAGTGCACTCGCTGATGATCACACAATGATGAAATTGCCTCACGACACATTCTCAGAATGTATCCCCAGCATTAAGCAGTGTTTGACTGCTTTCTGGCTCCCCATGGCGGAAGTCCTGTTTCCTGTCGAAAAGGAACTTCTTCTAGGTTTTCCAACCTTACGCATCAGAGAATCACAGCTTTTGAACAGAAGGGCTCTGTCTGCATTTCTGTCCACTGTCAGTATTAATTGACCCAGAGAATTAGCAGGCTTGGCTTTTGGAATTGTCTGGGGGTTGGTGGGGAGGAGCTTCACTTGGGGTGTGTTGAGCTCTGTGGATGAAGTAATCTTTGGTATTTTTGTAGTATTATGCATTATGCAATTTTGATTTGTTTAAGCTATTTTCCTCATGTTGGTAGCTAGTCTTCAAAGATGCTCCTGTACTGATATTTGATATTTATACCCTTCTGTAGACCCCTCCTCATGGAATCTAGGTGGGTTTTCTATAACCAATAGAATGTGTAGAAGTGACATTTGGTGATTTCTGAGGCTAGGTCATAATAAGCCTCATAACCTCTTCCTTGCGTTCTTTGAAATTTCACTCTGGGGAAAGCCAGCTGCTGTATAAGTTCAACTACTATGACACCACAGTGCTCCGATAAAGCCCAAGCTATTTGTATTGAGAGGCTGCATGAAGAAAAGGTGACACCTGAGTGTCCCCCAGCAATTCCAGTCATCTCCCTGACATTCAGTCCAGTGGAGTCCAGCTGTTGCCCCAGCTGCCATCTGACTGCAGCTGCTGAAGTCCCTAAGCGAGAAGTGCCCAGCTGAGCCCAGTCCACCTACGGAACCATAAGAGATGACAGTACATTATTTTAAGCCGCTCTGTTTTGAAGTTGTTTATTAAGGAGCACTAGGGAACTGAAACACTCATGATTCCCCAAAACTGCTGGTGCAGTTAAAACACACTCAAATCTAAACTGAAGAAGAAGACTGTAAGCTGTTTTTTTGGTGTTTGTTTTTTTATCAAATTAGATTGTTGTGGTAAATGTACAAAACAGGACCAACTGATGCCTGCATGCTAAACCTTTATAACTTTCCATTTTTCTTAAACAATAGGAGAGACACTATTCAAATGATTTTACCTGTTATGTTCTCCTTTTATTCCCAATCCTGGCAATTGTACTTGGCTTTCAGTAGGCCTTCAATAAATTTTGGATGAATGGTATTATAGATGAAGTTAATATGTTATAAAATGTCCAGGTAATAAATATATTCAGCCTATAGAAAACTCACATTGGCTTCAAGAACAAAATCTATGTGTAAAAATAGTGATAGTATATTAAGTTAAAAGGTTAGGTTTTTAAAATCAGGTTGCAAATTAGTAAGTGTAGCATTATTTCATTTTTAAAAAAGTCTTTGAAAGTATGTTTGCAAAAATAGAATCCAAGAACATTTTCTTTTTTTAAAATTTTGTTGTTGTTGTATTATACCCATCCCCTTTTTGCTCCCCTCTGTCCCACTCCCCACCCACCCATTCCCTCCCAAAGTCAATCCCACCTGTTGCCCATGTCTATGGTTCCTTTATACTAGGTTCTTTCCAAGAACATTTTCATCAAACTACTAACAATAGCTTTTTCTGGGTGAACAGTTCACAGGGAATTTTGTTTTTTCTTAGTGCTTTTCACACACTTTTCAAATGTTTAAAATTACATTAGTTTTGTCATTAGGAAAAATATTATTTGACAAAACCAAATTGGAGCATTGATATATCCATTTCTTATGAATATCCCATCTGAGAACACAAAAAGTAAAGTCTTTCTGTTTCTTCTCAACCAACATAATATGTATCATGTGTATTTGTTCCAGTCACAGCTTTTTTTTTTTTTAATTTATTTTATTTTATTTATTATTTCCAGAGAGAGAGGAAGGGAGAGAAACATCAATGTATGGTTGCCTTTCACCTGCCTCCGCCAAGGACCTGGCTGGAGACCTGGCTTGCAACTGGGTTATGTGCCCTGGCTGGGGAATCGAACCAGCAACCTTTGGGTTTGCAGGCTGGCACCTTATCCATTGTGCTACCAGCCAGGGCTCCAGTCACAGCTTTTCTAACTTGCAATAGAATCATAGCACAGCACTTCTACCCATGCAAAGAACAAAATGCAAAGAAGTAATGTGTTGGTGATTCAAGTCAATTCCTAGAGCAGTTTCTGCAGGTCAGATTGCTGAGGGATCCCTTGTGGAGTTGTGATGAAAATGGAGCATTGCTTGGCTATCATCCAAGCTACTACTATGTTTATAAACTTTCTAGCCATTTTATGAAAGTGACCCGTTATAGAAATAACGTGCTCATGGTAGCAAATCCTTGTTTGCTTGTATCTCTGAGGTCCACATGACATTACCTTGAAACTCACCAGGGGATAGAAGACAGCCACTTGCTTCTTCCCTGAGATAAGCATGCATAGCAAAGAAACAGGGCTCTGCTCTGCCCCATTCTTAATGTCCTCTTAGCAAAATGATAGCGATACCACCTGTTCTACCTACCTTTCTAGTATTTGCTGTGATAAATAAATGCAACAAGTCCTTCCAAAACTGCACTGCCCATGACAAATGGTACAGAAGACCAGATATGCTTACAGTAACTGATGGTAGGAATTCTGGTTCCTTGCATAGACAATAGTACTCCTGCTAGTTCTCTAAATGCCCCATCATTAGGAATTAAGCATTTTTTAAATGGTGAACATTCTTTCATAAACATAGATTAGCCTCAGTGATGACCAGATACTGAATTTATATGCCATAAAGGCTCCCCAAACCTGGCTTTCTTCCTGATATAATATCTGTCTTAATGGCTAAAAACAACAGAATCCTCCTTACCTCCTCTTTCTGCATATCCTTCACCTGGACTTTTGTGTCAACCCATCCTCAGAAAAATTCTCTGACTCAAGTTTCTATCCTGTTCCAATGTCATGCCCCGGTTCTAGGAGCTCACCATCTGTCACCATGACTAGGGAGTTCATCCAGCCTCCTAACTCTGCTCCTGACAGATGCTTTCTGTATATCTTTCCCACCAGATTAGGGAGTATTCTCTGAATACAAAGAGTAAGTTTTATTGACTTTTAAATTCCGCAAAAGGCATTACTCCTAATATATGCTCAATAAATGTTTCTTGCTCATTTACTTACTTGCTTGACTGAGCAGTAATATAAGGGTGGAAAAACCACTGGGGTTGAGAAACTGAAGACCTGAGTTATGGACCTTTGTATCAATTATCTATGGCTGCATAGCAAATCATCCCAACTTAGTGGCTTTAAACAACAACGATTATTTATTTTTCCTCACCTTTTCTGTGGATTGGGAATTTGAACAGTGTCTAGTGAGGGTATTTACCTTTCCTCTGGGGTGTCTGGCACCTCAGCTGGGAAGAGGTGAAAGCTGTGGGTAATGCAACAGTTGGAGACTAGAATCATCTGGAAGCATATTCATTCACATGAACGGTGGCTGTCAGCTAGAGCCACAGCTGGCTGCCAGCCAGGACATCTACACATGGCCTTTCCATGTAGCCTCTCTGCTTGGGTTAGTTTGGGCCCCCTCACAGCATAGCAACAGCAATGGGCTTCTAAAATGAAGTGATCCAAGATAACCCATTGAAAGCAGTATTGCCTCCATGGTCTTGTCCAGGAAGCTATAAAGCCATGAGCTTACCCAATATGACAGGCGATATAATAACCCCCTGAAGATGCCTACACCCTAATCCCCAAACCTGTGACTCTGGTACCTTACCTGGCCAAAAGGACTCTGCAGATATGAGTAACTGAAGAGCCTTGAGATGGGGAGATGATCCTGATGATCTGGGTGGGCCCACTGTAATCACAATGCCCTTATAAAAAGGAGGCAGAAGGGCAGGAATCAGGAGGGAATTGTGATGCAGAAGCACAGGGCTGAGCAATGCTGGCCAGGAGCCAGGAGCCAAGGCAAGCAGCCTCCAGAAGTGGGAAAAGACAAGGTGCTGAGGCTCCAGAGAGACTCCCGAAGGAACACAGCTCCACCAACACCTTGCTTTCAGCCTAGTAAGACCCATTTTGGAGTTCTGATTTCCAGAACTATTAAGATAGTATATTTGTGTGTTGTTTTAAGCCATTAAGTTTATGGACCTTTGTTACAGCAGCAATTGATAGGAAACAAGTATACCCAGATTTAAGGGAGGACACAGACACCCGTCTTTCAATAGGAAGAGGGTCAACATCACCTTCAAGAGCATGTGGGACATAAGACATGGTTGCCACCAGCTTTGAAAAATACAGTCTGCCACACTCTACCATTAAGTAGGTGAGTAATTGTAGGTTAACCTCTCTGGGTCTCAGTCTCCTCATCTATAAAATGAAATGGTTGAGTGTGAGGGTCTCACACTTTCTGGACCTAAAGGTTCCTTTTCCTGTGCTTGGAGGAGAGATATAGTACTCCAGGAGAAGTCTAAATAAATGATGGCTGATTTCCTAAGTCCTTCCTTGATGCTCACTCCTGTTTATATACTACATTAAATGGAAGGGGAATATAGCATCTGGACAAAAAAAAAAAACCAAAACAAAAACCCTCAATAAATTATGTGTGATGGGTGGGTGGGGGGACAGAGGGGAGCAAAAGGGGGATGGATGTAATACAACAACAATAAAATTAAAAAAAAAAAAATTATGTGTGATGAATTCCCTAGAGGATAACCTTTGTGGCCGAGTTTTCATTTTTGTATTACATTTCAAAATATTCAAAGGAGGAAGGATGGAGGGAAGGAAAGAGAAAGGAAGGAAGAAAAGAAATAGAGAATGAAGGAAGGGGGGAGGGAGAGAGGAAGGAAAGAAAAAAGGAAGGAAGGAAGGAAATAACTAGTAATTTTTTGAGGCAGTGACCATTTCTTGCTCATTGTTGGAATCCCAGCACCTAACATACAATCTAGCATGTAGGTGACCCCCAAAGAATGTTGAGTGAGAACAAAAGGAAAAGATGATCCAAGGTCCACTGGTTATATGCCTGATAACTACTGAGGGTGGCCTACACTTGGCATGTTACCACCTAAGAACCTTTTCACCATTATACTCTGGAAGCTATTTCAATAGTCTTCTAATGATCTCCTTTATTCTATGTTTGCCCTAAACATAGCAGCCAGAGTGATCCTGGTAAAACATAAGGTTGATCATGCCACTCCTCTGCTGAGAAGCCATGAAGCAGGGTGAGGCAAGGGAGGCACCTAGGGCACAAAATTTAAGGAGGTGCTCACTTTCAGAGACCCGCCATGTACTTGCATGACCCTGAGAGTGAGTGCCTCTTTAAATCAGGCACCCTGATCTTGCTACAGTATAGACACTTTCATTTACAATGCTGCACAAAAAAGCAAACACCATCTAACCTCTTACCTGCCCTACCTCTCTCACCTCATCTCCAAATATTCTCTCCAGCTTAGCTTACTCCACTCAAACACACTTGTCTCTTTGCTGTTTCTGGACACTAGGCCCACTTTCACCTCAGAAGTTACACCACTCTTCCTGTTCGCAACACGGTTTCCCGGGACATGCATGTGGATGGCTCCCTCCGTCTCCTTTAGGTCTCCGTTCAAATGTTTCCTTTTCTGTGAAGCATTCTGTGATTATCCTATTAAGATTCAAGCCCATTGCCATCTCTCTTCCCCACTTTATTATTTTTTTTAAGATTTTATTTATTACTTTTAGAGAGAGGGGAAGGGAGAGAAGCAGAGAAGGAGAGAAACATCAATGTATGGTTGCCTTTCACCTGCCTCCAGCTACGGACCTGTCTGGAGACCTGGCTTGCAACCTGATTATGTGCCCTGGCTGGGAATCAAACCAGCGACCTTTGGGTTCACAGGCCGGGGCCTTATCCACTGTGCCACCAGCCAGGGCCCCACTTTATTTTTATTCTTCATACCTACTGCCATACTATAGCTTGTTCATATTTATTTTGTTGGTAGTCTGCTTTTCCTGCTTGACTTTAAGACCCAGGGAGACAATGATTTCTGTCAGTTTTTCACTATGTTCCTGCATCTTAAACAGTGGCTAGCACATGAACACATTCAATAAAAATTTATTAAATGAATGAAGATCTTATGAGATAATTTGCTGCACAGTCATGGAGAATAGAGAATTTTAGAATAAACAGGGACCTTACTAAAGAAATCAGCAAACTATGACCCACAACCTATTTCTGTGTGGTCTATACGCTAAGAATGATCTGATAAATTGAATTGTGTCCCCCACAAAATTAATACGTTGAAGCCCTAATCTCTGGCATCTCAGAATGTGACCTCATTTGAAAATAGACTCATTACAGATGTAATTAATTAAGATGAGGTAATACTGTGGCAGGGTGGGCCCCTAACCCAATATGGCTGGTATCCTTACAAAAGGAGAGATTTAGACAGACACGCAGAGAGAACACGATGTGAACATGAAGGCAGAGACAAGGGTGAAGCTTCTACAGGCCAAGGAATGCCAAAGATTGCCAGCACACCACCCTAAATTAGAAGAGAGGCATGTAACAGTTTCTCCTCTACAGCCCTCAGAGGAACCAACACTGCTGACAGACACCTTGCCCTCTGACTTCTAGCTTCCAGGACAGCAGTACAGTAAATTTCTATTATTGAAGCCACAAGGTTTGTGGTACTTGGTTACAGATGCTCTAATAAACTAGTACAAATGGTTTGTATATCTGTAAACAATTGGGAGGCAAAGAAGAAGCAGAAAGGGAGAAGGAAGACAAGAGAAGGGATGGAAAAGAAAGTCGAGAAAACAGGAAAATAGCAGACACAGTATATGGCTCATGAAACCGAAAATATTTGCTGCCTGGTTCTTTATATTAAAAGCTTATTGACCCTAAAGCTTAGAGAATTTTTTCTTTTTGTTTATTAATTTGTTGTACTACAATTGTTTCATTTTTCCTCCATTGCTCCCTCCTGCCCCACATGCCCGTCCCCTCCCCCACAGTTAACCCCCACCTTGTTGTGCATGTCCATTGGTCATGCTAGCGCTTTGTAAAGTTTAGAGATCATATAGCCCATATAATTCATGAGGAAATGTCAGCCTCCAGGCATAAAATATCCAAGTTCACGCATACAGTACCAACCGGTTGGAGCTATTCCTAAAGCCAAGCTATCTGACCTCAAGTCTGTTTTTAAAAAATTTACACCATGCTGACTACTGAACTTTTTAAAGTCATTTCATCAATCCCCTGTTGTTTAAGTTAAAGTACCAAAATATCACTAAGAAGATGTTTTCATGTGTTATCACAGTCTAGTAACCTAAGTCCTGTAGCTATGAACATAATTCATAATTTTTTTGAGCAAAGTGCCTACTATGGTCCGTAATTTGTTTTTGTTTCTGCTTTTGGGCCTTGGTCTCCAGCAACTCATTTTCTGTAACACTGCTTCTCAAGCCATAATTAAAATATAATTACAGATCAAGAACAGATGTCTGCCTGCTCTCTGGAGCTTCCGCAGACTATGTAGTGAGGAGTTTGGTATTATAGATTTTAAGCTAAAGAGAAACAAAATAGGAGAAATATCTGGCAAACAAATCCACAAACCATAAAAAGGTATTTAAAAGAAAGTGGAACAGAGTTGTGGAATTCCTTTAATGTACCCATTACTTAGGAACAGCAAAATGAGTCTGTTTTGTGTTCATCAGCACTGTGATTTGATGGTATAAACTGAAAACAAAACAAAATAAAACAAAATAGCACTACCTTCTTACCTTCTTGCTAATTCACCTTAGGTGAGATATTTAACCATTTTTGACTGGAGGCTCAGTTTTGCCATCTGTTAGCTGCTGAAGATGATAGTTCTTACTACAGTAGTTATTAAAAGGGCTTGCAGGAATTCTTTCCCTTCTAAGCTTGCCTAATTAGTTGAAGCATAGATGCCACTAATAGAAAACTATGTGTATAAACTTCTATTAAGATGCCAGTGAACCTGAAGTGTGGAGGAAATGAAAAGGAAGCGAATGGGTTTCCCAAAAGGAATATATGAGAAGACCAATCATCCCAAGTGTGATTGCTCTATTTCAAACTCTTACACTTTTGTACAGAAGGCACAAGTACCATGGGAGTTAAATTTACCTAAATCTGAACAAAATGTGTTCTTAAAAAATTTTTTTATTCATTATTTTCAGAGAGAACGTCAGGGAGGGAGGCAGAGAGGGAGAGAAGCATCAATGTATGGTTGCCTTTTAACTGCCTCCAGCTAAGGACCTGGCTGGAGACCTGGCTTGCAACTTGGTTATGTGTCCTATGCCCTGACTGGGAATCAAACCAGTGACCCTTGGGTTCACCAGCTGGTGCCTATCCTCTGAGCCACACCCGCCAGGGCCTTTTTTTTTTTTTTTAAATATCCCCTCTCTAAAGTAGGGACCTTATTTGGAGTTGAAATTTGATGTTCGTTAGCCTCGGGCAATTTACTTAACCTCTTTATGCTTTTCTCTTTCTTTCTTTCTTTTTCTTTTTTTTTTTTTTTTTTTGCTTTTCTTTCTTCCAATGTTAAAAAGAAAGTAGGGAGTGGGGTGGGAAAACTGTAGTATGTAAACCATAAATTGTTTCAAGGATTAAATGAGATAAGGAAACATGAGAGTGCCTAACAATGGTTAGGAATCCCAAGTACATTGGTTTTCCTTATAAGTAAGTATACAGTTGAAGGAAGTGTGCAAATATTCACATAATTAAAATTATTTACATAATTATTCATCTAATTATAACTAGCATGTGACAAATCCATCAGTATTCCTTTTCATAAGTGACACTAGCTATGTGTTTTGTGATCCATAAATCACTTTCACATACACTTGAAGACTTTTGATCTACAAATTAAGAACCTCAAAATAAACTTAAAGTTAAAAAAAGAAAAGAGTCTTAGGTGGGTAGGTGATGGTAGGTCAAGACCTGGGTTCCCAATCACTCCTTTCCTTTTCTGCCCTTTTGCCAGAGTCCCTACCCCTATGTGGGTTGGTCTAAACAGAGATATTTCTGTTGTCTCAGTGAAGAGTTAAGAACATTTTGCTCTTGGGTGTGTGAAAGCTATGTACCACTGAATCAAGGTTTGCACATGTGCAACTTGGAGACATTATCCCAGTAAGAAAGATTTAACACCTATGCCACATTCTACAGGTTAACCTTTCCTGGGTCCCAAATTCTTGTGAAAATTTGACAAAATTATGCCCCACTCCATGAATTTTTTATACCTATCCCCAAATTATATGCATAAATTTTGTATTTTTCACCGGTCCCCTAAAATCCATGTATAGATCTCGAATGGGGCCACATAGAAAAAAGTTTAAGACTCTCCAATATAATGAGCTTAGCATTCGACTTAAATACAACAAAGAAAGCCAGCACACACTTTTATATTTCCTTAAAAACCTTTCATTTTTAGTCCTCCAGTTTCTAGCCTAATTTTTTTTTAAAAGATTTTATTTCATTATTTTTAGAAAGAGGGGAAGGGAGAGAGGCAGAGGGGAAGAAAAATATCAATGTATAGTTACGTTTCACCTGTCTCCAGCCACAGACCTGACTGGAGACCTGGTTTGCAACCTGGTTATGTGCCCTGGCTGGGGAATCGAACCTGCGACCTTTGGGTTCGCAGGCTGTGGCCTTATCATTTTTAATTTTTTTCTGGATTCCACTTACAGGTGGGGGATATAAACCCAGCCTATCCAAACTCTGAGTTCTAGCTAAAGAACTAGTCAGACGGGAGAAGCACAGAACATTTTGGTGTAATCGAAGGCATATTTATCCATTTCTGGAGTTGAAACCCTAAAGTGAAGGAAATGAAGAAGGAACAAAAAGGTTTTCAGAATGAAAATCAGAATTCTAGGACAAAAACTTCGAAGTCCAACCTGCCATCTCTTTATACTGAATAAAGGATTCTCCCTGTTATGTTTCCTTCTTAGCCTGCTTGAGGGAAGGCTAAGACCAGAAGGTGGTCTGCAATAATCCACTGCCCCCCCCCCCCCCCCCGAGTCTACCTGAGGCCCCTCCAGCAACCTCGATGGACTACTGGCCTTCTCCATGCCAGGTCCCTGCTGCACCTCTTCCTACCCTCAGGGATTTATCTTCCCTGGTGTTCCATAAGCCTGCGTGTACCACTGCGGAGCTTGGCAAGTGGAAACAGCAGATCCCATGAGCCCAAATACCTGGGGAGGCAAACTCTTTTCCTTAGTTGGTGGGAGACATCAGACTACGCCACCTGGAAAATCTGTCATAAGACATAAGAGGGAACCAGCAGTGGAGGCAATGGTTAACTGGGGAAGGAACCTTAACAAATACTATCCAAATTCTGAATATAGTCACGATTTCTGTATCCTATGTTCCATCACATCCAAGGGCGGGGACCAGGAACAAACTGGACCAGAAACCACTTTAGGACCCCTCCCCCGCCTGTTCCTGCCTTTCTTCCCTGTCCCTTCCCTTCTTTCTTTCCTCCCTCCCTCCTTCTCCAGGAACGGTCCAAGTGTCCAAGTCGAGGTAAACGGTCGAGGTAAACGACAAAAAGAGGAGGGACCTCTGGGCAGCCGGGGAGCCTCTCACGCAGCTGGATGGAAATTCTGTGCGAGTGGCTCGCGTCGGTTGCCCGGGCGCTCGCTGTTTATTCAAGTGTGGGTCAGATTAGCCACCTGGGGCACAAATCCGGCAAAACGAGTCTGAGAGCGGGGCGAGCTGTTGCAGGTAGGAAGAAGCAGCGCTGAGCTAAAAATAACGAGGGCCAGCAGCCAGCTACCGCGGAGGCGGCGCAGACTGCCGCTGCGGGAAGCGCGCCGGGCCGGCCGTAGCGGGGGCGGGGGCGGGGGCTGGGTGACCTACACCCACCCAGCGTCCACACTCTGGGTCACTTACTAGAGCGCCACCGCGGGGGCGCTCCGCGAGTGAGCAGGGAGAGGGCGCACTGGCACGGGAGGCTGGGGGGCCTCCTGCACGCCGGGTGTGAAGCCCAACACTGAGCCTGACCAGAGAGGCTACTGAGGGTAAGAAGCCGGCAAAAACGATCAGCCAATCGGCTGGCGAGGAGTGGGGAAGGCATGGGCCTGGCAAGGCTCGTGTCCCGGCCTGCTACGCATCAGCAGTCGCCAGGAGACCGCGTGGCTCAGACTTTCCGGGTGGCCGCACCTCCTTCTCCATCCGCCTATAAGAGGTGATAGCATCGTGCGTCCCGCTGCTTCGTCATGTAGGCCCGCGGATTCCCGCAGTCTTTCACCCACCTCGCAGTTTCTTTCCTCACAGCTCAGCTTCTCAACACCCTTCTTCGGTTTCCCTGACTCCTTTTGAGTTGAATTTGCGGGATCTGTGAGCCTGACCTTGGGGACGCCAGGCCTCGGAAGGGGCCAAGCTGCGGCCGCAGGCCCTGAAGACCTCTCTCTACCTCCAAGCTGGGACTGAGCTTTGGGGAGGCGGCAAGAGAGGCCCCTCCCTCAAGTTTAGGGCTCTCAGAATCTGGGGATGAAGTCCCTTTCTTTTTCTCAAGCTGCTACCTCTCTGTTGAGTTTAGTGTATTTCTGTCTAGAGAACTAGTGCCTGGCGTCCCTGTCTCCGCCCCCCAGCGGTGTGACGCTATGCAGTGCCCTTTCTGAGCCTCAGCCAGTGAAGCCAAGGAGGGGAAGAGCTGAGTACAAAACTCAGATGCCCCTAGGCGCTTCTCTTCTAGCCCAGCGTACCCCCAACCCCAGCGCCATTCAGGGTTTGAGAGAAGTGTCAAAAAGTCAGGCATGTTGGCTTCTATCTACCTTGGGCCACTCTGGTCCTCAGGGGCAAGGCCTTTACTGGCACAACCGTTTTTCTTGGGGGGATTTGAAGGTGGGGCCGGGGAGGGGGGGGTGTCTCGGGAGGTGGGTTCCCGGAAGGCGTGGGCCTGTTTTCTTCGTGCTGTGGCCACCACCAGACTATAGTGTGGTCTCCTAGTTTTATTCTGTGCAACCCCGTGGTTATGTGAGCTGACTAGAAAACATTGTCTCCTGACAATGAGCTTCAAATGATGGTCAGAGTATAACTTTAAAATCATTTCAAAGCATAATTTTAGCAAACTTTTATTGAAATATAACACGAGGAAGGAAAAAAAGAAATACAACACGGAGAGAAAGATATACAAATCTCATGCATACAACTTGATGAATTTTTGTACAATGTACATCCACAAGCATTTTTGAGTATTAATCACATCTATACTTAATCCCTGAGGGGATTATAAATAATATACATTTATTCTTGAAGAGGACACAGGTGAAAAGAACTCTTTCTCCTACTCAAGGACACAAAATATTTATAGACTATATGTTAAAAAAAATCCAAGTTTTATTTACACAATAAAAATTTCATGGTCATTCACCCCTTTTGGACAAAGCTTTCCTTGCAAAAGATTAGAAAGCTGTTAGTATGAATCAAGAAGAGAATGTTAGATCGTGTTGTCCAATTGATATCTGGTGGGGAAATACCAATGACTCATTTGGTATATAGTATGATGTCCATGAAGGAGTCCACTGCTTCTGTTTCCAAAACTCATCGCCACAGTGGGATGCAGTTTTATCCAAGTTCACACACAACAGGAAGGGTAAAAGAGAGTGTGAAGGGTGTATGTGTTGAAGACATTCCACAGTTAACCTTCTCAATCCATTCTGTAATAACCTCTTCCAAATGGCATCCCTGCTGTAGAATCAGAGGGGGTGCAGTTGACCATTTTTAAGAGAGGAAGCCTAAATCTCCTTCACTGTGTGCCAATCCCATCCTCTTTGTGATAACCCTTCCTTGGAAAGGGATGAATTTCAATAGCCATGCCCTGTCTGCCATCCACATGTTAAACATGTTAAAACATAAAAGCAGTCTTTTCATCTGTCTGATCGCTCTAGGGTTTTGATTGGAGTTCTCTGTCCAGTTTTGATGGTCTGTTTTGAAGGATTAAAAAAAAGAACCATAGTCTAGAAAGTAGTGGGACAACAATTTAAGGCACAAGGAACTGAGTAGTGTTGCATTTTATTTTATTCAATGAAAAGATTAGAATCCAGTATTGGTTAGCTTTGGGTGAAGTATATCATGGGTTGACAGCAGGCTCAAATGAGAACTTTGCATTCACTTATAATTCATCTTCAGACAAGGGGAAAGGAAATGGGTTTACATCTTAGCAAGAAATACAGAGAAAAATTGTTTACAGTCAGAGGTATTAGGGATCAAAAAAATTAGAGATGGAAAATGCTTTGGATATATCATCTAGTCTGCAATTTCATTATTCTCAGTAGTTATGAGTGTCCACCAGTTATTTTGGCAGAGACTTATTTAGGCAAATCATAATGAGTGTGAACTCCATGAATGCTGATTCACAGAAACAGCCTTTATTCAGTTAATGCCTGAGATGTGCAGCACCAACAATTACAAAATAAATGTGAGATATAACCCCCTTCATTTAAAAAGTTTATCACTAAGTGTAAATAAAATTCATTATCAGGTGCCCTGGCTGGTGGCACAGTGGATAAGGTGCCAGTCTGCAAACCCAAAGGTCACTGATTCGATTCCTAGCCAGGGCGCCTAATGAGATTGCAAGCCAGGTCTATAGCTGGAGGCAGGTGAAAGGCAACCATACATTGATGCCTCTCTCCCTCTCTGCCTCTCTCCCTTCCTCTCTCTCTAAGAATAATAAATAAAATCTTTTTAAAATATATTCAATATCAGAGTGGCTCTTCGCCTACTTTGCTCATGTAATCTTTGCAAATAATGATAATAATAGCTAATATAATGGAGCACTTACATGCTTGTCATAGTATTACTTTAACTCAGTTACTGCTTATAAGACCATTATGAAATAAATTGTTGTTCTTCGATTATAAATGAGGAAACCAGTTGCTCTGAATGTTATGCTATTTGACCATGATTTTAACTAGTAGGTAGATTGTATCTCAATTGGGGCCTCAGAAAGACCTGTGAGGAACCTAGTTAGTTCTCACATTTTACAGTAAGAAAACTGAAACCCAGAATGCGTGAGGAGTTTCTTTCTCAAGATCACAACTTTTCCCCAGGGAAGGTCACATAAAGTCTTGCCCTATAGTGAGCTTTGTAATTAGATTGATTCTGTCAGGGTAGATACTCTTAAGTTCTCTGTAATAGCAGGCTGCAACAATGGAGCAGCAGTTTGTGCTTTGGCCTTGGGAAAAGCCTTGTTTAGTCAGAAGCCATGGATTCTGTGGGGATCCATCCCTTCTGCAGGCCCTGCTCATGGCATGTGGATTCTGTGGGGATCCATCCCTTCTGCAGGCCCTGCTCATGGCATGTGGAGGCCAAAACAAACTGCCCTGGTCTGAATTGTTGGTCCACCACCTATTAGCTCTGTGACCTTGAACAACCCCTATGGCCTCTCTAAATTTCAGATTCTCATCTGCAGAGCAGTGATTTTAGGAGGATTGTTGTGATGGCTAGATAGCAAATATATAGCTAATGGTAAATATTGAGAAAAATGAATGGTCCTAGGCAGTTTTAGAGATCTCTTACAATTCCAATTTATCTTCCTACTTCTCGAAAGTCAGCAACTGTGCTGGAGTTCCTTCAAAATACCCTTATGTAACTTCAACAGACATTTAATTGGCAAGGAAGGTTTGAATATCTGATGCAGTTCTTAATCCTGGACCTAGAAGCAAGGGCTATAGTATCTATAGGATTAGAAATCTTTCCACTTTTAAAGACTATTTCAAATGTTTTGGGTATAGTAACTCTACAATTACCACAACAGTTTATAAAGCACAAGCCAAGACATTTAATAATGTCTAGGTATTAGCTTTTTAATAGTATCTATCAGCTCTGGAAATATAAGTGAAAGAACTTTTTAAATAATAGTTCTCAAGCTTTAGTGTGCTCAGAATCAACAGGAAATTTTGTTTTGTAAAATATGTGAATTTCTGGGGCCATATTTCAGGCAAGCAGGGCCAGGAAATCTTTATTTTATCAGAACATTCAACCTTGTTCTGAGGCTTAAGTCTCCCAAAACATACCTGGAGAAAGGGTGTCCCACAAGCTTACTGTCCATTCTTAATGCTCTCCAGGAAAAAGCCAACAAATGAGTGCCCTTCGATCAGAATAGCAGCAGAGGAGCAATAGTTGCTCTTGAAATATGATGGATTTCTCCTCCCAATCTATGGGTTTTAAGGGTACAGTTTCATTTGGTTCATCTACATTATATTCTGTAAAAACACCAACATTCCCGAGTAGGCTTGAGACGGGAAAAACACTGGATGGTTTCCCTCACCAACTCTGATTATTAAGGTGCGAGTGAGCTCTCTAACCGACAAATAATTTGTTCTTTGGCATAGAACAAAGGAAGAAAAAAGTAGTAAAGGCAGTTGATACTAGATGGTTTGCACCTATCTCAAACTTGGGCTAGAAATTAACCTGTCCTAAGAGACCTGGAACTGAGTTCTCCCACCACATGTGTAAAGATTCATACTAGGGTCTAAACAGGTATGTCAGATGGCTTAATTAGAAACTCCTGGACTATAAGTTTCACACTCATGGGTGGCTACTTTATTATCTGGGTTTCAGCAAATTGAGAAAATAGCTGTCATCCAAAATTACTTGGGTTTTAATTTTTTTTTTTAATTATCTTCTGGTGCCTTAAAATAAAATAAGCCTTGCTTTTAATTACAGCATATCACTGTGGTTTTTGAGTTTAAATATGAAAGAACACATTTTGTTAATGATTAAAATAATAGTCATTGATTGGGGTTGGGGGGGGTCAGTGAACATTTAATCTGTTTAATCTGCCTAATACCCCAGAATAAACATTAGGTAACTATTTAATGGGGTTTTAATTGTGTTGTTATTATTAATAATAATTAATGTAATTTTGATTATGTTGGAAGAAGGAGGTATATTGTCAGGCATCCTTTCAGGGTGGTGGTATTGCCCTGACCTGTTTAATCAGAGGTTCACAGAGGAGGTAGGCTCATAGTGATTTAAAATGAAAGAAGGTAGATGTTTAATAAAACTTAAATTAAGAAATCATGTTCAAATTGAAAGGGAACATGGACATTATCTGGTCTAATCATATCATTCTGCAAATGAGAAAACTGAGGCCTAGAGGAATTAAAGGATTTACCTAAAGATCCACGGCTCATTTGTGGTGTGTAATACACGATTTGGGCTGAATGACCTCACAGGCCTAACGTGGAAAGACGGCAGGATGGTATTGCCCTTGGCCTCACAGTTGTTTCTCTGATCTCCTGTATTTCCTACCCTTCTAATTCCTGTTTTCTAAATATGGAAGGTAACTGTGAAGTTTGTATAGATCTGCTACTCTGGGCCAATGTCTGTTTAAGAAAAGATCTAAATGCATTGCTGAGACAGGGAAGTGTAATTTCTAGCCCAGGGAAAGAAATCCAGGACAGGAAGCGCTCAATCCTCTGGCACTGGCCTGGCTACCTGGAGTTCAGGGCTGTGACCCTCCGCCCCACCCTGCAGCTTTGACTCAGGACTCCAGAGGTTGTGATTTACTTCAGGCCTCTCGGCAAGTCCCTTTAACCTGGAGGGCCTTCCCCTTCCGGGTTTGTAAAACAGAGAGATGATGCTGATATCCCCCTCACTGCTCCATCAGAGGCACTGTGTGAAATCAGCTCCTGTTTGTTTGGGAAGGTTTTAAAGCCACACATTCCACCTCCCTGCTAATATGATTACTAGCACTTCCTTGTAGGAAAGGGCCAGCTCCTCATCCTTCTTCTTCCGAGGTAACAAAAGGAAGGGTATCTTTTATCTCCCTGTGGCCAAAACGGTTGTTGCTTGGTTGTTGCTTCTGTGATTGTAACTTCCTCAGAAGGTCAGTTTGCTGAGGTTAGGGATTCATAGTTGCCCCATAACTAACCAAACAACAACAAAAATCAACAACAACAACAACAAAAATAACCGCTGTGGAGGGTCTCAGAGGGCTTCTGAGTTATAATCAGGCTTTTTTAACTGTAAAAAACATGGCCCCAGTCACTTTCCAAGCCATCTCTGTCTTCAAAAGAGTTAGGCCTGGTAGGGGAGGCGGGAAAGGAGACTGCTTATTGGGGCTGTCTTTCAGAGGGTCATCGCCAAGGCTTTCCACCGCAAGCATTAAAAAAATTGGGGGGGGGGGGGCACATTTTTAATAGCCAAAGAAGTACCTCTCTCTGGCACACAGCTCTGCGCACAGCCTGTTTCCCAACCTTTGGAAATCCTTTAACAGTTTATGGAAGGCCACCCTTAAAACCAATCCAACAGCTCCTTTCTCCATAACCTGATTTTAGAGGTGTTTCATTATCTCTAATTACTCAGGGTAAATGGTGATTACTCAATGTTTTAATCATCAGTTTGGGCAGCAGTTACTCTAAACTCAGGGAAGCCCAGACTCCCATGGGTATTTTTGGAAGGTACGGCGACTAGTCGGTGCATGCTTTCTAGTACCTCTGCACGTGGTGCCCAGGTGAGTCCCAGCCGCTTCCCAGAGCTGGAGGAGCGGCGCCGCGGCCGAGGCGGCGGCTGCGGGCTGCGCGCTGCCGGGCTTCCGGGACCCGGGCCTGCGAGGCGAGGCCCGGCGGCTGGATAGAGGATGTGGGCGGGGCTCCCATCCCAGAAAGGGAGGCGAACGAGGGAGGAGGGAAGGAGGGAGGGGCTGCCAGGGAAGAGGAGGAGGAAGGAAAGAAAGAAAGAGAGAGGGAAAGAGGAGGAAGGAGAAGATGCGAGAGGGCAGAGGAGGAGGGAGGGAGGGGAGACGAGCGCAGCGGCCCGGAAGCTAGGTGAGTGTGGCGTCCGAGCGGAGGGACCGGAGCCGAGGACGCCGCTGCGGCTGGGGCTGAGCGCCTCGCCTCGTTCCCTGATGGGACTGCCGTCCGCGCCGTCTCGAGCCTGCAGCGCCCCAGTCCTCGGCCCTCGCCTAGGGTCACTGCAGCTGTTCAGAGGTCCCCAGGAGCTGCTGCTCGCGAGCCCGCTACTGCAGGGACCTATGGTGAGCAGGGCTGCCTGGCGAGGGGCGCTGGGCAGAAGTGGTCGCGGCGCATCCTTGGTGGGGGTGGGGTGGGGTCGGAGGAGAAGCGAGGGACTCCGGCTGTGGTCGCGGCAAAAGGTGACCTTTTTTTCTCCCCCTGTGTTTTCTTTTACCCAACGGTGGTACTAGAGGTAGGGATGCTGGCGCTGAAAGACACTTCCATATCTGCTCCTGCCTCCTTCCCAGGACATTTTTCCCCGTCCGGCGACCACGGGCTATTTTCACCTTTAGTAGGTTTGGGACGGGAGAGGAGGGAAGAAGAGAAGCCTTTAGTTGGGAGAAGACTGCGTGGTCTTAAGCGGGACACTTGGCGGGTAGAGTGGCGTTTGCGATCCCCGGACGGGAAGGGCCAGCAGAGAAAGGAATGTCGGCTCGGAGGTCCGAAGGGTGAGAGGACGGCAAGGTGGAGGGAGAACACCTAAACCGGGGCTGGTTGGCGGTACTGAGCGCTGTTTATTGCCCCTGGAGCGTGCGCGCCGAGCAAGGAAGGGGCTGCGTGGAGGGGAGTGTCACGCGACTCGGCCCCCAGCCGGCAGAAGCCTCTGAGAGCTTGCCAACTACCGGGGCAACACGCACCTCCTCCACGAGCTATTTTCGTGGGCTTGCAGCATCCCAGGAGCCTCTCCTCTGTCATTCATGGTGTAGAGTCTGGAGGGCTGGGTTGCCAGAGGCTCCGGGGGCGAGGCTTTCTGCGGAGCCCTACGCTGTCCAGAGTCGCGGGAGAGCAGCACCGCAGACGCTTGGCTCTTAATGGCTCTCCTTGCCCGGAGCAAACTGGAACGGGTCCCCGGAATCCCTGGTCCCTGCGGACCTCTCCCGGCGGGAGTTGGGCCTGCGGCCTCAGACACCTCCAGGGCACCTCTTAGGTGGATGGTTTGTGAAGATTGCGATTTGTGGGCTCAAGGCTTTGTGAGACGTGAAAACCCCAAAAGACAGGGATCTTGGTAAACTGAGGTAACCTCGGAACGAATCGGCGCTGGGAGAGGACTCAGACAGGGAAGTGAAGGACAATCTCCATGAGTTGCATCCCCAAAACCCCAAGAAAAAGTTAAGACAAACGTTATTTTTGGCATTTATCATTTTTAATTTAAAACTTGGGGGGAGAAAAACGTGATTAGAGGTGAATCCCACTTATTGAATCCGAAATTGAAATACAACAAGGTCTTCCCCAGCCTCTGTGTTTCAGCACGGCGTGCGCTACCGCAGTTACCCTCCGTGTGTCCCGGGATTCCGGACGCCGGCCCTTTCCACTGCCCCTTAGCTCCGCAGGGACTGGACCCTCTCACTCTGTTTTCCCCATTTCTAAAACTCCTCTCAGAGGACTTTTTTAAAAAAGGTTCCAGGCGTCTCAAAAAGAAAAGAAAAACCCTTTTTGCTCTCCCCAACCCTTCAGCAATCAGTCCCAGCGGCAGCGCGGCAGCGGAGAACCTGAAGGCGCTCCGAAAACGGCGCGGCAGTGTCCTGGCGGGGATGATTGCGCCCCGGCGCCCGCGGCCTCCGCACCCCGGCCCACGGTGTGGGGTGGCGCCGGACAGCGGCGGCTCGGAGGGAGAGGACTAAGCGTTTGATTTTTTTTTTACTTCTCTTTTCCAAAGTCATTACTGGATTGCCCCCGAGAAGAAATCCATGTTCGTGGGGGAGAGTAAGGTGGGCAACCTGAGCCCTTCATCTCTGCTGCGAGCCAAGTCAGGAACTGGGAATAGTCTCAAAAAGGGAGGCGGGGTGCAGGTGGGGTTTTGAGCAGGAGTCTTGGGGCTCGGGACCCAGGGGAGGATCCGAGCTGACGCAGATTTGCGCGGGTCTGGTTTTCGAAAAGGCCCCTGTTCTAAGTTGCCCACCGGTGCAGCATCTTCGGTTAGTCAGGGCATCACAATAATTCCTTGAGCTGTGAGTTGGTAAAATTCCTGAAGAAATATGTGCTGCGACTCCGCAGCTGGTGCAAAGGAGGAAGGGGGTTGGGGGAAGGAAGTGGAGGGGGGGTTGGGTGGAGGAATGGTGGTTTAAAAAATAAGACAAACTCGAGAGAGTGAGAGACGCAGACGCAGAGGTCAAGCGCAGGCCGAAAGCTGTTCATGGTTTTCTCGACTCCTGGGTACGTGGTAGGGTTTCCTTGCTGCACGGGGTCGGGAGTTGTAAAACCTCGGCGACGTTAAGACCTGAAACTTCTGTGCCCTTTCCGCGGCGACGCCTCCTTTTAAGTCTGCCTCCACCCACAATGGCCCTAGGGACCGCTTTCTTTGGGGGATTAATGGTTTGCTCTGGGGGACGCCGAGGCCGACGCGGTGCGACAATTCTCCCTGTAATGGAACTAGAGAAAACAGCCTAGCGGCCTCACCCTCCCCACTTTCCCACGTCGATCGCACCAGCCACTTCCTCCCTCCCTCCGGATCGCTGTGTGACTTGATCAGCTGCTTTTGGCCGGGAGCTAAGAAGGTTGCCAGATTTGCCTGGGCACTCGCTGGCGTTTGTCAGGGGTGGGGGTGGGGGGGGTGACTGTCGTTGCTGGGAGCAATATTTGGCCTCGAGGAGACCCTGGGAAGGAAGTGGCGGGGCGCGCGCGCGCGCGCGCGCACGTGTATCCCTCCGTGCTTTCCTTCTTAAGTGCCCCTTAGTGGTGAGGCTTTGACTGCCGACCCCGCTACTGGCCCTCTTTAGCCGAGTTTGCTTTGAAAGGCGCAGCCCCTTGAATGAGCCCCAGATTCGCTGGCTTCAGGCCGTTTGGTGCTAGCGCCCCGCCGGACTTCCCGAACGCGGCAGGTAGAGGCGAGGGCGGGTCTTCCCCGTGCAGTGCCTGAGGACCTGCGGAGAGCTCCGCGGTTCGCCGCCGGGAGCTCCTCCCGGAGAGCTGGAAGCTGCGGCCGCAGCCTGGGGGGTTGGTCTCTCCCGACGGGGGCGGGGCCGCGTTGGTGCGGGAGGGCCCTTTCGCCGCCGGCCGGGTGGTGGGCGGGCTCCTCCTTGTGCGGGGCGGGGCCCCTGCAATCACGTGCTTCAGAGGGGCTGGAAGAAAAACAGAGTCCGTCTGCGCCAGTCTCATTATATTCAAATATTCATTTTAGGAGCCATTCCGTAGTGCCATCCAGAGCTACGCACTACTGCAGCTCCTCTGAGCCTTTCCAGCAAGTTTGTTCCAGATTGGCTGTCAAGAATCATGGACTGTTATTATATGCCTTGTTTTCTGTCAGTGAGTAGACACCTCTTCCTTGTCCTCCCGGGAATTCACTACCCTCCCCATCTATGCTCGCTTTGGACCTTCCCTCCAGAGCCCACACTCCGCTTTCTTGCAGAGCTGTGGCTTTCTTCCTGGCGGGGCAGCAGCGGTGCTCTAGGCGGGCTGATTCTGTTTAAAGTGCTGCTTGCTGCCATTCGCGCTCTCAGGTCGGGTGCGTTGTAAGAAAGCAGAACGAGAGAGGGCTAAAGGTACGAAAGTGCCTCAGCCCGGGGCTGTATGTTATGGGCCAGTCACCGCCACCCCCTTGCCACTTGACTGGGAGTGTGCCCGATGCCCTCTTGTCGCGTTCCCAGCTGTTTGTCAAAACTCAGAGGTAGCTCCCGGAATCCTCCCAGCCACCCCGCCCCTTCCCTGGGAATGAGCGGGCACCATCAGATACTTTTTGCTGGGCATTTCAAATTCATCGGCTACAGTAAAATAAACCGTCAAGCTATTCGCTCAACTCCCAGAACACGTTCTCGGCCTTGGCCCACGGACCCTGCCGCCTTGTCTTTGCCCTGCCCCTGCTTCCCTGGGTTTCCTCCCTCCTGCTCAGAACCAGCTGGAAGTTGTGGAAGTTGGGCTGGGAGGGCGGAGGAAGAAGGTGGGGGCGGAGGAAGAGGGGGAGAGGCTGAGGGTCTGAAGTGGAGAGCGATGGCATTTTAATTCTCCCTCCCCCACCCTTTTTTACCCCCTCAATGTTAACTGTTTATCCTTGAAGAAGCCAAGCTGAGATCATGGCTCAGATAGCAGTTGGGACAAAAAAAGATTAACAGGATGGAGGCTATCTGATTTGGGGTTATTTGACTGTAAACAAGTTAGACCAAGTAATTACAGGGCAATTCCTACTCTCGGGCCTTGCATGGCTGCAGCTGGTGGTAGAGGGGGGTGTGTGAGGGAGAAGACACAAACTTGATCTTTCTGACCTGTTTTACATCTTGACCCTCTATCTCTCGCCCTGTATGCATATGCAGAGATATGCTATTTCTCTCTAATTATTGGTGTTTATTTGTTCTTTAACCTTCCACCTCCTCGCCCTCCCCAGAGACACCATGATTCCTGGTAACCGAATGCTGATGGTCGTTTTATTATGCCAAGTCCTGCTAGGAGGCGCGAGCCATGCTAGTTTGATACCTGAGACGGGGAAGAAAAAAGTCGCCGAAATTCAGGGCCACGCGGGAGGACGCCGCTCAGGGCAGAGCCATGAGCTCTTGCGGGACTTCGAGGCTACGCTTCTGCAGATGTTTGGGCTGCGTCGCCGGCCGCAGCCTAGCAAGAGCGCCGTCATCCCGGATTACATGCGGGATCTCTACCGGCTCCAGTCTGGGGAGGAGGAGGAGGAAGAGCAGATCCATAGCATCGCTCTGGAGTACCCTGAGCGCCCAGCCAGTCGGGCCAACACAGTGAGGAGCTTCCACCACGAAGGTCAGTCCCTGCCCCAGTCTGGGCGGGGGAGGGCCAATAGGGTTGGCTGGTGGGGCAGTGGAAGCCCTGGGGGAGAAGGGTTCAGGTTACATCAAAGCCCCAAATCCAGCAGGCTGGGGAACAGAGCTGCCTACCTCCAAGAATTTCCAGAGCTGTGGCTAAATTTATTTTTCTGAGACAGAGGGGAGGGGCCGAGGGAAGGGGAATGACACCACTCAGACACGGGCTAGCCCCAGCAGTGTGTTTTTGCTATATCAAAGCCTTTTCTGCCAGGTTTTCTGCCCGGTTTTTTTTTTTTTTTTTTCAAAGCACCTACTGAATTTAATGTTACAGCTGTGTGTTTGTCAGGTTTATTCAATAGGGGCCTTGTAATCCGATCTGAATGTTTCCTAGCGGATGTTTCTTTTCCAAAGTAAATCTGAGTTATTAATCCACCAGCATCATTACTGTGTTGGAATTTATTTTCCCCTCTGTAACATGATCAACAAGGCATGCTCTGTGTTTCCAAGATCGCTGGGGAAATGTTTAGTAACATACTCGAAAATAGAGGGAGAGGGAGAGGGTGGTTGTGTGCATGTTTCCTCCTGCCTCTGCTCTGTTGGCCCCACTTTTTCTTTACAACCACTTGTAAAGAAAACTGTACACAAAGCCAAGAGGGCTTTAAAAGGGGAGTTGATGATGGTGGAGTAAGGAGTTGACACATGGAAATTATTAGACAGAAAGGAGGTTGGGAGATACTTTGTCTTTGGTGCTTGCAGAATGCTAGCTAAGTCTCTGAGTTTGCTAGCTGCCCCACTTATCTGCTTTTCCAAATTAAAAGATAGGCTTGCTTTTCCCAAATAGGCTTCCACTATATAAACAGAATTCGCCACTCATCACCCAAACGCTTAGCTATTTCTTGACTTTTCAGTTTCAGAAAAGTTCATGTGCTTCTTCCCTCCACCCCTTTTTCCTTTTTATTTTCCTCCCTAACTATGCCTAGAACATCTGGAGAACATCCCAGGGACCAGCGAAAGCTCTGCTTTTCGTTTCCTCTTTAACCTCAGCAGCATCCCAGAGAACGAGGTGATCTCGTCTGCAGAGCTTCGACTTTTCCGGGAGCAGGTGGACCAGAGCCCTGATTGGGAGCAGGGCTTCCACCGAATAAACATTTATGAGGTTATGAAGCCCCCAGCAGAACTGGTGCCTGGGCACCTCATCACACGACTACTGGACACGAGACTGGTCCACCACAATGTGACACGGTGGGAAACTTTTGATGTGAGTCCTGCAGTCCTTCGCTGGACCCGGGAGAAGCAGCCGAACTATGGGCTGGCTGTTGAGGTGACTCACCTCCATCAGACACGGACCCACCAGGGCCAGCATGTCAGGATTAGCCGATCGTTACCTCAAGGGAGTGGGGATTGGGCCCAGCTCCGGCCCCTCCTGGTCACCTTTGGCCACGATGGCCGGGGACATGCCTTGACCCGACAGCGGAGGGCCAAGCGTAGCCCCAAGCATCACCCACAGAGGGCCCGGAAGAAGAATAAAAACTGCCGCCGCCACTCGCTCTACGTGGACTTCAGCGATGTGGGCTGGAATGACTGGATTGTGGCCCCACCAGGCTACCAGGCCTTCTACTGCCACGGGGACTGCCCCTTTCCACTGGCTGACCACCTCAACTCAACCAATCATGCCATTGTGCAGACCCTGGTCAACTCGGTCAATTCCAGTATCCCCAAAGCCTGTTGTGTTCCCACTGAACTGAGTGCCATTTCCATGCTATACCTGGATGAGTATGACAAGGTGGTACTGAAAAATTACCAGGAGATGGTAGTAGAGGGATGTGGGTGTCGCTGAAATCAGTGGAGCAGTCCTTGGGGACACATGCACACATGTGCGCGTGCGCACTCACACACACACACACACACACACACACACTCCCATCCACTCACCCACAGACTACACAAACTGCTTCCTTATAGCTGGACTTTTATCTTTAAAAAAAAAAAAAAAAAAAAAAAGGAAAAAAACCTAAACATTCACCTTGACCTTATTTATGAGTTTATGTGCAAATGTTTTGACCATATTGAGCATATATTTTGACAAAATATATTTATAACTACGTATTAAAAGAAAAAATAAAATGAGTCATTATTTTAAAGGTAAACTTTATTATTTTCTTGTGAATCCTTTCTCTTTTCCTTCTGCCCCCTCTCTTTCGAATGAGACTTTTTTTCTTGTTAAAGCAGGGCTGGGGGCAGAATGGAAGTCAGAGGGTGGTAACTGGAGGTGGTTAAGTTCTAGGGACAGGAAGTAAACTGATGGTAGAGAGAGATGGTAATTGCCAGGATGAATTGTTTTCCATTTCTATTTAATGTTAACAAGGACACAGCATCCTCTCCCATCTGGATGACACATGCCTTGGAGAAACAGTGGGATAAAAGGAATAGTCCAGATTAAAGACTGAGTTCTGGGCTCCTTATACTTCTGGATTTGCTCACCTGTTAGAGGTGCATTCCGGGCTGAGTGTGTTGGACGAGAATCTCACCTCTTGGAAAATGATTCCCACCTCTGTTTTTATGATATCCTAGGACATCTCCAATTATCAAAGGCCTCAGTGTTGTATATTTCAGTTCAAAACGAATTAATTTGCACACTCACATATTAACATATGTATGTATGTGTGTGTTTTAACAGGTTTTTTTCCCTTTCATGAGAAGTGGGTTTAGCCAATAAAATAATATGCCTTACCTTCAGAAAGTTTGGTGGCCACAATTTGAATATATCACGTTAGAATTCTATAATGTTTTTGACTTCCTTGTCTCCTATTTCTACATGAAGGCCTTCATAGAATTCAGAATTGCAACAGATTGGACTGCGTGGGGGTTAGCTGGGTTCAGTATGGGGTCAGATACTGAAGGGTCAGAATTTCTAAGGAGGCACTGTAAAAGTGTTCACTGTATAGTTTCTCTTGAGTCAGATGCCAACTTATCTCTCTCTATCGCCTGCTCCTCTTCCCTGGAGCTGGGCAGAAAGCGATACACTTGGATATGATGTCTTGAGCCAGGATTCTTTAAGGAGAAAACTCAAATTTTGGCCAAAGTGAAAAAGGAAAATGCTAATGTGCTTGAGCAGTCGCTCTCAATTAAGGACAGCCAGCAAAACAGAAATGGCTTTCTGAAAGGACATGCAAAAGTCAGGGGACCTTTGCTTTTTCTTACTTGCCACCAGCTACTAAATTAAGCCTGGGAATTTCAGCCTGCTTAGGCTCATTTCTTAAGTGTGCATTTCTTTACCTGCTGTGAAGGCTTGGCTGAGTTTGGGGGATAAGCAATCTGGGATAGACGGATAGAAGTGCACTTCTCCATTGTGAAGGTGTCATGGTGCAGTGGGGGTGTGTGTGCACCGCCTGCATTCATGTACACACTCCCATGTGCTCTTGGGAATGGGCAGGGTGAAACAGAATTCATTTTTGTTTTTAATTACTGAAGTCCTACAATCTTCCAAAATGAGCAGCTTAGTGGAAACCAATAAAAATAGAAGTGAAGCGGTTGCCAAAGCCTGGGCTCCCCAGAGAGCGCAGGTGGAGAGAGGCGATCAGAGCCCCAGGCGAAGGCAAGACTCCACAGTTCCTCCAAAACTCCCTGCAAAGAGAGAGATTCCCCCCTCCTCTAGTCCCCCCAGGTCGCTGCCCTTTTTGATTAATGGTATGGAGGTCGAATAAATCATTTAGGGGAAGTCCATTATGGGTTCCCCTCAGGCGGCCTAGTTTTGTTTTGCCTGATTTCCAGCAACTTTCTGAAATGTCCGTGTCATTGAAAAGAAACCCGCAGATCTCTAGCACTTGGACAAATTATCGAAGGGCGAGTCCTGAGCCCGGTGGCTGCCTGGCTCAGGTCACTTTCTAGCAACTACCCTTCCCACCACCTCCCCCTACTTCTACTGGCTTGTTTTCAGGAATGGATAATGTTGTTTATTTGTTCAGCCAAATATTTGGTCTGGGGAATTTACCGTGAAATTCTGTGAATTGCATATACCTAGTTAACAAAATAGTCCTAATGCCGCAATGTTAGTATGAAAAACAACGCTCTATGGCCAGCTTTAACTCTTTCAATTCTTTTTGAGGGGAGATAAGAAATTGAACAGGCTAGAGATGATTTAATTTAGGATTCAGTCTTCTCGGCGTTGCTGTTGGGTCACGCCTCCCATATTCCTCTTCATCTCTTTATTTTTCCCCAGAGTCGTGTTCTCATTACTTAAAGAAAGGTGGGGAGGAAGAATCACTCTTGAGGAGTTCAGCAAAGTCATAACCACATCAGAGGAGCTGCTTGGTCGATCCTTGCCCAACCCTTAAACTGGAACTGGCTTCCTAAGAGTTTAAGGTGGGGGGGGCGGGGGGAAAGCGGGGAGTGGGGATGGGAGGAGGGTGAAACGCATCGCATATTCCCCGGCTTTCGTCGCATAATTCGCTCCGAACCTGCCAGGTGACCCGCGGACTTTGTTTTCTGTCCTGACCGTGCTTCATTCCATCCCCCCCTTGCCGCCGGGCAGCGACACACTGTGAGAGCTCAGGGCAGTGGTGGCGCTGGCGGACCCCAATAATCACTTGGCCTTGGACTGACGTCAAAATCCCGCGGACAGGCTCCGCCTCTGCCTCCGCCTGCGCCTGGAGCTCCTGGGCTCCGCGGTCGCTGGGGCGCCAGAGGGCGTCTTCCCCGCCGGGGATTGGATGGTGTACTTGGTGGCCGCACGGGAGCGGCTCTGTGGGTTTGCTCCCTACAGCGCCTTCCCCAGGCAAATTGCAAATTTCAGGTCCCCAGCCCCTTCCAAGCTGACCACCCGTCTAGCTCATCCGCCCTTTGGGAGCCGGCTCAGGTGAAGCTTTTGCAACAGATAGGGGATGTGGTTAGCGCCTGCGGGTAGTAAGGGCGGGTGTTCGGCACCTTGCAGGTAAAATGGGGTCCAGCGGTCGCTCAGAACCAAGGGACCTGGGGAGTACGCTCTCTCGGGTGGAGAGGTGTAAGAGGCGTCTATATCTTTAGGGGTTTTCTGTTGGAGGGCGGAGAGCAGGAATTCGGGAGAGAGACTCTTTGCATAGAGTTTACAGTGGCACCGCATCTTGTGGTGACTGAATGGGGGCATGGAGTGTGGGAGACAGACTACTGCCACTGCCCATGAGCCGCAGTCTCAGCCTCCTTGAAGAGCATAGAGCTCTGGTCTCAGGCTGAACTGTCGCCACTACTTCCCTCCAACTGTGGGGAAGAGAGGGGGTTACAAGACGTGCTTGAGTGGAGTTGGCTGACTTCTTTCAGAAGCGAGATGTCAAGCTCTTAGTTTCTTGACAGCAGCTCAGCAGACCTCTTCTGGGCCCGTGGCCTAAGGACCCACAGAGCCCGCATCCTCCACCTGCCACATAAAGCCTGGGATTCAGAATGGTGATCCCTAAAGTGAACTGAGGGGAATAAAGGGAAGGCCTGAGTCTCCAAACTGCCCTTGTTTTACACAAAGCAAATTGTGTAAAATATACAACCATTCTCTTTTTAAAAGCCAGGAACAGTGCAGAAGCAACATTGATGACCTTAGATTACCGGAGAATCAGAAAGTTATTACTATTCCCTGGAGGAATTTGGAAGAATTGGTGGACTGCCTAATTATAATTGATGCAGGATTGTTCAGGCATACCATTTGAGATAGACTAGCACAGTTTGAAAACTGAATTGGAAATAAATTAGAGTGGCCCGGGAGGGATTGCATGAGCCCCACTTCCCTATGCTTTCAACACTTAGTGGCAGAATAAATAAATGGTTCAAAATTGATTGGTCATCAATGAAGAAAAGTGCCTGGTTTTAGGAACAATTTTGGATTTCTCTCATATTTTTACTTTAAGAAAAGTCACCAGAACGTTTGGAAAAATAAATTTAAAAATCAAGGTATGTAACATTTGGTCAATCATAGAAAAAGAGGAAGCCATTTGAACTGACCATTTCTAAGTCACTTTATTTAAGGTATTGAATGAAATGCCAGTTGTCTCTGTTTTTTCTCTCTATTCAAAATATTCTCTTAAAACTCTGAATGAAAAGTGAAAGGCTCTTTTGTTATTCTAAACAAACTATTTAAAAACATAATACTATAGGATTCAGAAATGTTTACTTCAAAAAATGTGAAATTTAAGGAAAAGACATGATGGAACAATAATTTGCTGAGTTATGTTACTATTGAGAATTTCTGAAGTCCAGCTTTCAGTCAGTTTTGCCACATTTTCTGAAGAAAAGATATCATTGATCTCTGTTCACTTTTTATAACTTGATTCCTAACAAAAATACTTAAAAACAACATGCTCCCTTCCCATTCAAAATCCTTGAACCTCAGGTAAGGGGCAAGTAGGTTCTAGACTTGCATAGTTTCATTGTCACTGCTTTAACTATATATTTACTTATATGTTTATATCTTTTTAGTTTTATTAACTGAAGCCATGTCCACATAATTTTCTAAAGAATTTAAAGCACACTGATGGAGAGTTTAAAAGACTGGATTTTATCATTTACTCCTCAATGTGTTTCATTGTTCCTCATAGTACCAGAAACTGGCTCCATCCTGCACATAATTGCCTATGCTGCAGCTGAGAAAATGTATAATTGTTCATCTCAAGCTTCATACTGATTGAATTTTTATATCAGTGCCATTTGCTTTTGGAAGCAGTTTATTATTAAGGTAGGGCCCAGGGGAAGAGCCCAGAGAGAATTTTCCAGTATATTTCCACTTACGTTAGTCTATTATTATGCAAAAATAATGAAGTGCTCCTTTTCAAGGACAACTGCAAGCATGCTTAAGGCTATACACACTGTTTCTTGAATTCAAGTAGGATTCAGAGTAGAAAAATGTGTATCTTTTGAGAACTGACTTAACATCAACTGGTCAGTGAGAGCTATATAACCAAAAGTGTTAATCTGACCTTCAGAAATTTCCAACCCAAGTACTTAACGTGTAATTGTAATATTTTAGTTGCTTAGATAAAATAATGATGTTCCTCCTTCTATGTTTCTAGTTTTAATTAAAATAACATGTAATTTTATAAGAAAGCAAATTCCCTTGTAGTCACATTATTCTAAAACAACTACATTTTTCTGTTAGTTTTTAGTCTTTGTCCATATATTTACATAAACTTTTGTTTTGTAGAATTTTTCTTAATTTTTGATAAATATAACATTAACATTTTAAATCTCAAAGGTATGGATTATACATATGTTAATGTGGATCACCTTCTCTGTTGTGCGAAAGTAGGCAGGATATAAAACTTGGTTATTCTCAGGTAATAAAAAGCAGCCTGGTTATGAGATCAGGGTTGTGGGCAACACTTCCAAATTTCATTAAGCTTTTTAATGACTTTTTAAGGCTCTGCTTAAATGTTCTGGTCCCAGTATTAAACAGAATGCTCCTTTGTATGTTTTAGTTATCCTAAAAAGTGAGTTACTTGACATCCAAGGCTCAGGCACTTTTATATTGGAGCACTTGTATTCACTTGATTTAATCATCTTGGGAATGTTTCTTTCTGAAGAAAGTTAACCGTGACCCAGAGAAAGAGATAATGCTAAAGATCTATCTCATACCCTCAGAAGCCATTGGTTTAGCCAATTGATTTCCTACTGGATTTAATATTTGCTTCATTTTCTTACCCTGACTACTTGTACCAATTTTCTTAGGAACTGAGGGTGATAGCAAAAGGAGCTAGAATTATCTAAATATAGTAATTACCAAATTGAAACCTGTTCAAACATTTAGGGTGCCAGGCTCCAAAACTGACCTTGGTACCTTCAACCTTCAGATTCCAGTAGGTTGGGGTCAAACACAAATGTCGGGTTGCCGAGTGATTTCCACATGCTTCTTTTGTGTACCTTAACTAAGGCAGACAAAAGATGTTTTTCCAAAGGGACTCACGCTTTATGAGGCCTGACCCTCGAAGGAGCAAACTAATCTCAGGCAATTTTGAGGTTTTAGGGCACCAAGAGAACTTTTAGCGCATGAAGAAGTAATTTGTTCAATGGGACCTTAAAAGAGTTAATTTACCTCCAAAAGGTGAGCTGCTTTACCATCCTGAGTCCTTCACTTCCTTTGAGATCAGGCTGACTATTTGCATAGCAAAGCATTCCATTTAGCTGGAAAGGAGGGGGTGGGCACCGCGAACGAGGAGAGTCACTTTTCCCACAGTCTTTCGAAACTCAACAGTGTGATAAGTGGGTTTGATCAATCCTCCCCCTCCCCTGAACTCCAGAACTTGAGACTATTTTGCTCATTATCTATCTTGAGATTGACCTGCTTTTCCAGATGAAGAGTTTGTAGGATTTAGCATATAGCTGCTGAGAGGACAATTCTGCTAGCATTGTTTGTTTGGGCTCATTAGAATAGACTTACAGGTAAAAATTCCAGGAAAACAAACTTCTCTAAAATGCCCCTCCTTTTTTCTTTCTTTCTTTCTTTCTTTCTTTCTTTCTTTCTTTCTTTCTTTCTTTCTTTCTTTCTTTCTTTCTTTCTTTCTCAGGCATGGCACTTTATTTTTAATAAAACACATATACAATCAAGGAGGAGAGTTTTAATATATTGATAACACTTTGCATGTGAATTCTACAAATTTACCTTGATATTAGGTTTGTCACTTGGTTATCCTGCTTCTTCTACCTAAACTCATCTTTGCATTTAAATCATGGTCTGTTAAGACCTTCACTATATGTAGTATGTTGTTTATTTTGTTGTCACTTAACAGTCCTCCAAAACTGGCTCATAATTTGTTTTGACCAAATATGCCCCAGTTTAGAGACCTACGACCATAAATAAAGGGGATTTTTTTTTTTAGCATTCTAGAAGATAGAACACTCCAAGGCTCTAATTAGCATGGGATCTATTGTACTTCTTTAAACTTGTTTATTATTTCCTAATTGGGAGATTAGTCACAGGGATCTGAGGGAAGAAACCAGCCCTTTAATAAGGTCTGTCAATAAGAAGGGGCAATTACAAAAATTTGAAAGATTTGCAGCTAGAAGCCAACTGTTACACTTTGAGCATTTGTGGGAGAATGTAATTCTAGACATATCTCCCTAAGATCACTGGTGTTGTATGACAAGTCATGGTGACTTTAAGAACAGTACATTTAAATGTAGGAAAAGAATGACAAGCGGAAAAAAATGATCTGTGGTCACTTATGCAGTGTTTCAACCATTGACAAAGTTTATGGAGAAGTGTGGCTCTGGGGAGTGGTGTGTGACAAGGGAGAAGAGTCAAAAAAGGGCTTCTATCTATCTTCCTTAGAATAGTAGTTCACAAACTATTCAGGTTGTCCATCCAGTGTCTACTAAGATAAACATGAATTTATAAGGAGTTGATTGCATCCCTTGGGCATTCTTTAAAAAAAAAAAAGAAAAAAGATGTGGATCTCAATAGATAGAAGCCTGGCCATTAGTGGGGAAATTATATTATGGTAAAAATGAAAATGCTCCTTAGGTTAATTTAATGCAACACTAACAAATCTCCTTAAATATATTTTATGGAACTTGGAAGATATTCAGATGGGTGAATGAATGGAGAAGAATATGTTCTCAAATTTTAAGGTAATAGTAGACTGTCTGTAGCAGGTCTAAAAAATGTTATAAAGTGATAATTATAAGAAGCCTTTGTTACTGGATTATCAACAGAAAGGAATAACCAGATAGCTCAGAAATAGATTTGAAATATTAGAGCTTAACGTTTGGCAAACTAGAAGTAATGTAGGAATAAGTATAGAATTACTACCTGGTTAACTGGATATCCTGCAAAAGTGATTTAATATAGATATGTATATTACACCAAAGTTAAAAAAATGTCCAGAGATATTAAAAAGTTAACCATAACTTACTGTTAAGTATGATAAAACTGAATTGCCTATTATCCAATCTGTCATAGAAGCGTATGTTAACTATTTAAGAAATTGAGGGTATTCTTGAAGGTAAAGAAACTCGGTTTGGTAAGTAGAATTTTAAAATATTTATAAAATGTAATAAAAGTAAGAAGGTAAAACAACAGAAATAGGATAAGTACTTGATAAATATTTTCTATAAAATATATAAATTATAGCTATATAATTTATGAAGATTTATAATCAAAGTAGCTGAATAGATGCTGGCAATATTTTTTCTGTGAAAGGGCCAAGATAGTAAGTATTGGAGGCTTTGTAGACCATAGGTCTCTGTGCCAGCTGCTCAGCTCTGTCTTTGTGACACAAACACAGCCATAGAGAATAGTAAACAAATGCACATAGCTGTATCCCAATAAAACTTTATTTATGGGCACGGAATTTGAATTTTATATAATTTTCATATGATATGAAATCTGTAGGTTTTTAAAGATCATGCAAATATGTAAATTATTCATTTCACAGCTCACAGCTGTGCAAATAGAGGTGGCTGACTGATTAGGCCTAGGAGCTGTAGAGTCAGTTCCTGCTATTGGCCAGTGTTCTCCAAAGCATTTTCCTTGAAACAATAGTCTCAAGAAGTCCTTTATGAAAAAAGAATGCTGTGACCAAATATATTTGGGAAACCTTAAGAACTGCATCACCTTCTTGGAAATGTACAATGGACATTCCCATTTGAAGGCTTTGAGACGTCCCAGAGGGAGACCACTTCACCTAGGTCAACCCAATGATGCCCCAACTTAGTTGCCCCCCTATTGTCCCTCAGATCTTCGACCCTGCACTGCCTTTTGCATGATTTGGCCCTTACCTATCTCTCTAGGGCAATTCAGACCTCATTTTCCCTTATTAACTAGATTCCAGCCACACAGGCCTTCTTTCTGTGACTTAACTACCACGTTGTTTATTCCTGTCTTGGATGTTCTCTCTGCTGTGCCTTCTGCCTAAAATACTCTTCTGCAACATCTCCACAAGGCTGTCCTTCTTGTGATTCAGTTTCCAACTCAAATGTCTCCTTCTCATTAAGGCCTTTTCTGATGAGCTCCTTGAAGACAGTTCCCTCCTCCCAGCATGCTCAGCTGTGGGTTCAGTCTGGGTTCTTTATTGACTGTTAGATGGCATTTTCTGTTTCTGTGGATGTCTATGTGTATCATCTCCCTACTGCAGTGGAAGCTCTATAATAATGGGGACCTTGCCCCTCTTGTCTTCCTTAGATCACCCTGTCTCCAGAAGTATCTGCCACATAAAATATGTGCAACTTAATTATTTTTTTAAGAGAGTTTGAGAAAGAGACAGAGAGACAGAAAAACAGATAGAGATGTTGAGACAGGGAGAGGGAAAATTATTTCACAGATCACACTTCGCACTTTTGGAAATATTATTTCATGCAAAAGAAAATACAAATGATAAATTATCACTTGAAAAAATGCACAATGTCACTAGCAATTACCATGCAAATTAATACAGTTTAAAGTTTACTTTGCAACTCAAAGTTTATTCTAAGTAGCTCATGTAATTACACCCATCAATCGCTGATGTTTCTATAAAAGGAACCATTCATTTTTTTCCCCTGGGACATATAGGTAACCTGCAATAAGAACTATAAAGTTTTTCATAGTCTTTGACACTTTGGGAACATACCTCATAGAAATCATTGGAAGAGGAAAACAGCATCCTCCCCATCCCCAATTAATTGCTGTGAACACTAGTTATGATAGCAAAAGATTAAAAACAATCTTTTAAAATGACAATCTTGTTAAAAATGACAATAGTGTAAATTACATCAATACCTGGACTTGTGTTCATTGATCAGTATTAAATGGAAAGAGCAGAACACAAAGTATACACCCTCTGATACACTGATGTAAATGTGTACACACCTGCTAAACATAGTTAGACAAGAAATTACACTAAGGCACATTACATCTTGTATTTGTTGCAGTCCCTTCTGTGAAAAGTTAAAAAGCTGACAAAAGAAAAGAGATTGGAACTCATCTGCACTGAGGAGAGAAAACTTCTTTACATACTTTAATTTGAGGTCAGAATAAAGACTTAAATGTTATGAATTAAAGGTGGCAGAACTAGTCCCCATCAGCTTTCCAAGATAAGTCTGAGCTCAGTTAACTCACTTGGCTATCCTCTGAGTCCTTTGTATAGTTAAGTAGATGGTTACTAAATAATTACAAAGCATTTGCATTAACTAGGGTACTTCGGCATAAATTATGTGGAAGACACTAGTTCTTACACTTTGAACTTGCTAGTTTCATTCTTTTGGTTTAAATGGCCAATAGCCCTGGCTGGTGGCTCAGTGGATAAGGCACCAGCCTGCAAACCCAAAGATCACTGGTTGGATTCCCAGCCAGGGCACATAGCCAGGTCTGTAGCTGGAGGCAGGTGAAAGGCATTTATGTTTCTCTCCCTTCTTTCCTCCCTCCCTGCCTCTCTAAAAATAATGAATAAACTCCTAAAGAGAAAATAAATGACTAACAATCATCTGTTGTTGAAACCTTTCAAAAGCAAAACCTTTCCCATGCCTAGGGATGCTCAAATTAGCTCAGTGGCAAGGGCCTGGCCCTCATTTCGAGGGTGCTTTGCGGTACCAGTCCAGCAAGGCAGGGAAGGCCAAGCACCCATCTGAGTGCTTTTGCAAACTAGGATGCTGGACCTGCAGTGCAAAGGTGCACTGATGTGTACGTGAGCTCCGTGTATAAGTGCTGGTCAAAGAACGGTTATGTAATTATAGCGTCCATAGCGTCAGACGCGCCACCCAGCCTAGCCTAATAGTTTGTACTGGAAAGTGGGCGTCATAGGACAGTGAGAATTAATTAATGCTTATGAAGACCTGTCCAGATTCATGGGAGAAAAACACTGTGTAAAAACATGTGTTAAAGTCTTTGAGAAAATGATGTCCCTCACCCCCTCCTTTTTTTTTTTTTTAAGCTGAATGCTAGAGCTGGTTGAGCAGAAATAGCATTTCAAAGTAAAATTCATTTTAATTCTTTTGAAAAATTTTTGAGCAAATTGTTTTTCTCATCTAATAGGTTAGGTCTATTTGGAGTATGGTGGGTATTTTGCCAGCATACAAACTTAAATAATTGGTTAACAGATATTTGATTAAACATAATGTAACATATTATCATTATTCTCATGAATAAGTAAATAGACTCAGTTGTCCAGTTTATATCATCATTATGCCACTTTTTTATATGTCAGCATAGGAAAGTATAGTCTTTGTAAAATATAAGTAGTTTACAATCCAGAAATAATTTTTTACCAAAATGTAAAGGCACAGTAGCTAGAAATGTATGCTTAAAAAAAATCTTTTTATTAAATTTTATTTATTTATTTTTAGAAAGAGAGGAAGGGAAAGAGAAAGAGAGGGAGAGAAATATCAATGTGTGGTTGCCTCCTGCGCGTCCCCAACTGGGGACCTGGCTCACAACCTAAGCTAAGCATGTGCCCTGATTGGGAATTGAACCAGAGACACTTGGGTTTGCAGGCTGGTGCTCAGTCCACTGAGCCACACCAGCCAGGGCATAGGAATGTATATTTAAATTACACATAATTTCCATCTTGGTTTAAAAAATTAAAGCATGATATAAAAAATATGTTTTAAGTGCTATCCATTGAAATTTGTTTATCTTTTTAATGTACTAGGTAGCTATCTCTTTGTGTGACTTCTTCTAAAGAGATTATTTAACTAGTGAAGTTAGGAAATAAATATAGTTAATGTAAACCTGTAAAGTTAAAATAAATTGCACACAGTCTTTGTAACAGCAATGGTTCATCTATATGGCATAGAGTATAAAAACAATTTTTTAATGCAGTAGATGACCTGCAATTTTAAATATAACATAATATGAGAATAAATTACTAACTGATATGTACTTAACCTATTTCTAGCTGCTGAATAGAACACAGGTTTAACACAAGTGCTACCTATTGAGTAGCATTTCCAGTAGTGTTCTAATGAACATTATTAGGCAGACAAGATGGCATCATCATATTTAATTTAGAATAATTGTTTTTTTAATATTCAGGAATGATCCTTCTTTGTAATTAAAGGAGATGCTTAGAATACCCTTAATATTACACTGTAATTTTCTTGTAACAGATGCTTAACTCAGCAGTTTATTCACTCATAAGTGTTTCATTAAAGTGAACACATTTAGTAACAGACCTGCAACATAAGGCAGCTCGCTCAGGTACTGAGTTATGTTAGAAACCACAGATATCTAACATTTTAGTTCTGAATTTAATTCTGTTTATATTTGATTTGTATTACTTAATAAGTCTTCATACTTTTTCTTGGGTGTGCAAATTATTCTCTTTTTAGTCCTATTTTCAGTAGAAAAACTCTACCTTGCCTGTTAACTTAGGAAAATAAAAAGATGTCCCAAAGAATCTTGGGTGTCATCCATTTATAGAGTGAGTGATTTCAAAGGAGGCAAAGAGCACTTTATTTAGAAACTCATTTTATTGCCCGATTTCATATTGAATAGAACATTAATTTACAATATTTATAATTTTCCAAAGTGAAATGATGCTTTTGTGCACTATCACTGGAATGCCTCCAAATGGAGAATTAGGCAGGTTACCAAGGAGGCCTTTGAAGACAGTGTGGGTGTCAGGGGCAAAATCACAACAGGCTATGGAAGGAAAAGATCAAACCAAGAAGAAAATGGGATTTGATTTTATGAGGAGAGAGACTTGGTAGGAGCAAACAAAGCTACTTGGTTTTTGACTTTAGGTTTTATATTTGGTCAACTGTGAGTTGGACACCAGAACAGATAATATAAATAATGTAAGGGCAGAAAACCAAACTGCCATGAAGAGCTTTTGAAGGCTTAGGTAAACAATCTAGTGGTATTCAAGTCTACAGGTTCTGGACAAGAAAGAATTGGGTGAAATCACCCCAGTATGTGAGATAAACATTCTGAAGAATTCAGAGTTAACTGACAAGATGCCTAAATAAAATAATAAATGTATTTTTTAAAAGGGAATTAACCAGCCTGCCAATTTAACTTTAATATGTGGGAACACTCATGTTTATCACATAGTCTTAATAGAAGCTTTCATAGAGCAACTGAAATTTAAACTGGAACCCGTAAAGGCTGAGAATTGCATCCTTTCCCGAGTCCCACCCCTGCTGTACCCCACGTGGACATTTCCACCAGTGCCCTTAGCTTGCATTTCTTTTCCACATAGATTTTGACTCTGGGTTCCTCATGGGACCGAAATAATACTGAATTATTAGGGCAGTCATCTGCAACTGTGCCACGTAGGGAAACTAACCACTTTTGTAAATTGATACCTTGACCTTGCCCCTGAGTGGCCAATGATATAACCAACTTAGCTAACTAGTCACAGACCTAAGTAGATGAGCTTGGTTGACTGAGGGGAAGCAATAAATTATGTTTGTATTGACCTTAGTAAACCTTTTAATTCTTTCCCACATGATATAGTTCTCAACAAATTGGGAAAATATGGCCTAGAGTCTAGGTAATTGCACAACTGCAGGTCCTTGGCCAAGACCCGCAGCATCAGCTCTATGCCTTGGTATACTCAGTTTCATCGTCTGTAGGGAATAGCAGGGCACGTAAACCCCAGGCCATTCCTGCCCATGTGCTCAGAGAGGATGCTGACCTTGTGTTGCCTACAGTGGTGGGAGAGAACAGATGTGGTCTCCTCCCCGGTTAGGGAGAAAACCATGTGCTGGGTGTGTTGAGGGTCAGGGCTGACACGAGGACTGAAGGTTATTGCACTTATTCCAGCACGTGGTCTCTAGGAACAAGAAAAATACCAAATTCACTGCTGATTGATGTCAGCTTAAGTGGAAATCTTCCTAAAGTGTCTTTGGCTTTTTGTCTCTGCCCATTACCTAGTAAGTTGCTTCTCTGGCTCTTTCCAGGCTATAAAGGGAATACACTAAAAACTAAAGTGGCTTCCAAGTTGGCAAGTCTATATAATTTGTAGAAAATTCACTCATTCATGCATACGTAATTGTCAAGTAACTGCTACCATGTGTCGCCACAGTACTTGGCAGTGGGCATCCGGATAAGATTCAGTCTTTGCTCTGAAGGAAGACAGTAATGTGTATGTATACAATGCTTATATTACTCCGCAGGGGCTACCATAACAAAATACCACAACCGGGGCAGCTTAAACAACAGAAATGTATTTTCTCACAGCTCTAGGCTAGAAGTCCAAGATCAAGGTGCCAACAGGTTTGGTTTCTTCTGAAGCCCCTCTTTTTGCTGTGCAGTGGCCAGCTTCTTCCTGTGTTCATGTGTGGTCTTTCCTCTGGTGAAAGCCTCCCTGGTGTCTTTCTGTGTGTCTAAATTTCCTCTTCTTATAAGGAAGGACACCAGTCAGATTGGATGAGGACCCACCCTAAAGGCCTCATTTTAACTCAATCACCTCTTTAAAGCTCTATATTTAAATACAGTTGCATTCGGAAGCCTTGGGAATTAAGGCTTCAGTATTAAATTTGGGGTGGACATACTTCATCCTGTAACTATGACATGATGAGTATTAACAAATAGGGAACATTTTATATGAGTTCAGATGGCATCTTGGTATTAGGATCAACATTAACTCTCAATATCACTTAGAGTCTAGAGCAAGTGTCACTAATATAATTTATAGATTAATTGAGTCTGTGATCACGATCAGCTAGCATCCTGTTTAAAGAATTCTAACCTTGACTATCTTTAGTATGGGACAGACATTTGCCTCTTTTTCCACTTGTATAATATCTATTTAGTCCTTACAGGTATTCAACTGTAATCTCCAGCTAAATTCATTAGGGAGAAGAGAACCATTTTTCTAACCATCTCATGGTTTTCCAGACCCTCCAATTCACATGGAATCAAATATATTTTATCAGTTATACTATTGCAGTTGTCCCAGTTGTTCCCCTTTTGCCCCCTCAACCTGGTACCCCATTCCCTCTAGCATTGCCCCCTTAGTTCATGTCCATGGGTCATGCATATAAGTTCTTTGGCTTCATTTCCTATACTGTTTTTAACACCACCCCCATCTATTTTGTACCTACCAATTTGTACTCCTTAATCCCTGTACCTTTCCCCCATTCTTCCCTTCCCCCTTCCAGCTGATGACCCTCCAAATGATCTCCATATCTATGATTTTATTTCCATTCTGTCTTTTTGCTTTTTAAAAGATTCAGTTGTTGATAGTTGTGAACTTATTGTCACTTTAATGTTCATAGTTTTGATCTTCTTTTTGTTATATAATTCCCTGTAATATTTTATATAATAATGGCTTGGTGATGATGAACTCTTTAGATTTACCTTGTTTGGGAAGCACTTCATATGTCCTTCAATTCTAAATGATAGCTTTGCTATCTAAGGTAGAGTGTTCTAGGTTGTAGGTCCTTGCTTTTCATCATTTTGAGTGCTTCTTGCCATTCCCTTCTTGCCTGCAAAGATTTTTTGAGAAATCAGCTGACAGTCTTATGGGAACTCCTTTGTAGGTAACTCTCTGCTTCTCTTTTGCTGCTTTTAAGATTCTCTTTTTAGTGCTCACTTTGGCAGCACATATACTAAAATTGGAATGATACAGAGAAGATTAACATAGCCCCTGAGCAAGGATGATATGCAAATTCATTAATCATTCCACATTTAAATAATAAAAAACGATACTTTCTTTATATTTAGTCTTGGCATTTTAACTATGATTTGTTTTGGTATGGTACTCTTGGGATCCATCTTATTTGGATCGCTCTGTGATTCCTGGACTTGCATGTCTATTTCTTTCACCATATTAGGAAAGTTTTCTTTCAAATAAGTTTTCAATTTCTTGCTCTTCCTTTTCTTCTTCTGGCACCCCTATGATTCAAATGTTGGTGTTTAAAGAGGTCCCAGAGGCTCCTTAGCCAACCCTCTTGTTTTGAATTTTTTTTTCTTCCTGCTGTTCTGATTGAGTGCTTTTTTTCTTCCCTATGTTCTGAATTGTTATTTTTATTCTTAGCTTCATCCCTTCTACTGTTGATTCCCTGTAGATTTTTCTTTATTTCACTTAATGTAACCTTTATTTCTGCCTGGGTCTTTTTTCACCCTGTTGGAGTACCCAGGGAGTTGCCGGAGCATCCTGATAACCAGTGTTTTGAAATCTGCATCTGATAAATTGCTTATCTCCATTTTGTTTAGTTCCTTTTCTGGAGTTTTGCTCTGTTCTTTCATTTGGACCATATTTCTTTGTCTCCTCATTTTGGCAGCCTCCCTGTGTTTGTTTCTATGTATTAAGTAGAGCTGCTTTGACTCCCTGTGTTATTAGGTATGCCTAGAAAAGCACACCTGTAGGTTATATGGGGCAGAGCCTTAGGTAATCACCAGGGTGAGACAATCCATGTCCTCTCTGTGGCTCTGTGTGGGGAAGGGCTCAGAGAGGGAACAACGCTGCTGTCTGGTCTCTCAAGTTTTGCTTGGGAGGATGCTGTTTCCCAGCACTTGGCCTGTTGCCAGTCACTTTAGTTTCTCCTCATACGCCACTGGTGCCCTTTCAGCAGTTACCCTGGTGCTAAATCCCAGAGAGGGTGAGTCTGTGTAAGTCCTAAGTCCATTGCAGGCCTTTAACAGGAAGCTCTGGAGAATGCCGAAGTTCCTTCTGCCATTCCAAGCCCATTGGTTTTCACAGCCAGAAGTTATGGGAACTTATGTTCCTTGCGCTGGAACCCTGGACTGGGTGGTCTAGTCTGGGGCTGGGATCCCTTGATCCCAAGGTATCCCTTCTGATTTTTATCCACCACATGTGGAGGTGGGACTGCCCATTCTGAATCTTCATGCATCTCCAAGCCAGTCCATGCCTCTGCACCTCCACCTCTCTGCGCCTCTTCTCCAATCTCTGCTTTCCTGCCCCTCCTACGCATCTGGATGAGCGTGGCTTCTTTAAATCCCTGGTTGTAGGGCTTCCATGCAGTCAATTTTCTGACAATTCTGGGCGGCACTTATTTTGTAGTCTAATTGTAATTTTTGCTATAGTTGTGCTAGGAGGCAAGGCATATTTACCTATGTCTTCATCTTGACTAAAAGTCAGCAAACTACACTATTATACATTATTATTATTATTTTTATACCTAACCATTATTATTTATTTTATCCATTTCATTCACTCCATCCATTTTCAGTTCTTCCCCAAGAAAACCAAGAATCAGGGACGGGCTCATTATTGAGCCACATACCTCATCACAGCTGTTTCTTTGGCTACTTGAAGATTTAGCTAAAATTTTGAAACAACTCCTAAAGGTCCTGTTAATTTCTTAAACAAGATTTTCCCCTGGGACTATAAAACTGAATTTTTTTCATTCTCTTGTAATTTAAAATTGCGCATGATTGTGACTGACGATAACCTCGTGTGATCCTACCTCATGTGATCCTTTAATATTCTGCTCCACTGCCAACTGGCAGTGGTTTTGGAATATTCTGTTTAAAGTAGCAGAGAGTTAGAATGTGATTGGTTGATTGACTTCCCAGTGCCAGGTGGTTACCACCATATATGATATGGACAGAGTTGGGGAGTTTCACTAGCAAGAAAGAGTGAGTGGGAAGGATATGTTTAGTTGCCTAAAAACAGTTTATAATCTTGATATTTCCTATTTTTCTCTGATGATTTAAAAATAACATATTTTCAAACCAATACAATGAAAATAAAAGTGTTTTATGTAAATTGTAAAAAAAAAAAAAAAGTAATCAAAGAAATGCAAATAAAGCAACTATATTGTCACTTTTGCCCTTTTTTTGCAAAAATGTAAAGATTGGTAATAGCCAGTATTTGCAAGAATATGAAAAGATGAGTGTTCATAATTATTTGTGGGGTATAAATTTGTACAATTTCTGCAGATCCATTTGATACTGGATATTAAAATTTTAAACTCTACTTCTAGGAGCTTATCTCAAGTGTACCAAATATATATCACAGCACTGGAACTAAGTGGAGAAAATATAACATGACTACACTAAAGAATGGTTCAAAATAATTATTTTGCATTCATATAGTGAAAATCTATGTTGCCATTAAAAAGAATGAGTCATAGCAATATTTACTGGCATGTACAGATATTTCAATAATATGTTTAAATTTAACAAAAGCAGTCCTGAAAACAAGTATGTAGAGCAGTCCCATAAATATTAAATTATGTGTGTGTGTGTGTGTGTGTGTGTGTGTGTGTACATGGAGAGATGATATGACAATGTACAGTAATACAAATGTAAGAATAACTTCTAGGAAATGAAATCAGTGGAATTTGTATTGATTTTTAATGATAGGGGAATTTTACTTTCCTTAGTCTTTTATAAAGGTGGAACTTTTATATTATTTTTATAGTTAAAAAAGTAAATTAAAAATTTTTGACAGAAATATGCTTTTTAGGGTCAAGATATTAATCAAGAGTTCCTTTTACATACTTGACTCTGTATACTGTTAGCTTGCTGAGGTATTTTAATTTTATTTATCAGTATAAATCTTGGTTAGCAGAGTATTATTCAAAGGGTTTGTAGTATATCTTGAACTTTCCTTTTAGTAAGTATGAGGTATTCCAATAGTGGCCAATTAAATTAAGAATATGAACATATTCCCTGAAGACAGGTATTATGGGATGATTTGTGTCTACCACACCCCGCAATTGAAGTCTTAACAGCCCCCCAGTACCTCAGAATATGACTGAATTTGGAAATAGGGTCTTTAAAGAGGTAATTCATTTAAAATAAGGTAATGAGGATAGGCTGATCCAATATGACCGATGTGCGTATAATAACAAGACGTTGGGACAAAGCCACGCACAGAGGGAAGGCCCTGGGAAGACAGGGAGAAGACAGACATCCATAAGCCGAGGAGCGAGGGCTCCGGACCAACCAACCCTGCCAGGGTCTTGCTTGTCCACTTCTAGCCTCCAGATGAGAAAACAAATTTCCCTGTTTAAGCCACCTACTCCATGGTATTACTTTTTAATGGAGTCCCAGAAAACGAATGCAACAAGTAGACCTACCTCATTTGTATCCCTTTACAAAGTCTTATTTTTCTATATTATTATTTTGAAGTCATTTAAACCTTTTACATGAATGGCCTTAAGTACATTTTATTAAGCTGCCCATCTTAGTAAAAAGAATATATACAGTAAAAAGAATATATACTAACTTCAAAATCTTATACCTAAAAAAATCTATGGTAGAAACCTAAATATAATACCAAAGAAATAGAATTATACCAGCCCTAGACTGGGCTGGAGTTTGTAAAATAATTTATACACACGGGCGTGGAGCTGTTCTGCAATTTCAATTAGATAAAAGTATTTGGAATAGAACTATGATTTTAATCACAGCTATTTCTTGTAAAGTGGAAGAACTTATTGTTCTGTTTCATTTGTTGTTTTTGCCTATATAGTTTTTCACAGACTTTTCATGGGATAAGAAACATCTCATCATCCAAAGAAGTTTTAAAATGGGAAGAAGGTGAACTCTCCACTTAAAACATTCTTAAATTAGTGTGCTTTAAAAATTTTGTAGTGACAAATGAAGCTCAGATAGTAATTTCTGTTTAGCAATATCTAAAGATTTTAGATAAAACTTAAAAATGTTAGAATATAAAGGTATATATGAAGCCCTTAATTGTACCAAAGGTATGGTAGGTACTTGACGGTCACAAAGTATGAAATCCAATGGAAAAAAAAGTTGCTTTTAGTTAACATGTGTTGGATCTTGTGTATTTACAGGAAATGTTTTCATTTAAGACCATTGATACATTAATAGTTTCCAGGCACATTTTATGACAGGGCCTAAGTTTGTTCTCTTTTGAACAAGTAGGAAAGGATGTTTTTAAAGTAAGCACTTAGGTTTGCCTGGATCTCATTTATAAAGCAAGGGTCTCAACTCCAAATATCTCTGAAATCAAACTGGTCCCTTGAGTAGTGAATTCCCCAGAGATGACCAAAACTTCTTCCTTCTATTCATTTTCCCTTTCCTGTCATTCACACTTCCCAAGTCCCTGGTACTCCTGTGTTTTCTTTCTTGAAAAAATGAGAATGGGTACAGCTCCTGGTTGCCCCACCACATTGCCCAATTTTATTCATGGATAGCCAGTGATTTTACTTTCGTATTTCCTTTATGAAGTGGCTTATTGCACATCGTTCATTGCAGCACTGTTTTCAAGTTCTGCTCATTTTGGACATTGGGGTTTGACTGGAATTGTTTAGCGACATCATGAGACCCCTAAGAATTGGGGGAGGCCTGATTAGGTGGAGAAAATAGAAATGTATGTAGTCTCAAGAACAGGTCAAGAGCTATTGACCTAAACCCTTTTTCCAGTGTGTGACTAAAGCCCCCTAGTGGTCAGGTGACCCCAAACAGGTGCTGAGTGTCCCTCTTTTTGGGAGAGGATCTTGAGAGGCTAGCTCTTCCTCTCCCCAGACCTCTCAACTATGGGCCCTCAGTATGGCCCAGTTCGCTGGTTTCAGAACTTCTCAGGAGGTCCTGGCCTTGGCTCCTGTAGGCTTCCAGAGGAAAGAAGAGGTCAGCAAATTCTCCAGCAGAGAAGTCTTTGAACTATCTCCTTCAAGTGGTAAAGGATATTCTTCCTGTCACTGCAGACTGAAAAACTCATTAAGGCTCCAAGAGCTATAAGTTGGGGTTCCCTGAAAAAGCAGTCTGGTGTTAGATGCTTTACCCTGATAGCACATCTTCAGAAGGAGGGAGTGGAGTCCAGATTTCCCCTCGATTTTCTCAGAGGAAAGTTAAGGTAGCGCAAAAATAGTTTTGAATAGTTCCACTCACATGACTTGGGTATTTGCCCAAGTAAAGTCAAATGACTCCCCAACTTAAGCACTACAATGTGACCCTTGAGGAGCCTGCTAAGATCTATTTCTCCATGCCCATACAGCCTCATTTGGCACACACCCATTTATAAACATGTGACAGGTGACCATGTCTTCTCTGTGTCCTCAGTAATGATCAGGGGTGTTTGACACATAAAGAGAGGCACACTTAGCCTTTGGAATAAGTGAACATAATTTATTGAAGTACATTCAAGGTGTGTATATTCCTGATGAGGCCCTCTTAAGTTACAAAATGCACTTTACCGAGCTTTTAAATTCTGATGCTTCTTATGTATGAGCAGTGTACTCAGCACTATGGGGATGCAGAGAAGTTGTAGGTCAGATTAATTCCCAATGGAGAGAGCCAGCAGTCAAGTGGAAGCCCCCCACTCTTTACCTTTCGCTTGTGCCTAGTTCTCTACTCCCTCTCATGCTCCTTGTGGCTCTTTCCCCACCTCCCATGCCCCACTCAGTCCTCTCCTCTTGGCTTCCTGCACTCCTTCAGGAACCTTCTGGTTTAGGGGCGGGCCTTGCACATGAATTTCCTTGGCCTTTTACGCTCTTCACCATTTTTTTTTTCATTTGTTTATTTAGGTAGCGCCTGCAAATTCTTCATATCTCAGCCTAAACATCACTTCTGCTACGAAGCTCAGCCTGATGCTTTGCACTAGATTAAGTACCTGTATTACGTAGCCTGCAGCTTTCAATTACACTGCTAATCACCATTGTTACACTTTCTGTAAATGGCTGCACAATTATTTATCCAGTAACTGTCTCTCTGCATTAGGCTAAGTAAGTGTCCATGAAAGCGGGGTCTATGTGCATCTCATTTTCTGCAGCACTTTGTACCTTTAACATGGTGCCTTAAATTAGGCTAAATCTAAATGCATATGCATTAAATGCATGGATAAGATGGAAGTTAAAACAAATGTGGAAACTTAAATACAAGAATCTGTTTTAGAAGTGTCACAGTAGAGGCATGAACAAGGCAAGGTGTTGGAAGGGAAAGAGAGATTTATCTGTTTTTCATGGAAAATTTCACTCAAAGAGTGGTATTGATCTTGGCTCTTTGTAAATGGTGAAGTTCTTCAGGGATAAAGAATGGCATCATAGGCAGAGGACAAAACAGAAGTGAAAGCATAAAGGTAGAAGAAGATAGAGGAAGCTTGAGCAATAACAAGCAATCCAATTGACTTGAGGATAAGGGATGTGCTGGGCTGGCAGTGGGTGAGAAGGCTTAGGGATAGGTAGGAAAGCAGGCCACACAATAGAGAGGCTAAGGAATGTAAGCTTTTCATTTTCAGCTACGACCAGAGCCATGTTCTGAGAGAATTGGTCTGGGCTTTGAATGCTGGGCATCCAAAACCCGTGAGAAAGATTGCAATGAAATTTGTGAAAGATCATGAGAGCCATAACCCAGGCTTTTGCAGTGGGGATGAAAGGGAAGATGGATTTGAGGCTAAGATTACAGAAGTAGCTTTGCTAGGAATTTGCTGCTTGGTTCCAATGCAATGGCCACAAAGAGACAAGGCCGTGATGACCTTAGGTCCAAACACTACACTTGGACCACGTATTTCCAAATAGCGACTAGTTGGGATTTAGGGAGGGTACTGATGATTGCATCAAATGTCCATCCCACAAAAGCGATAAGGGTTCATTCATTAGACAAACGTATTTGCCATGATTTCCAGCTTTATAGCCAGTGTCTGCTCTGCTGCAACATTTTTGCCCATGACTCATTGTTGAGGTGATTTGTAAGCTGATTTTAAGACTGTTAGTTGAATTTTTTGTATTAAAAAAATTATTTTATTTTCCCAGACTGTTGTTATGGTTCAGTCCACTTCACAGGTATGCAGAGGCAAATGACTATTTCACATTTACTGTGTAAACTAGTAACTCAGTATGTTGCTTTAGAACCAGATATGTGTGGTTTTGCTTCACTTGAGGAATTCAGTAAAGAACATACTTCATGTCAGCAGAAACCCTCGTAAATCTACATAGAGAAGGACACCAGTAAAACTTCCTTTTATAATCACATGGCTACCTGGAATTTGTTTCCTTTTCCTTAGCAGAGAAGCTCTAGATTTTTCTCTTATACCTCAATGAGAATAAAAATTAAAAAGCTTATTTGTGTTCATGAGCTGATGGTGAGAAGAAACACCATTGTCAACTTTGTCTTGAGTTTAGTCTTCAATAAAAAAAAATGTTTTTGAAGGAAAAAATAAAATTCTGGGGATTGTTATTTTGATCTGTATGTTAAAAGTATGCATTTTCCCCTCTAGATCTGTGCTCTTGGGGAAGCTTGCCAGAAAAAACAAACAAGGCAGCTTGGCCCTACGCAGCCCCCCCTACACAATGGCTGAGCTTCTGGGTCTGACCCTACGTACAGGGGTGGGCAAAAGTAGGTTTACAGTGGTGATCACACAAAACACAGAGTGTATATCTGTGTTTAGTAATTATTGTATTATTTTCCATATGAACAACTGTAAACCCACTTTTTCCCCACCCTGTATAGAAACCATATGTCCAGGGATAGAAAGTCTCCCAGAAGCATAAAAACATGAATATAAGAAGTAGGGAGGAGACATCTATCTTTTAGTTGTAAAAACAATCATTAATACTATTGGTATTTCTGTTTAAGATTTAAGTTTTAGCAACTTTTCATAAATAGCACCTTCTGACTGCAGATTTTGTTTCAGAGAAATTGGGACTAACAAGATGAAGAGAAAGGAGGTAAATATGAAGGGCATCCCCAGATAGAAGGGTTTCTGCAAGACACACCTGCCCAGCCTGGCCAAATGGACTCAGTGGCCTGGAAGAACCTCTACTTCAATATGGTGGTTGGATCTGATGACCTTTTATGGCATAGAATAAAACACATAATTTTTTTTTTCCTGAATGGAGCACTATACTATGTTCCTCTAGAGTCCTTGGCATTCTGTTGTCTCATGGCCTTTCTTAGTGAACTTGTGGAGATTCTTGGACATGTATGATGTTAGAAACAAATTAAGGACTTTTATGTTTTAAAAATATTTTTTTTTAATTTACTTATTTTAGAGAGAGGGGAAAGAAAGGAAAAAGACAGGGAGAGAAATCTGTGAGAGAAACGTAGATCGGTTGCCTCTCACATGCCCCCAGGTGGGGGTCTGGCCCACAACCCAGGCATGTGCCCTGACTGGACATCAAACTGATGACTTTGAAGTCCACAGGCTGGTGCTCAATCCACTGAGCCACACCAGCCAGGGTGCAAGACATTTAATTTTCTTTTTTTGTATGCCACATTACAAAGTTTCCCTAGAAAATTGATTTATTGTTTGTCTACACTTATACTTGAAATGCCAAGCATTTCATGTTGTCACAGGGACTCAGTATTAGTCTTTTAAAACACATTTTTAATTTCATTTGTGCTAACCTCATCCCTTGCACGTACGCAGATATATATTCACATGCTCCAACCTCTTTGCTTGACTTTAGAAGATTTTTTTTTTAATGCACAGACTTTTTAAAAAAAAATATTTATTATTTTTCAGAGAGGGGAAGGGAGAGAGCGAGAGAGACTTCAGTGCATGGCTGCCTTTCACCTGCCTCCAGCTATGGATCTGGCTGGAATTGTAACCTGGTTATGTTGCCCTGGCTGGGAATCCAACCAGTGACCATTGTGTTCATAGTCCAGGGCCTTATCCACTGTGACACCAGCCAGGGTGGCTTTAGAAGATTTTTGAGGCTACTTGTCATGCCTAGTGATCAGTGCTCAGCAATCGTGTGTCCTAGAACACAGCTTCTGGAACGAAGGGCACTACCCTTGGTCTAAAAGCAGCCTCAGGCCTCCTCATGGCCAGGTGGTTTCCTATTTCCCTTAGTGAGTTAGACTAGAAAAATTGCCCTTTTAGTTTATAGGAGACACTTTCTTTCTTTTAAAAAATATTGTATTTATTATTCCTAGAGAGAGGGGAAGGGAAAGAGGCAGAGAGGGAGAGAAACATCAACATATGGTTGCCTTTCACCTGCCTCCAGCTATGGACCTGGCTGGAGACCTAGCTTGCAACCTGGGTATGTGCTCTGACTGGGAATTGAACCATTGACCTTTGGGTTCAAAGACGGGTGCCTATCCACTGTGCTGCCAGCCAGAGTGACACTCTTTTTTTAAAGTACTTTTATTGATTATGCTATTATAGTTGTTTCAATTTCCCCACCATTGCTCCACTCTGCCCAGTACCCTCCTTCTGACCAGCAATACCCCCTTAGTTCATGTGCATGGGTTGTGCATATAAGTTCTTTGGCTTCTTCATTTCCTATACTCTTCTTAATACCCCCTGTCTATTTTGTACCTTCCTATTATACTTCTTAGTCCCTGGAACTTTTCCCCCTTTCTTCCCTTTTCTTCTCCCAGCTGATAACACTACAAAAGATATCCACACCCTGGCTGGTGGCTTAGTGGATTGACACCCATCTACACCAAAGGTCACTAATTCAATTCCCAGCCAGGGCACATAACCAAGTTGCAAGCCAGGTCTCCAGCCAGGTCCGTGGCTGGAGGCAGATGAAAGCCAACCATACGTTGATGTTTCTCTCCCTTTCTTCCTCCATCTTTGCCCTTCTCTCTAAAAATAATGAATTTAAAAAAAAATTTTTTTTTAAAGATATCCATACCTATGAATCTGTTCCTGTTCTAGTTGTTTGCTTAGTTTGTTTTTGTCTTTGTTTTTTTATATTCAGTTGTTGATAGTTGTGAATTTGTTGTCATTATAATGTTCATAGTTTTGATCTTTTTTTTTTTCTTAAATGAATCCCTTTAATATTTTATGTAGTAATGGCTTGGTGATGATGAGCTCCTTTAGCTTTACCTTATCTGGGAAGCACTTTATCTGTTCTTTGATTCTAAATGATAGCTTTACTGGATAGAGTAATCTTGGTTGTAGGTCCTTGCTTTTCATCACCTTGAATACTCCTTGCCAATCCCTTCTTGTTTGCAAAGTTTCTTTTGAGAAATTAGCTGACAGTCTTATGGGGACTCCTTTATAGGTAACTCTTCTTTTGTCTTACTGCTTTTAAGATTTTATCTTTATGTTTAGTTTTTGGCATTTTAATTATGATGTGTGTTGATGGGATGTTGGACTTGTTTATCTGTTTCTTTCACCAAATTAGGGAAGTTTTCATTCATTATTTTTTCAAATACATTTTCAGTTTTTTGCTCTTCCTCTTCTCTTAGCATCCCTATGATTTAGATGTTGGTACATTTAAAGTTGCCACTGATGTTCCTCTCCTCTCTTTATTTTTTTCAATTCTTTCTGTTCGGGATGAATGTTTATTGTTTCCTTTTGCTCTAAATTTTTGATTTGAATCCCAGCTTCCTTCCTATCACTGTTGGTTCCCTGTATATTTTTCTTTATTCACTTTGTATAACCTTCACTTCTTTTATTTTATAATGATTAAATGACTTAATCATTTCTCTAAGCATCCTTATCACTAGTGTTTTGAACTCTGCATCTGTTAGGTTGGCTATCTCCATTTCGCTTAGTCCTTTTTCTGGGGTTTTGTCTGTTCTTTCATTTGGGCCATATTTCTTTGTCTTCTCGATTTGGCAGCCTCCCTGTGTTTGTTTCTGTGTATCAGGTAGAGCTGCTTTGACATCCTGTCTTAGCACACCTGTTAAGTAGGGGCAGAGCTTTAGTAGATATTTGCCAGGGTGGGCAACCTGCTTCACTGTTTTGTGGCTCTTGGGGTGGGGGCCTTGGAGAGGAGACAGTGTTTCAGCCTGGTTTCTGAGGGCTTGCTGGGCACTTGCCCCATTTCTAGCCACTTCATCCACTGCCCATATGTGACAGGCACTCTTGTGGCTGTTGCCCTGGTGATGATTCCCAGAGAGGTTGGGTTTGTGTACATTCTAAGCTTGTGTGGGCCCTTTAAACAAACTCTCCTAAAAAACTGGCAGTTTCTTCCACTGCCCCAACCCCCACTGGTTTTTACAGCCAGACTTATGAGGCTTTATTTTCCTGTTGCTAGAACCCTGGGTTGCATGGCCTCGCCTGCAGTGGAGATCTCTCACTACCATAGTATCCCTCCCAATTTTTGTCCACCACACGTGAATGTGGTAGTGCCCTTCCTGCCACCGCCATTGCTGCTGTACTGAACCACATCCTTTCCACCCTGACTCCCTGTCTGGATAAATTTGGCTTCTTTAAATTGGTTGTTGGACTTCCATACAGTTCAACTTTCTAGCAATTCTGGTTTTTGTTTTATGTTGAGGTCAGTTGTGACTTCTTATGGTTGTGTGAGGAGGTGAAGCATGTCTATCTATGCCTCTATTTTGACCAGAAGTCTAGGTGACACTTTCTTAGAAGGGAAAACTAAAAGCATTCATTCAAGATCAGAATCAGATTTCAGAATAAGCTTGGTATTATAGAAACCGAAGTATCAATAGAGCAAAGTTTTGCCCTGTGTCAAGATACATTCCCTGGTTCACAGAGCACACCCTATTTCTGCTTCAACTCAAACATGACTGATCTCAGGACTTCTTCTCCGGAGTCTCCCCAGTGTGGCTACTTGCCCTGCTCCTCTCCTCCTTCTATAGTTCCTCTCGGCCTGTTCATTCCCCCATCCTTCTGAGGTCCTATGGAGCCCTTGCTGTCTTCTGCTAACCTCCAGCTTCTGGTCACTTCTCTCTGACCTTTCACTGACTATCATTGATTGTTTTGGCATGTTCCTTCCTCCTTCATTCTTTTAACATGTTTTTAAGGTGCTGATAGGTTCCAGATCTCACCCCTTTTGGTCTCTGGGGTTCCCTGATTTTATTGAATTAGTCGCTCTTGGAGTTTTTTCACATCTCCAGCTTCATTGCTGCTGTCTTCATTAAGGTCACTATAGTCTCACAATCTCTCAGCCAATGTTATGTGCTGCACATAAGATTGCCTTTTCCAGACCATTCTTATTCATGAAGTCAGGCTGAGTTTTCCAAAATGTACACCCTAGCATTTCACATTACTCCTTCCTTCCCTGGCAGCCTGGCTTCCCCTGGGTCCTTTGAATAAGGTCTAAAGTCCTCAGGACAGTATTCAGGGTGCTGGCCTTTGCTTATTTTGGGAGAAGATAACAAATTACCTCTCCACAAATTGAATGGTGATATGCATTCATGCAGTCTTCTATGTTAAAAATATTTTTAAAGAGATACTTTCCAGTACATAGCCTAATTTTAAAGGGTTGAAAGAGAACTTTGGAGTTTCTAGAACTGTTCCAGACATTTGCAGAACATCTATAAACCATGCACCTTTTTCTTTTGGATGCTTCTGATGCATGTTTGGACAGTTTCTTTTGTAGAGAAGGTGTGATTCATAGGAGAGATTGATTGGTAACTTAGAAACCATGAGTTCTAATTACAGAAGTGGTCTGTGCAAGGTATATGCGCAACCTTTTCCTGTTTTCTAGGCTATAAGACAGTGACAAAACTATACCACCTCTATAAGTGTTTGTGAAGCATAACTAATAAAAATAGCAGGAGACGTTACAGGATATTAAGATGCCTTACAAGTAATCATCTTTCTCCTTAATAATGCACAATGATTTATGAGTCCCGTGGAATTGTTTTTAATCCCTGAGGTCAGCCCTTATGTAACTTAAGGAAGAATAATCAGATACAAGGCAGCGATATTTCCTGCTTCTCAGTGTGTGTAATATGATATACAATGCCAAACTCAAACCATGAAATTACAAAGAAAAGCAGCTAATATTTAACATTTATGAGGATCATTTTGCTTTCACAGCTCTTTCCAAACCTCAACTAATTAATTTATACCAATCTCAAAGGAAGGTGATGATTATCTGTTTTACAGGTGGGAAGACACTGAAGTTACTTGTTAAAAGCTAAGGCTACGGAGGAGGGGATATTTTGCGCCTGGCCCAGCCTGAGGTCCAAGTCAGATGTGTCACCAGCTCTTTGAATATTGTGCCTGCTTCTCTCTCATGGTAGCCTTGATTGTTGCTCTAATGAACCTTTGACATTTGGTCTTCAATGGCTAGAAAGTTGAATCCAATATGCTATGTGGTTGGAGTGGATTCCATGGGTCCCCAGAAAATCTCAGTTCATGGAACCTTATTTTGGGGGATGATTTTTAGGGAGAACCAAAGGGGCCTGGGGGAATAAGTAAAAACATGCTATATTAGGAAATGCTTGCACTCCAACATGTGAGTAAGTGATGCCCTGTTTGGTTTTCAATGAGAAAATTTAAGCATTTAGTGTGAAATGTTAATTGTGAGTAGGGCCTCTCCTACCAGGTATAAGGTGATGAATTGTAAACTTCTAGAGGGCAGATGATAGGGTAATTCTTTTGTCCTTTCAAACTGAGGATGACAGGTTAGACAGCTTGTTCCAAATGCTCTTTGAAAAGGGACTGTCAGAGAGCCTGAATTGCTTGCATTCCTCTATTTACATAACATATATTCCCCTCAAGTTGGTGTAAATGAAGCCATATTTTTAAAGCACCAAGAAATCTTGCCTTTTAAAAGAACCTTGTTTTGAATTTATTTGAAAGTGAACTAGATTGTGATAGAAATAATTGCTTCTGAATTAACCTCTTGTGCAAATTTGGTCTTTCAAATAAATGAATTTTTAAAAGCAGAGCCCTTCTGTGAATTTGTCACAAAATGTAGTAATGATAATACTGCCTAGGGGAAGGAAGCAGGGCCCCTGTAAGAACAAGATATACAGAGAGAGTTATCTTTGGCTTGCAATATAAATTCTGTCAATTAATAATACTGAGTGACCATGGGTTAGTTTTCTTTGTCAGTTTTACAAAAATTCAAATGATTTTGTATTGCAAGTTTTTTTTTTTTTTAATTAAGATTTTATTTATTATTTCCAGAAAGAGGGGAAGGGAGAGAGGCAGAGAGGGAGAGAAAGACATCAATGTATGGTTGCCTTTCACCTGCCTCCAGCTACGGACCTGGTTGGAGACCTGGCTTGTAACCTGGTTATATGCCCTGGCTAGGAATCGAACCAGTGACTTTTGGGTTCACAGGCCAGCACCTATCCACTGTGCCATTAGCTAGAGCTATATTGCAACTTTTAATTTAACAAAATATGGACAACTTCATGATGGTTTCAAGGCAGTTTTATAGATCTCTCATTCATTTAATATTTGCATGATCTTGCATTGCATAGATCTACCATAACTTATTTATTCATTCTTCTAGCAATGGATGTGCTAATTTTTTTCTATTAAAAATTTTTTTTTCCATTTTTTAACAACAAAGGATCTTTATAGTATGTGTTTTTGTATTCTATTATTTATATAGGTCAGATTTCTAAAAGTGGAGTGACTAGATATATGCACTTATTTCATAGATCCTGAAATTGTGCTCCAAAAGGCCACAGCCCTTTGTATTCCCATAAGCACCTTGTCAAAGTGCTCATATTCTAACACCAGCCCCCATCCTGGGTATAGCCAGGCACTTTTGTTTATCGAATGTTGTATTTATTTGTATTTATTGAATTGTGGATGAGCTTAATAAGCAGATTTTACATGTGTGTTGGGCCTATAATTTTGGGACCTATAATTTCATTTCTGCCTAATGAGAAAGAAATAAAAATTAGGCATGTAACTTAATCCAACCCTGGGACTGAGCACTTCCTTAATATTCTGTTTTGTGTTGGTTACAGTAACTTGCAAGATGAAACCTGACTTATCCATTCTCCACATATTGAGGAAAAAATGGAAAGCAAGTGCAAGCAGTTCCCGTACAGTCCTTTATTAAAACTCTTGATTTTTAGACAAGCATTTTTGGTTCTGGGGATTGGAATTTGTGAAAATGCTTTAAAACAAAGCTTAGGAGAGAACTGTTTCAAGGAATTCAAGACTAAGATTTTAGGAGAAGAATGATTTTTATTTAATGGAAAATAATTTTATACCCTTGAGCTCTGACTTTCAGCTGGAAAATGATTAGTTGCCATGATATTTTGATTGTCATAGTAGTAGTTAGGGACTTAATCACTTTAATTCATGGTTTGAATAGCCTGTAGAAATTTGGCCTGTAGCCTTTTGAAAAAAGTGACCCTTTTGTTACAGGAGGCTAGAAGCAGAGGGAGACATGTCTCACCTGTTAACCCAGCAGTCCTGGGCCTGATCTAATAATATTACCAGGTGTTCCAATATCACAAGAAACATGATATTAGCATGGGAGGAAAGTCCTTGGAATTGTATATGTCCTTTTCACTTTCTGGGAAGGAAAGCCTTTAAAACTGTGTTTACATCCCAAAGTCTGAAAGACAGGGAAAGGGCCTATTGTGCCTAAAGGAAGAAGCCCATTAACACCTTTGGGTATCCATGCCCGAGTCCTGGAAAGCTGGCACCACCTTTACCTGCCAATCAATGTGTAACTTCTTCACCCCGACCTGCCAACTATATTAAGTCCTCAGAACAAAGGACTTGCTCTCTTGACGCCCTTGGCCCTCAGGCTCCGGGCATCTGGCCTCTCTAGGGCAAACTTGCCACCCCGGCCTTTGGCCACCCTTGTTTTTGCTCTCCCATTCATTAATAACTTTTGCTCGCCCGCTAATAGGCTCCCTGATCTTTAATTCTTTACTACATTGTTGAGAAGAACCAAGGCTTCTCCGATAACACTTTAAATGTGTTGCTGTTGAAAAAAGAATAATCTCTGTACTAATATTGTGATAGCAAGCCTGTGTTTAAGGCTTTCTCTGTAATTGAGATATTCTTCTTTCTTCCCTTTTCTCCCTCTCTCCCTTCCTCCCGCTCTTCCCCTCTTTCCTCCCATCATTGTAAGAAGCCTCTTTCAGGTCTTACCTTATATTAATCAAAAGAGAGAAAAGAGAGAGAGAGAGAGAGAGAGAGAGAGCAGAACATAAAACCAATCTCTTGTTAACTTATAAAAGGGAACAAGTTATTACAATTTAAAACAAATTAAGGTTATTTATTTACTTACTCAGTTCCTTATGCCTGTAGTGTACTTTTTCAAACATCGACCACTATTGAAAACGCTATGAAAGTGAGATTAAGCAGCAATGCAAATAGGGGTAGAGTATATATGTTTCTTGGAAGAACCAAAGCATTGCTGCCACAGAATCACAGCTAGTGTCTTCACTTTAACTTGCTACTGCAAATCCTGCTCTGAAGAAGAGTCTAGTTAAAGTTCATTTGAGTAACTAAAACAAGAATATTTAGGACTTAAAGACAAGACTCTGAAGCTAGACCCATCCTATCACCCAGGTCGTTTTGACTAGAGAAATTTGGTGGGAAGGAGATGATAACAGCAGATGGATGCAGGACAATGGAAAAATACAAAGGGCCAGGAAGGTGGGAAAAATCTATTGTGCTCTGTGGGGGTGGCCTGGTCATGAGAAATGGTCGTGGCTAAGGGGACTTTTAGGGGTAGGGTGACTAATTTTTAATCAATGCTGTTTGCAAATCTGCAAATTAAATCCTCTGTATACAGGTCATTTCAAAGAGAGCTTATAGAATCAAAAGCAGGAGCTCTTAACGCTGTGACCTAAGATTGAAGTTCTCCATAGGATGTAATAGATACTCAATAGTGCTATGTTCTCCTGAGGAGATATAATAAATAAATAAATAAATAAATAAATAAATAAATAAATTCTCTGTATATCATCAAAGCATCAGTCAACTCTGCCTACACACAGACTTGTGTGACTATGTCTCTTTATTTATTTTAAGTTATTATTCTTTTGTTGGAAATTCAGGAAAGTGTCTGAGTCGACTGGGTTGCTGTGTTATAGAAGAGAAACAGCATGTAGTGCTACCGAAATGAGTCATAGAATTAATTATTAATATTAATTAATGAATTAATAATTGGAAGCAGGAGCCAGAGATCAGAGATTACCTTACAGCCCTCTGACCATCTCTCTCCATCACCACTTTACTTCCTGCAACAATCTGGGAGTTGTGGGAGTCTTTGGGTGTGGGCGGAAAAAGGAGCAAAATGAGAATGGCATATTCAAACTGATATTATCAAGACTTGAAAAGTTATATCAGTAAGTTGGCAGGTCCTCAAATTCCACCATGCAACTGAAGAGAGGCACTCCTCATACAAAAAAGAACTCCTTCCTTGGCTCTGGCTCAGAGAGCAGGCGCAATTTTGGAAAATATCAATGCACTGGCACGGGTGGTATTGTTTCAAAATGCAAAATATCCTCTGTTGAGAATATAGTTAAGTGAGAAAAAAAAAGCATGTATACAGACATTAATTTTTATAGTAGACAAAATTGGAAGCAATGTCTGTTTGGCAGGTGATCTGATGGTCTATACAGACAGTCCAAAGGAATTGACGAAGATAAATTCTACCAGAATCCATAAGTGAGTTTAGCTAGCTTATAAAAGGTCAGTATATAAAAATTAATTGTATTTTTATATGGCAGCAATAAATAATTAGAATTAAAAGTTTAAAAAATGAACCCTATTTAAAGTAGCACCAGAAACATAAAATACTTAGGTGTAAGTGTGATAAAAATAGGTACAGGATTTGTGTGCTGAACGCTATGAGATGCTGATGAAGGAAAGATGACCTAAATGAATGGAGAGAAATATAAGAGGCCTGTCCAGAATGTATCCAGCCAAAAATATGAAAAAGAGACATTTATTCAAGAAGATACAGAAATGAAAAACATTGTACATAGGACAATGACATTTCAGTCCCCTTCCAAGTAAGTACCTTGGGACCTCACACTGTTCTCCCAATCACCATCAGCTGCCCCATTGTATTTTCCTGAATTTCATTGATGGTCTGAAATCTCTTCCCTTTCAAAGGTGATTTTAGTTTTGGGAAAAGCCAGAAGTACTAGGGCACCAAATCTGGGCTGTAGAGAGCACAGAGTCACCTGGGTGATTTGATGGTTTGCCTAAAAATTCTGCATGAGACATGATGCATGAGCGGTTGTGTTGGTGTGATGAAGCTACCAATCACCAGTTGCCCGTAGCTGCGGCCTTCTGAATCATGTGAATAGTTTCTGCAGAGGAATAGTTTCTGCTTAATGCAAAATTGGATGTAAGTTCCTTGCTCGATTTGCTCAGTTGTTATGAATGCAACAACCACATAGTACACATGCTCATTCAACAGTGCCTTCACTGAGTGAAATTGTCCTTGTTCATGCATGTGCATTCCAATTCACTGTCCTTCGCTGCCAGGTTCCGCTAATGTCATGAAAGCTGTTCTTTTATTAGCAATGACTGGACTTTTTCTGGACAGACATTGTATCATGTTCATGAATTAAAGAATGTAATGTGAAGATATTAACTGTCCCCAAGTTGACTTATAGGTCAACACAATACTAATCAGTATCCCAGTAGCATTTTTTGGAGAAATTTACATTTTGATTTAAGCTTTATATGAAAAGTCAAAAGAACTAAAATTTTGAGATAAAAACTATAGTTAAAAAAAAGACTTTTTTACTTATTTTTAGAGAGAGGGGAAGAGAGGGAGGGAAACATTTATGTAAGAGAGAAACAGATTGGTTGCCTTTCATATGTGTCCTTACTGGGGATGGAACCGGCAACCCAGGCATATGTGCTGACTGGGGATTGATCTATAACCTTTTGCTTTGATGTACTATGTCCAACCAACTGAACCACACCAATCAGGGCAAAATTATAATGTTTATTTATTATTATATTTTATTATTTTTAAATTTTCTTTTTTAAAAATATTTTTAAAATTTATTATTTTTAGAGAGGGGAAGGAAGAGAGGCAGAAAGAGAGAGAGAGAGAGAGAGAGAGAGAGAGAGAGAGAGAGAGAGATCAATGTATGACTGCCTTTCACCTGCCTCCAGCTATGGATCTGGCTGGAGACCTGGCTTGCAACCTGGTTATGTGCCCTGGCTGGGGAATCGAACCAGTGACATTTGGGTTCACAGGCTGGCACCTTATCCACTGTGCCACCAGCCAGGGCTACAGGTTTTTATGTGAATATAAATTTCTGTTGTGGGATAAATAACTAAGAGTGCAATTACTGAGTTGTATGATAACTGAATATTTAGTTTTTTAATTCTCACCAGTAATGTGAGTGATCCTGTTTCCCTACACCCTCACCAGCACTTGATGTCATTATTCTTTACTTTAGCCATTCTGATAGGTCTGTGGTAATATCTCATTGTGGTTTTAATTACATTCCCCACTGTAAGTAATGATTTTTTTAAACATAGTTGCATATCCTTATTTACCACCTAATACATCCTTTTTGCTTAAATGTCTCTGCATATCTTTTGCCCATTTTCTCATTGGATTTTGTTTTCTTATTGTTGAGTTTTTGGAGTTTTTAATGCATTCTAGATACTAGTCTTTTATCAGATATATAGTTTGTCAATATTTACTCCCCATCAGTATATTTTCTTTTCATTTTCTTAACAGTCTCATGCACACTAAAAGCTTTAAATTTGGATAAACTCCAATTTATCAATTTTTAAAATTATGTTTTATTCTGAATAGTTTATAACCAGATCCCAAAGATTTTCCCTTACATTTTTCTAAAAATCTTACAGTTTTAAGTTTTGCATTTGAATTAAAGTTAATTTTTATAAGGTATCAAGTTAACGTTCAATTTTATTTTCTTTTCTTTCATCTTTGGCTAATTGCTCCAGCATCACATGTTGAAAAGGTGCCAATTGTTTATTTTGACAAAGGTGCAAAGTCCAGCCAATGGAGAAAGAATAGTATTTTCAACAAGTGAGGCTGAAACAATTAGATAGCCATATGCAAAAGTATGAACCTCAACTGAAACCTCATCCTTTATATAAAAAGTTAGCTCAAATGAATCAAAGATCTAAAAATACAAAGCAGAAACCAAAAACCATAAAACTGAAGGAAAATCTAAGAAAAAATCTATGTGAACTTGGGTTAGGCAAAGAATTCTTAGATACAACACCAAAGAAATTACTCATAAAAGAAAAATATTGATAAGTAGACTGCATTAAAAGCTTCTGATCTTTGAAACTGTTTGGAAAATAAAGAGACAAGCCACACACTGGGGAAAAGTATTTACAAAATACATTATCTGACAAAAACTTCTGTCTGGCTTATGTAAATAACTTCCAAAGCTCAGTTCTAAGTGTATAGAATATACAAGAAAAGATTTGAACGGACATTCCTTTGGTGAAAGGAGAAATTCAGATGGCAAATAAGCACATGGAAATATAATCAACATCTTTTGTCATTACGGAATTGAAAATTAAAACTATGATGATATACCACTTCACATGTATTAGAATTGCTTAAGCAAAATAACAACTGACAATACCAAATGCTGACAAGGATGTGGTGCAACCAAACTCTTACCCTGCTGGTGGAAATGCAAACTGGCTCAGCCCCTTTGGAAATTCTCTTACAAAATTGAACATACACTTAATAGATGACTCAACAATCCCTCTCCTGAACATGCACCCAAGAAAAATAAAAACTATGCTTTGTTCATAATTACTCAAACCTGGAAACAATCAAAATGTCCCAATGAATAGATAACCTATGGTACATCCATGCAATGGACCAGCACTTGCAAATACATGGATAAATCTCAAATCCATTATGGTAAGTGAAAGAGGCAGACTCAAAGGCTACTACTGTGTAATTTGTAAAATATGACATTTTGGAAAAGGCAAAATTATAGGAACAAAGGACCAGGGCAGCAGAAGTGAATTTGTTTGGATATTGGAACTTTTCTACTTTTCTGTACCTTGATTTCGATGGTGATTACATACCTGTGTTGGTCAAAACTCATAGAACTGACTTCAACAGAGAGGGAACTTTACTGTGTGTAAATAAAAAATCAGTAAGAAAATATTTATATAGAAAAATATATACTAAAATCTTAAAAATTGTGTCTTGAGTGGGAGGACACTGCATAATTTCAATTTTTCTTTCTGTTTATGTAATAGCCCTGTAATAAAAATAATTTTCAAAAGAAAAATAAGTGAAAAGCTGATACATACTCATTGCTGACTATTTTTAAAAGACAGAAAAGTGGTATGTAGGGAAAAGAATGACCATAACCCAACCACCTTTGGCAATTACATTTTAATCTATGTCACACCAGCCTTTTCTTTGTCTATGTCTACACATGTTTCCAAATGACTTGACTTGTTTTTGTGTCTCTTTAAGCGAGTACTTACTATCTTAAGTTTCAAGGGCATACATACTTACCCTAAGAAGTATATTCCTGTTGTTGATAAAAACAATGGCCATTTTGATGCCATACCCACACAGGTCCTGAGACCTCTGTCTGGTCTCAGGGACCAGAGCCATCAGAGCAGCCTCCTCCCCTTTGGGAAGCATGGAGGCTGCCCCCCAGCCAATGCCTTCAGTGCAGAGCTGACTGCTACCCGGATGGGCATTTGCAGAGCACTCAAGTGAACGGATGCCCATGGGATGCACATCGGCTGTTACTGTATTTCCAGGAGCTTTCTGTTCAACACAGGAAGTCCCTTACTCACCTAGCCCTCTCATGACTAGTGTCTTTGTATTTGCCCTCAAGACTAGTACCCTTCTGGGCTTCCTCTTATATCCAAAGTTCCTTCATGGTTCCATATTTTATCTCAAGGCCACGTAGCACATTCTTTCATTCTCCCTGCTCAACTGAGCTTGTGTGTATACCAGACTTTTCCCCAGGTTGGTATCACGTTTCTTTCTGGGCAGCTCCTTGATTGTTCTAGCTGCTGTTCTCTTTGACCTCTGGCTGAGCCACTTCTCACAATTCTCTCTCTATGTCTCCATGTCCCTGTCTCCCTCTTTGCATGTCTTTCTCCCTGTCTCTCTGCCCCTTTCCCCCTCCCCTTCTCTCATGCTCCTGATTTCTCTCTCCCATTTAGACTCTAGGTGTTGTACAGAGAGGTCTGGGGGGAAATCCTCCCTCCAACATCTCAGGGCCAAAATATTTGTAGTAATTCTACTTCTGGCACCAAATATTTGTGCAAATGTTGCTTATGAATATAAATTGTCCAGCGACGATTTTAATGGAGAATGGTTTTTGTATTAACTTCGCGGTAATTTTTTTATACATAGGGAGAGGCAGTGTAATATCATGGTTAGGAGTAAACAATCTGAGGCCAGATTACATGGATGCGAATTCCTGTTGTGCCACTTTCCAGCTGTGGGATGTTGGATGAGTTATGTGACTCCTCTGTGCCTTGATTTTCACTATCTATAAAATAGGGATTTTAATGGTAATTACCTCATGGTGTTGCTGTGAGGATTAAAATTGGTTTTATGAGGATCATTTGGAGCAGCTCCTGATATAGTGTAAATGCTACCCAAATGCTAGCTCTTCTCACTGTGGGCTTATTTCACCTCTGTAGGCCATTTAAGATGATGGCAAAATAAGTATGATCTACAAAGGCTAACTAAATCGGGGAGTAAGCCAGTTCCCAGAAGAGGATTCTCTGGTAACCAGCAGTCAAGGAAGAGGGCCTGGAGAACTGGGGAGACGTGGGGGTGTTCTCAAAGGATTCAAGTTAAAAAACTTCAAGCAGCCGCCCCAGACAGAACAGTTTCCTGGACAGCTGTTACCTCGGCAAGGACTGGATGGATCAGGAGCCAGAAAGCAGCTTGTCCTGTCCAGTTTCATGTGTGTGAGTGTGTGTGAGTGTAAGCGTGTGAGAGCGAGTGAGTGTGTGCATTAGATGGGGATGGGAACTGGGAAGGCCTTTCCATCTCCTGTGCTCAATGAGCTACACAGAGGTTACACCACTGAATTCCATTTAAAATGATACTAGTACCAACTAGAGACCTCTGCCTTAGCTCTGGGTCAATTCTTACCTGGACCTGGGAGGAACTTACCTGCTAGGAAGAGTTAATACACCTTATTTTGGCTTTTGAAATGTAAACTTAAGACCCTGAGAAGCCTATTTGCCTTTCACGTTTTGCTCTACTGCCTGGCTAGTGACTCCAACACAAAGGCATAAACACTTCATCATTTCCGCAGAGAATAGAGGCAGCAAAGAGCTGTTTAAGCGATACCCAGTGCCTCTGGGAATGGGCTGTTTCTGTGAAATGCACAAGGAGGAAAAGAGGACGTTTCCTAATTTGATTATGTATTTCCAGCATGCATCCGTTCAAGGCAGGAGAATATGTTTACAGGAACGCTCTTCTGCTTTCTTACAAGGGTGCTGATTAAATCTTTTCATCTGACCTGAGGATTCCTGTGCATGTCCTCCCACCAAACAAAAACAAAACAAAACAAGACACAACACAAACTGTAGCAAGTGGCAGTGAACTGCAGGAAGGCGAGGGGATCAGCAAAATTTTGTGCCCAGGAGGGATTTAGTTACAGGTACAGTAGAGAAATAGGGCTAGAGCGGATAGGCAGAGAGTGGGGCTGGAGCTATCTAGGAGGGCACAAAGGTCATTGTGGAAAGGGAGCCTCAGAACTGCAAGAGGGTGCAGGGTGTTGGTTTATTTTCCTCTTAAAAGTGAAATTTAAACATAATTCCATTTCCTATAACCTAAAAAAGCATAAAATACTTAGGAATAAATTTCATAGAAGACATCTACCCTGAAATGTACAAACCACTGCTCAAAGAAATGAACAAAGACCTAAATAAATAATGACTATATAATATATATATATATATATATATATATATATATATATATATATATATATATTTAGTTCATAGGTCAAAAGTCTAATATTGTTTACTTGTCAGTGCTTCTTAAATTGATCTGTAGAATCAATGTAAGACCAATCAAAATTCCATCTGGGCTTTTTATTCTGGTAAAAATTAATTCTAAATTCTTTAAAAAAGCAAAGGTCTTTGAATAGCCAAAACAATTTTAAGAGGAAATATTTTCTATACTTTAAATATTGATACTAAAGTGGTGCTATTTAATGCTTTAAACTCATGGGGGAAAACGTTAAAGTACTGATATGCTCAGGGGTCTTATTTTTTGTTTGTACTCTATGCATCTTTTACTGGTAGTTAATACTGAAGAGTAATGTAATACAGTTATAGCTGCCTTTGGTTGGTCTCCTTTTTTCTTTCTTTCTTTTTTTTTTAATAAATATTTTATTTATTATTTTCAGAGAGAGGGGAAGGGAAAGAAGCAGAGAGGGAGAGAGGCAAAGAGGGAGTGAGACATCAATGTATGGTTGCCTTTCATCTGCTTTCAGCTACAGACCTGGCTGGAGACGTGGCTTGCAACCTGGTTATGTGCCCTGACTGGGAATCGAACCCGCGACCCTTGGATTTGCAGGCCGGTGCCTTATCCACTGTGCCACCAGCCAGGGCCTGGTTCCCTTTTCTTAATTTGAAAGTTAGAAAGTTTTGGGGTGGAGGCCAGCGTCAACAAAATTGATGATGTCCCTGCATGCTTCTGTTAGTTTCTAAGCATATAGGCAAAAATTTAGCTCTAGCATACACAACTCTGAATTTACTAACAAAATCCCAGTGTGAATCTTAAAAGGTGGTTTATATTTATAACCACTTCCTAATGTCTTCCCTCCTTTGGTCCTCTCTTTAGACATGCTAAGCATAGAGTTTAGAAAAACTGGGACTGTTTAGAGAATGTTAGAGAATATTGGATTAAGGCCAGGATGTGTTAAACTTCTAAATGTAAATATCTACTAACATCCCGTGGTGAGTGGGAGTGCAGCTAGCATTATATTTACCATTGGCTTCCATAAATTCACATTAGCTGGGCTGCAAAGTTAATCTGGATTCAAAACTTGAATGGAGCTCCTTTACTCTGTACAGTCTGTGAGTGGATGTGAATGGTGATGACAGCTGCTAGAATAACAAAATTGAGGGGAGGAAAAAGGATAGCACAGCTCTCATCCTGAGCTCAATTGTTGCTAATTGGAGGACCAGTCTCAATATCCAGGCAGCTTGTACTGAGCTCAAATGGCAGACAGATGCTAGAAAGCCCTTGGGCTCAGGTGTCTTATAATTGTGGATCCAGCCAAGGACAAATTTGATTTGTAGCCCACATTTTGACCTCTCGATAGTGCAAAGTGCTGAGAGTTGTTCCCACTTTGCCCATCTCTTTCAGATTGTTTCCATCACAGTCCCCCATTCTTAACTGCTTGTCGATTTCCAGAACTACATTCATATTTTACTAACAGTCCTCGGGAGATTGAATTCCAGAAAGAATGATGGGGAAGAAATGAGACTAGAGAAGAACGGAGGACAGACTCATTGTGAAGGTCACTATGAAGCTGACCCATAGGTTTTTGGGGGGCAGAAAATGAACACACCCTTGGGAGGCATGTATTGTAGTTCTGGCAGACTGCATCTGCCTCTTCACTGCAGATTTGTATGTGGGTAAAGTCAAGTTAAAAGGGACAGTGAGGGAAAGTTTGAAGGGAAAGAGGATCATGAGAGCAAGATAATTGAGAAGATTTAAAAACAAATGGTGTATTATGAGTCTCAAAACTTTTTAGTTAACAGGTGTCACAATTTTACCTCTCAGGAAATTAGCAGGCCCTTATAAATGCCATCACCACTATGGGGGTCCTTGGGTATTTATCTTATAAAAATAGCTCCTATTGATGGCTAAGCTTACGGGATGGGACTTTGAGAAATTGTCTGCCCCAATTAGCACACAGCCTTAGCATCACTGAGCCCCTCACCACACACACTAATGCACTTTGCACACAAACAGTGAACAACATCAGGGCATTGCTTAGAACTTGGCAGACTTCTTGATTTGCATCAGACCTAAGTGGCCACAGGCATTTAATCTTTCTCTTTAAGCACAAAACTTGGTTCTTTTGTGTAAATAAAAATTTATGAACTTGTAAAACATACATCTTTCATTATATATCTTTCTGATCTTATAACCAGTAGAGTAGGCACTAGCTACTTATGACTATTGAGCACTTGAAATGTGGCTAATCCCCTGGCTGGTGGCTCAGTAGATTGGCACTGGCTTGCGAACCCGAGGGTCACCGGTTTGATGCCCAGTCAGAGCACATAACCATGTGGCAAGCCAGGTCTCCAGCCAGGTCCCCAGCTGGAGGCAGGTGAAAGGCAACCATACACTGATGCTTCTCTTCCTTTCTTCTTCTGTCCCTGACCTTCTCTCTAAAAATAATGAATAAAATCTTTAAAAAAAAAAGGCTAATCCAAACTGACATGTGCTACAGTTATAACATTCACACTCAACTTTAAAGACTTATTGTGAATAAATCTTCACTATCTTACAAATAGTTTTAATATTGATTATATGTTAAAATAATATTTTTGATAAACAGGATTTTAAAAAACATTTTTAAAATATGGCTACTAACACTTTAAAATTACATGGGTGGCTCATGTTATATTTCTATGAATAGTATTGGGCTAGATTTTAATATTAGAAACATATCAAAAGAAAGCTAATGAACAGGAAAGATATTTACCAATTCAAGCTATTTTCTGTCACCTAAACACTAAATATTCATTCAAAACAAACTATATGACCAACACTTTGCCAAAAAAAAAATTTTTTTTTTTTTGCAATTTCAGTCGGGAGAAATACATGTTAAGAAGACCCTTTAGTCATTTCTCCTTTATAAATATGGAAGGCTTCAAGAATTTGCTATGTTATCCTTGCACAGAGGCCTTGCTAATCTTCTCTGTATCTTTCCAATTTTAGTATATGTGCTGCGAAAGCGAGCACCCCTTTAGTCATTTCTTAGTCTGAGATTGGAAATGAAGTGTCAGCCTTACACTCACAGGACCTTTATATGAAGAAGCATCCATGATGAATCGGATGAGCAAGGGAAAGTTTACAAAAAAGCAACAAGACCATGGGGTCATAGGATTTGAAGTAAGAATGAATCTTGGTAATCACAGATTTGGAAGCCTTCATTTTTCTAAAAAGGGTGGAGGGGAAACAAAAAACATAATCTCTAGGAAGAGTGATTTGCCCAAGCTCGTACAAAATCATTGGCCTGCACAGACCAATCAGAAAAAGGCATCCCTCTGAGTTGACCAATCAGAAAGGGCCCCTCTTCCTTAGTCGAACACAGGGCTTGGTTTCTCCCCAACTTTCTTTCTTGGTCAAGGGCAGTTGTGCACAAATGTAGGCAGAGACCCTGAGAAAGGTCACTTTCCTCTGACCTTTCATTATGGTTGAGATTGTCCCAACTTGAAAACATTTTACTTTCTACCCCTTTCTCTGAGGTTCTGTGGGAAAGCAATATGCCTATCACAATCCTTGATGGTTTCAGGTTGTAACAAAATCCCTTTATTATTTTGCGTTGTTTCAGAAATTTCAAATGGACACTAAACCTTAAGTGTGAATCCATACTCATTAAAAATATAGTATTAATATTTAAAAAAATTAAATGAAGAGGAACTTTAAAATCATAAAACAGGATTTGGGATATTTTTATGCTATTAGAAACCCCATCACATTTTATAATTATAGATCAACTGTTTGACTGTAAGCAACTGCATCAGGAAATTGAACTAACGTGTGAGGGTCAGCATTTCTTTTGGTGTAATCAAAGCTTTTAAAAATTGTAAGGAAATAAACTCATTAATTAAAAAAAATTTAAATACAATCTTCTTGAGGGCTGGCATTTTGGAGGCCTACCATGATCTTTATCTTCCCCGCTAGGTTTATTGAGATATAGTTGACATATAATGTTGTGAAAATTTAAGGTGTACCAACTGTTGATTTGATACATTTATAAATCACAAAATGATCATCACCATAGCATTAACAACTGCCTCCATCCTGTCACATAGTTACCATGTATTTTTCTCCTTCTCCTTCTTCGTTTTTTCTTTTTCTGTGTGGTGAGAATATTAAAATCTACCTTCTTAGCAACATTTTAAGGTTTCTCACTTTGATCTTAGAGATGATCTTTCCCAGAATTAAGCATTATTTTTAACTTTAAAGGAATAAGAAATATATGTATAAAAATTTTATTTTTATTTCTATGGATCTTCTTTGAGATTAGCTCCCCTTAATAGTTAATAACATTTTTTTCCTACTCATCTCTTTGGAGATATGTATTACCATCAGTGATGATTTATATTCAGTTATTTGTAGATAGTTATTTTGTTTCTTTTGATTTTTTGCTAATAACTTAGCATTAAGGATTTTTTTCTCTGCATATAGATTGCTAACTATGAATCTTATGGCTTGTTTCTATACTTACAATCTTGGAAATAACTTGTCCCATTTTCTTGATGCAATTTAGCTACAAATGTTGGTCACTAATTTTGTTCTTATTTGTTTTTGGGAAGCTTATTTCTTTGTGAATTAAAGATTTGAATAATTTGTCAATTGGAATATAGTTTGTTTTCTGACTATTTTGGCTACCAAAATATTTGTTTCTTGATTAAGTTGCATTTAAATATCATAAGATCTCAGTTTCTAGGCTCCAAAAAACTAAAAAGATAACTCATTAAAAAGCTAAGATTATTTTAGTAATATTTAAGATTTAAAAATAATTCTGAAATAGTATATATTTCAAATTGCTTAAGAAATGCATTACAAGAGAATGATATTCAAGATAGGTTCAGGATTATGGATTATTTTTTCTAATATGTATGTACATTATGAATAAAAGATTCTGAATTTGTATTTCATGTCTTTTCTTGACTCAGTCTCATTAACTTCACCTTCACACTTCCTATACATTAATACTCAGTTTGCCAGAAAATTCTATTAGCTAGGATATCCCAGATATCCCATTTTCAACTCTCAGAACCACAGAAACAACGAATTCCCTATGTTTGGTAATAAACATTCTCCTATTCAGAATGTACCAATGTAATGAAATATGATATTTTTATTTTTTAAGATTTTATTATTTTTAGAGAGAGGAGGGAGGGAAAAAGGAAGAGAAACATCAATGTATGGTTGCCTTTCATCTGCCTTCAGCTGGGGACCTGACTGAAGACCTGGCTTGCAGCCTGACTAGGAATCAAACCAGCAACACTTAGGTTCACAGGCCATTGCTCAATCCACTGAGCTACACCAGCCAGGGACTAATTTTCTCTTCTAAAAGCTGCACTTCTCCCACTACAGGTTTTGATTCTTCCTTGTTTAACCTCAAAACTGGTTCTCAACATCTATATTAACAGTCAATGTGACTGACTGACCTGGTAGTACCTTTAGGGACAAATGTTGTCTACTTAATTGTAATGTGAATAAAACTCCCCTAACCTCCCTGAAAACTGCCCAGAATAATTATTGATAGCCTGTTTTCCCAACTAGACTGGGAACCTGGGGTGTGCCCCAGGGTTGTTATATCCACTTTGCCCTGCCCCACTTCCTTCATCCATCTAGCCCTGGGGTTTGCATATGGTAAGCACTCAAACTTGTTTATGAATTAGAAATAAATAAACATATTTGGAAAGCACTTCCTTTACAGATGCTGCATCCATCTTCATTGGCACCAACAAGACCTCAAGAGCTCTCTGCTCTGTGTGTAGCCCTGTGTTCAGCAGGCCAGGGGAGGAATGGAGCAAGAACAGGTGTCCTGTATTTGCTTAATGTCAGAGACCAAAATGTATAGACCCTCCAGAGAGTATTGCACCAGGGGACAGGGGTGGGGAGGGGTGCTGTGGTGGAGAGGCTTTAGTTCCTAGACAGGACCTGGTGCTTCCAGGTGCTGTTCTTACTTTTCTTGGGGCTTCACTTTTGCATCTGTCAAACATGGTATGTATTGTGAGCTAGTAAATAGGGTTAAAAGGCCAGTACTCCTCAAATGTCCACATGCACACAAATCTGCTAGTACATCTAGCCTGGGATCTGAGATGCTCTGCCTCTGGCTAGTTCTCAGGTGATGCTCCTGCTGCTGATCCATGGACTGCACACTGAGCAGATAGGCGGAGACCTGCTTAATTCATCTCTGCATGTCTCATCCCTGTGGAAGAAACCAGATCCTCAATAACTGTCTACTGGAAAAACAAACAAAACAAAAAATAAATAAACGCCCCCTGGACAGTTCTATTTCATACCCAAGCTGTACAGCCTTCAATTCAGAAACAAGCCCTTATAGGATAAATGAAGGATTTTTGAATTCCAAACACTTTGCTTTTAGTATCAAAATCTTGGTGACTGAGAGCACAGAGCATTTACCATGAGCCACAGAGTTGGATGGCTTGTTTCCAGCTTGTAAGGGGATACATCTAACAGCAGGGAAGGAGGATTGGAGACACAATGAAAGTGGAGGTCCAAGTGGGTGCCTATGAAGGGGTCCCTGAGGTCAGGCCCCAGAGGGAGTCCCAGAGCAGAGAGAACAATTGCTCCATCTCTCAGGGTTTACCACAAGGAGAGTGAAAGACCACCCAAGAGCAGACCCTGAAGAGTGGTTCACAAAAAGATAGGACAGGCTAATACACAGTCCTGAGCCCCCTTAGAGAAGTTGAATTGGCAAGTTCAAGAGCTCCAAGAAGTTGGGCTTGTGATCTAAGTCATGTGCTACCTAAGATAGCAAGAAATAAAGTATGGTTATTTTGTATCTCTGAGGTGAATCAGGACATTTTAAAGTTGCTCCAGAAGTCTGATATTAGGCTTCACCTGAAATGGAAAAAAGTAGAGAGGCAAACAGGGATGAAGTTACCAGAAAACCACGCAAAATGTCAGATAATGGTTGCATGTCCACAGTAGCAATTTCCTAGGTGTCTTGTGCCTGGCTAGTTGGCTGAATTAGCTTTGATTATGAACTTAAGCTGCTGGAAGCAGAGTGAAACATTCCAAGAACCTCTAGAGGTCTTAGGTGACTCAGGCAAGGAAATATGTCCAAAAGCACAAGTCCCCTGCCCCACGCAGGTGGTGGCATTTGACTCTCAGTGAGAATGAGAACAGACACAGGTCATTCATTCTCAATAGTGCTGCTCACACAGATTCTGTGTAAGACACAAAACTGAGAAAAGGCAACCATGTTGAAGGGAGAGTACAGAGTGCTTTTGTTTGTTCCCTGTTCTTTACTACCAACTAATTGAAACCCACATACCAAGGTTAGCATCCATTTACAATGCCATCCCTCCCACCTCACCCCAAGAGGATCCCACATCCCATCATCCTCTGTCCCATGAGATGAGTGGGGAGTCTGAGAACCCCATTCAAGTCGTTGAACTCTCACAGGCATGAGTCCAGTTACAACATCTGGTGGCTTGGGAGGGGCATTGGCCTGAAGTTTAGAAAACTGTTATGACACCCTTGTCCTTCACGAGAGGCAGCTTTCTGCCACAGCTTCCTCTCAGAGCTCCTGCACCACCCACACTGACAACTGTGCAAGTGGGTGGGATCGTGAATCAAGTCATGGTGGGCCCCTGGGCCCCTTGGAAGATCACAGACCATGATTGTCCTAATATTTTGTTGTTTTGCTAATTTTCTCAAGCTTTGATCTCAGATTTGCCAAACAACTCTGGAACTCCATGCTTCCACTTGCATTGGGTCCCAGACATAGCTGATTACAGTTCAGGTTCCAGCTGAACCTCAAACCTGGTGATTAATGTCCAGAGATAGGGCTTAAATAACTTTATTTTCTTTCCCCTTTTCCTTCCTTCCTTCCCTCCTTCCATCCTCCCTTCCATCCTTTTCTCTTTTCTTTCCTTCCTTATTTCTTTCCTGTTTTCCCTCATTCTCCAACTTCCTTATGTAAAAAAAGAAGCTTCTCAGGTGTTTTCTGTAGATCAATAAGAGTTGGGCAGTGGTGGTATTTGTAAACTCTCTGAGGTCCCTGAAGTGCTCCCCTGGCCAGGCCCTGACTTCTCTTTGGCATCATGAACCAGGCTTGGATGTCTCGTCCAGATATTTCTAGCAACTACTCTTTTCCCTGGTGTTTGCCTTTGTTCTTTCTGTCCTAGCCAAGGTCTTGCAACAGTACTGAAATATAGAGAAATGGGCTAAAGATAATAACTAGGAGAAAGCCTAGGCTGGGATCATGGATCATGTCACCTCAGAAGAATGATTGGGGGAGCACCAAATGATTAGTGTTTCAGAAGAGAGGAGAACAATTTAGGAAGGGAGGTAATCAGCAATGCCGTTATCTGCAGACTTGTCAAAGAGAATGTGTACCACATGAGGAAGGGCAATTTACCACAATACCAGTGGGTGGTGGAAAAAACAGCATCAATCAGGAGTAAAGGGCAGTGTCTGGAAGCCCCATTTCAAAGGAAAGAAAATTGCTTCCAGTATGGCCACGATAGGCAAGTTACCTCCATTTTCTAAATTTCAGGGTCCTCATCTGTAAAGTGAGGATAAAATTAGTTATAAAATTTAGAGGAGATAGCCAACTTAATAGATGCAGAGTTCAAAACACTGGTGATAAAGATGCTCACAGACTTGACAGATATGCTTAAATAGAGCAAATGCAGAAAGGAAGAGGTGAAGACTATTCTAAGTGAAATAAAGAAAAATTCACATGAAACCAATGGTGAAGGGAACGAAAGGAAGAAATAAACAGTAGATCAATACAGAAGGAAGAAATAAGAGTTGGAAAACAAACAAAAATTAGGGATGACTTTAAAAGTGCCAACATCTGAATCATAGAGTGCCAGAAGGAGAAGAGGAAGAGCATGAAATTGAAAACTTGTGTGAAAAAAAAAAATAAATGAAAACTTCCCAAATTTGGCTAAGGAAATAGACATACAAGTCCAGGAAGCACCAAGAGTCCCAACTAAGTTGGCCTCAAAGAGGACCACACCAAGACACACTATAATTAAAATGCCAAAGATTAAAGATAAAGAGAGGATTTAAAAGCAGCAAGAGAAAAGAATAGAGTTACCTGTAAAAAGGTTCCTATAAGACCATGAGCTGATTTTTCAAAAGGAATTTTGCAGGCAAGAAGGGACTGGCAAGAGGTATTCAAAATGATGAAAAGCAATTATCTACAATTAAGATTACTCTATCCAGCAAAGCTAGCATTTAGAATGAAAGGGAAGATAAAGTGCTTCCCAGACAAGGTAAAGCCGAAAGAGTTCATTATCACCAAGCCATTATTATTTGAAATGTTAAAGGCACCTAGTTAAGAAAAAGAAGATCAAAACTATAAACATTAAAATGACAACACACTCACAACTATAAGCAACAGAATAAAAACAAACAAACAAACAAATTAAAAAACCCAAACGAAGCAACCAGAATAGGGTCAGAATCACAGGTATGGAGATCATTGGGAGGGCTATCAGCTGGGAGGGGGAAAGGGGAGAAATGGGAAAATGGTGCAGGAATTAGGAAATAAAATTGGTGGGTATAAGATAGACAAGGGAATATTAAGAACAATATAGGAAAGGGTGAAATCAGGGAACTTATATGAACGACCTATGGACATGAACTAAAGGAGGTGGGATTGCGGGAGGAAAAGGAGAGGGTCCTGGGTGGAGGGGAGCAAAGGGAAAAGAAATTGGGACAACTGTAACAGCATAATCAATAAAATATACTTAAAAATAGTTATGAAGTTATGAAGTGTATTTGCCTCTATAGTAGCTAAATGTATAAAAAAGGGCTTGACACAACGTAAAAACTAAAAAACTATTTCATTTTCTTCTCCTTCTCCCCCTCTTCTTCATCTTCTTTTACATCTTGTTACAGATTCTGGACCTTGCACATAAAAGTGGTATTCCTACCCTGGCTGGTGACGCAGTGGAAAGGTGCCGCCCTGCGAACCCAGAGGTCGCTGATTTGATTCCCAGCCAGGGTACATAACCAAGCCAGGCCTCCAGCCAGGTCCGAAGCTGGAGGCAGGTGAAAGGCAACCATACCTTAATGTTTTTCTCCCTCTCTGCCTCTCTCCCTTCCCCCCTTCTCTGGAAATAATAAATAAAATCTTTTTAAAAAGTGATATTCTTCTTACTATTTTAGTTGTTAGAAATATTACCCTTGAGTTAAAATTATAACTTTCTCTGGGTACACACTTTCCCTTTAAATTTGCTAATAGGAATACTGCCTTTTTCTCTGCAGCCTAATTCATTGGAATCTCAGCATACAGACAAGTTACAAAGATCTAGAATCGTGCTCTTTCCAGTTAAGCCAACTCCCTGTATTGGGCTCAGGTTTCTGTTGAAAAATATCTGTAAATTCAGGTTTTTTACATGAAAGAGTGTCTTTTGGCGATTTGGATGCTCCTCGCTTCTTTCTTCAATCAGGATTTACTTGCTTTATTTTATTTCTTACATATCTTCTTTATCTGTGTTGCAACTTACACTAAGGTGTGTAAGCTTTCCCCATTGATTGAAATCTCTATTAGGACTGTAAAGAATTGAGGGGAAAAACCTATTGTCTTACCAAGTAGAAGTTATTATAATTACAGTTATGGAGAAGAAGGTAAAAGCAACATCAGTAGTCTTTTACCCAAGTTGGTAACTGAGAATTGGTTGGGGGTGGAGGGGTAAAGTCACTAGATGCAGTAAATTATTTTCCTAAGTTGGTTTCAGTGTTAGTAGAAACCCCTTCAGGGCAGAGCTGATGGCGTCTACTTCTTTTTCACCCATAGCTTTAGGTCTATAGATTTGTTAACTTTATTGGCTTCTTTTCTAATGCTTGATAATAAATATCCAATCTTTAAAACAGGGTGTTACTATGCCTTTGATGAAAGGGTGGAAATTGCCACCACTGAAAGTGTCTTGGCATTACCTAAATTTTCTGGAGTCCTGTTTTGGCTCCTAGGGCATCTAAGTTCTTAAAATACCTTTAAACCTTAACACATTGCTTATTGCTTCCAGATACTGAGCCAATCCTGCTGCACTGCCCTACTCAGTTGCAAAGAGTGGTAAAGGAGTGCTCTATTGGTGGCCTATTGTTCTAGCCTGGCAGACCCTGGAAGACATTTGTAACATGTTTTTTAAGTTTTAGATTTTAAAGCGAATATTTACAGGGTCAGCTGTTTAATGTTTTTTTTTTTTTTTTCTTCACTAATTAGACTAATCCCTTGCAGTTTGCCCCTCCTTTGTGTTTTATGTTTATTGTGATCCATATAATACATAAAAATACATAAAGTCTTTACTATAGTAAAAAAAAAAAAAATTGTAATAAGTAATTAAGTAACTTCATTATTGAGTTCTCCTTGGCCAGAGTCCTTTTAGCCACATCTTCCTCTGGTCCCTTCTCCCTTTTGTTGTGAAGGCTCCCTGGGACTGTGCCTTTGGGGGACCCATAATTAATAAGCCTTTGTTCCCAGTGGGCCCTCTGTTCTCCTGGCCCACCTCCCTGGGTGATGTATTGGAACAACCAGTGGGTCCAGGGGTTTTATCCTCCCATTTCCTTAGGGGCTTTGTGGTCTCTGTTGAGTTTCAGGCTTTGAGTTTCCAGAGATCTCAGCTGGGGAACATTGGGTGGCCTGCCCTGCCTTCTCTGCTTGAAGGGAGATGGAGCTGGGAGCAAAGAGCGTTTCTGGAGGAGGAGAAAACACTGCCCACCAGCTGGGCTCAGAGTGAAGTTCCACCCTGGGTTACAGGATGCCTGGCAAGATGATGCCCACACTCTTTGTAGGACTAACTAGGTACTGATGTGTCACTGACATCTGGTTTTCCCTGGAGATGTTTACATGCAACTGTTCTATGAAATCAGTCCACCATGCACACTCATCTTACTGAGAAAATGTGTGCAGCTGATTTAACTTAATGACTTAGTTGAATTGAACGGCTTCCAGTAGCATAGTAATGTGTTTTGAGAAGTTTTGAAAATGAGAGAGGAAAAGCTGGTTTCCCATACCGTTCCAATAATTTTCCATTCCTCAGGGGGAGAGAGGAAAGTCTGAGAATCCAGCAGAATTAATGCAGGTTACCCATTACTTCATTTTATAATGTTTGGCAAGGAAAACAGGTAAGTCGGTTAAATCTGTTTACTTGGCTCTTCCAGGCATCCCATGTGGACGGGGCCTGGATTGCAGGGACAGTGAAATAGCCTTCTGCTGAGATGCCTTCCTGAGAAGTGGGTTTGTTTTATAAGCAGGGATGGCAACACCTGGATTCTAACAGGTTCATTGGGGACCTGTGGGATTTCCTTGAGCATTCGTATGCAGCCACGCCTCCAGCAGATGAAGAAGCTGAGATGCCCACCTCTGATTCCTCAGGCTGTTATGGGGCTGCCCGGGATCAATTCCTGTTCTGCTCTTTGTAGGCAGGGTGACTGTGCAAGTCATGAGATCTCCCTACACATCCTAAGGAGAACTTCCTACTGGAGAGAATCCTTGAAACAGCCACATGAGACAGCAGATGTGAAAGGACCTTATCACCTGTGAACAAATATAACAGTTCACTCTAAAAAATTATCCTTAAGAAAGACTATTTTCAGCTAGAGCATGCTAGAGGAGGTAGAGGATATATATGTAGAAGACAAATACTGACTTCCCAGACCTGTCCTGAAAGTGCATGATGCACTTGTGAAAAGATGACCTCATAGGAAGGAGCCAAGTCTAGCCATCAGTAGGGACTGTAGCTATGTTTGTACCATAGTGGAACAGACCTCCGCATGTGTTAGCAGTAGAAGGTGAGAGTAGAGATGGGCAGATGAGGATGACCAGGCTCATGACATTGACTTGCATCACCCCATTTCTTCTTCACAACTGTTAACTTTTTACTCAAACGCTTATCTTATCAAGAGGAGAATTCTTCAAGAAGTTAAGAAATTTGTCCAAATTTACACAGCTAGAAAGTAGCAGAATGGGATTCAAATTCAGGTCTGACTCCATTTTGAATCCACATCCTTAGAGGAAAATAACTATAGCAAGGGCTTTTTCCTCCTCTTCTTCCTGAAGGCCCAATATTCAAATGTTCTTTTACTCTATAAACTGTCAGGATTGTTCCTCAGAATGACTTAAGATCACCTAGAAAAGTAAAAATAGGAAGGGAGGAGGAGATCAGGCCATGTGGCTGCAATTAGTTGCTTATGATCAGCTAGAAGCAGGGACACCTCTGAGAACTGCTCATCCTCCAGAGGACCTCTGGACTCCCTTTGAGATCTCAGGACATGTGTTCGAGGGCAAGATCCTGCTCTTCGTCAGGGCAAAGTGCCATGTTTTCGGTTTCTAAGGATTCCCTTCAGTATTTAGCTCTGTGTCTCATATACCATTAAAAAATGAAATATTTGGGGATCAGTAGAAAAACAAAACCAACTTCTTCCTATAGACCTTGTCCTCTTATCACTTCTAAAAAATTATCTCTGAAGCTTGTGGCTCCAAGAATTTCCATACATGAGCTCCAAAAGCAACACCCTGCATTGGTTCTACTTGGGCCTCACCTGACTCTCAGCTCTGCTAGTGCAGAAGTTTCACTCCTATTTACCTGCGGATTTGAAATGTTTATTGAAGTCACTGCCTATATGGAGGAAGGAGCAGATGTGACCGGAAAGGAACTGATTCCATTTGGCTTGTCATTTAAACTCTGGATCCTCTGTGATTTCCATTTGTGCTTCTCTAGTTGTGTTTACATATTAAATAAACAAACATAAAAAATCAACAAAACGGAGAGAACATTTATTAAGAGGATGATGCTGATTTGTACATACCTAATAGTTTCATTATATTAAGGTTCATTTTCTTTTTCTTTTTTTCATTCTTTGATAGCCCCACCTACACGTGGATCATTGAGAAGGTATTCCCAAGAAGTTTCGCTGAAAAGAAAAGACATAGTGGTGCCTGCAGGAGGCAAGGGGATGTTTTATTTCATGCAGAGGTAAAACCATTCATTATCATTAGGAAGATGAGACATGATTGTATGATTGTTGCTCGCTTACTAGTGTGTGAGGAATATCTGGTGAGATGTTGGTGAAGCTCCTGGAGCCACAGAGGTGATGCACACAGGACTTCAGAATCCATATAGCCTAGAAAAGCCAAATCACTTATCTTGCTTTTCTGTGAAAGGATTTTTAGTTAAGTACATTATGTTAGTATTCAGGGTAGCCTGTATTTAGGAGAGATTGTTGCAGATTCCATGTTTTACTTCTGTCACTGGTGAGGAGTAGTAGTATATACTATACTTTCTTGCATCTAAAATTCTTTCCAGGTAGTTTTGTTGGTAATTTACAGAGTGGAATGGTGAGAGAGCTAGAGAGAACAGGCAGGCACATCCTTCTTGGCTTCTTTTCTCCTTACCAGTGGACAACCTTGCCACTCAACCTTTCTGAACCTTAGTTTTCTGCTTTGCCTACTTCATAGAATGACAGTAGGCACTATGCAAATCCAAGGCACTTTAACATTTTAAAAATAATTTTAGAAAGAGCAGGTAATTGTGAGGTGTAGAATAAAATCAAGGAAAAAAATTAATTTGGTTCAAATAATGTTTATGGTAAAATCATGTAAATTGGAGCTCCTCATGATGTATGAATCATGTTGGATTATGTAGGATTCATTACTGTGACAAAATTGAAATATATTGAACTGATATATAAGTTTGTAGTATAAAAAGTCAGAAACTGCCCTGGCTGATAGCACAGTGGATAAGGCTCTGGCCTGCAAACCCAAAGGTCACTGGTTCGATTCCCCAGCCAAGGCACATAACCAGGTTGCAAGCCAGGTCTCCAGCCAGCTCTGTAGCTGGAGGCAGGTGAAAGGCAACCATACATTGATGTCACTCTCCTTCTCTGCCTCTCTCCCTTCCCCTCTCTCTAATAAAAATTGTAATAATAATAATAATAAATATTTTTTTAAAAGTCAGAAACTGTAACCATGCTGTAGCACATATTATTGGCATACTTTTAATCTATGGTCAAGGTGATAAAAGAGCTTAATTGTGGTGGCTTTGCACTACTTATGTAACATTTCTACAGTTATTCCACTTATTTATAATCACTATATTATAAGCATTAAATTGCTATAATTAATTATAGTTAATCAGACTTGTATAACTTATTTCACTTACTCAGAGTAAATTACTTCTTCATTAGGCAAGAGAACAGCTTTTCATTATTATTTTTAAATCAAATGCCTTATTTTTACATAGTCTTTTGTAATTTTTTTTTTTTAAGATTTTATTTCATTATTTTTAGAAAGAGGGGAAGGGAGAGAGGCAGAGAGGGAGAGAGACATCAATGTATGGTTGCCCTTCACCTGCCTCCAGCCACAGACCTGACTGGAGACCTGGTTTGCAACCTTGTTATGTGCCCTGGCTGGGGAATCAAACCTTTGACCTTTGGGTTCGCAGGCCAGCCCCTTAACCACTGTGCTACTAGCCAGGGCTAGTCTTTTGTAATTTTCACAGCCAGAATTTATGAGAACTTATCTTCCTGGCACTTCAACCCTGGGCTGTGTGGTCTGCTGTGGGGGTGGGACCCCTCATTCCCAAGATATCCCTCTATTTTATATACACAAGTGGGTTTAGGGCCTACCTGCAGAGCATCTCAGAGTTTCCACATTTCCGTGTCTCCACCCCTCTGTCCCTCCTACCCATCTAGATGAATGTAGTTTCCTTAATTCCTAAGTTGTTGAATTTCCATACAGCTCAATTTTCTAACAGTTCTGAGTGATGGTAGTTCTATATTTTAGTTGTAATTTTGCTGTGGTTGTGTGTTTACCTATACCTCCATCTTGACCAGAAGTCTGCTTTGTAATTTTCAAAGACACTACTTAATTTGAGGCTTGCATAATATAAACTTTCTGTATTTTTCTCTCAAAGTATTGTGGGAGGTGAGGCATTGGTGACTCCAGCAGTCCCAGGAAACCCACTGCTAATTTGTTCTTAAGGATATTGTGAAGTTAGATTCTCATTTTTGATGTTCTCTCTGCATTACTTTCCTCGCCCTGTGGCCCTTGCCACACTGTTTTTGTATGACAACTACTGTGATGACTTGGTGTCTTCCTCTCCCATGGGATGTTAGGTTCCACAAGGGAAGGACCAGCCTATTTGCTCATCTCTGTTTCCCAACTCCTCACTCAATGCTTGGCTCTTTACTAAGAGTTCAGTTGAGAGTTGATGAATGAGTGACCGAGTCTAGGACAGTGCTTGTTTTTGAAGCTTCCAAAAGTTCCCTTATGGTCTTACTATTGCAAAGAACATTGCTTCTCCAAAACAGTTGGTTTGTTCTTAGCTCATAGACACTCTTGGCTGTGTATCTATTAATATTCTCCTGTTTCTGTTGGCACCTAGAAAGCTTTGAAATAAATCGTGGTTGGCTCTTAGCAAGTGTATAGAACTTCACAGTATATATTCCATGCACTGGCCATTTTCCTGCTTACATTTTTATATTCCTATTTCATGGTTTCCCTTCCCCTTATTTTTCTTTACCATTCTTTCTTTCTTTTTAAAAATTGTATTGCATGTTTTATGTGACCTTTGCTATTATCTTAAGTGTATTTGGCACTAGGTTATACAACATAGTACTCCTATGAATGGCCCGTAATGTACTGTGGCAACAGATAAAAAGTTAGAATTTCAAGGATGGGACATTTTCATATGACGGTAATTTATTTCAACTTTTGTTTGTTTGTTTTTTATTTCATGGTTAAGTAATGATAAAAATCAATGTTCATGCTGAGATTCTTCGGTTCTAGCAATGTTAAGATCATAAAACTAGATAAAAATGTGAACTTACACTGTCTCTTTATGTTTAGAGGCTGGGTAAGAAATAATGTCATCTAACTAATGCTTGGCCTAAAAGATTGCTTGGTTTCTCTTTTGTTCTGCTTTGTCATCCCTTTAGTTTTTGGAAACATGTGGAAGGCAGGTTCTTCTCTGGCCCACCACTCAGTTTGACTTTGTTCCCTGCCCTCCTTCCCCCAAGCTTCAGGGACGTCAATGAATGGAGAACTTATTCTTTTGCTTTGAGCAACTCTGTCCCACCCATACTGTCCCTGAATTAAGCCTTAAAAATAGTTCCAGCCACAACTTCCACAGAACTCAAGCAACCACATTTGTAGCACCAGGCTTCTCTCTCTGTGCTTTTGAAACTTTTGTGACCTCTGCTGAGGGGGCAGGGAACCTTTGTTTACACTCGAAGTACTACTTTCAGTTACATGTGATTATGTGACTTTCGGTATTTGCTATGTCCTCACTCCTGGCCAACACAAATATGTTATCACATTCGACCTTCCTTAGCATAAGAATGACTTTGGAAGGCCACAAGATTTTCTAATAAACAAATAATGAAGGAAATGAGAGCACCTGCAAAAAGGAAGGAAAACCTCCAACTGCAGATTAGGAGATAAGACATAACAAAGCCATCCACGTTCCTGTTAAGTGATGGTCCCTTCCAAGAATGTGGAATGCTATGACGGCTTGTATGGAATGCCTGCCCTGGAACACTTGTTTCAATACAGGCGAGCCAAGCTAGCCAGACTGGGAGTATTGTTTGATCCACTGTCATTGAATGAATCCCCTTGCATTCATCCCAGGGCCCACCCCCTTGACCCCCACCCAGAAGGCAGAGGAGAAAAAGGCTCCTGGCACCATTACACTTGAAATGAACTCTCTGGGGACAACAACAACAATAGCCAATTCCAGTTCTCCCTTTTCCTTTGTTAGCCATTTCCCATCCCACCCTCCCCACTGCCCCCTACCCATCCTTACTATTTAGAAGTTTATGAAGACAGGTCTTAGAGTTGGAAAGAGGCTCCTCTCTTATTCTGACTCAAAAGAAATCTCTTAGCCTCTGTTAGCTTGGGTCATCCTCTGGAAAGAATCCAGTTACACTAGAAACTCTCCAGAATCCTTGCACCTTTGATTTCTTATGTTTTTGTATAGCATTAACTCTGTTACCCTCCTCCCAAGGAGGCTCAAACTTCTCTAGAATGCTCATTTAACCTTCTCTAGATTGTTTTTGCTTCTTTTACTCCTTGTAGTAACAGCAGGTTCTGAATTCTGACTACCTGGGTTCCAATCCTTGCTTTCTGACTTGCTAGCTATGAGATCTTCAGCAAGTTGCTTAAGCTTTCTAAGCCTCAATGTCCCACTGGAGGTAAAGAGTTAAATGAGAAAATCCATGTATAGCACCTCATTGTCTTTTCTTTTCTTCCTTCACCTCCCCTCTTCCTCTTTTCTCTCCTTTCCTCCCTTCTCCACTTTCCTAGTCTTCTTGTCTACCTTAACAACCTCCAAACCCTACCCCAACTTGCCTCACTCCTTCCTCTTCCTTACATACTCATTGTGCAGCTTGGATAAACCTAAAAGGGACTGTCAGTCAGTTATTAGGAAAGGAAGTTTGAGTTCCTCCTTCCACTGCCAATTCTTCAACTTCCCATGTTGGGAGACAAGTCCAGAGGCCCTGTGTCTATGGCACCAGCAAGTAACAGGAGAGGACCCCAACGATATGGGGCTGCCTGCAACAGGTGAGAAGCACTTTGTTTGTATGTCCTTTCAAAATGGATACAAGCACATTTAGTGCCTTTAAAAGTCCTGGGATGAAGCAGTGTCTCTCCTTAGCTCAGGAAGTTCCCTGCAGCCTCCATGGCTGCATTGATTCTGAAAATGGTCATTCTTTTGAAACAATGGCCAGCACTATGACTGAAGCTGGGATGCAGTGTTGGAGAGGAGGAAATAGAAAAGAAGAAAGAACTAAAGTAAGTTTATAGAGGTAGGCACCTGGCATATTTTGAAATGGATTTTTTACAGGACTTGGCGGTTGAGTTTAAGGAAAGTCAAGTGTATTTTTCAAAGCCTGAATAATAGAGCCTGAACCCCTCCGACTTAAGAAGCTGTGAAGGTAGAACTACAGATACAGATAAGATGGGGAGCACGTGACCAGGCAGTGATGGTAATTAGGTTTTGCCTCAGGTACCTATTCCTACTAGTCTGTAATGTTTGCCTAGAATGTGTTGAGAAAAATCCAAAAATAGTACTTCAATATTTTTTTTACATTGGTGTTTGTCATGGGCAAGGCAAGTGTGATGGGTGTATGGGGACAATGTGTTTGACAGCTCTTGATTAAGGTATACAGTGATGATGGCATCAACTCAAGCAGGATGCACAATAACCTAAGACTGCTCCAGAGTGCAGTGTGGCATGCTGAAAGAGGAACACATGAGTATTCTTTTCTTGAGGTGAGAGTGGGGAACAAAATGGGGAAGAGAGGGTGAAGACAGGGCTGCTGAAATGCATAGGGGAGGGAAAAAAATTGTTCCACAGTAGAGGGATATAAAAGATACATGAACCTTAACTCTTTGTGAGATGAAGTCATATGAAATGGTGTTTTAACAAAAGTCTCTCCTTACACCTGTTAGTGTTTAACCTCTTGCTGAGGAGGACACCGGTAATTCAACGGGACATATCTGCTGAGTGTAAATGGTTTTCTAGGTTTCCCATATGCTGTTTCTGTCTGAAGTTATTGACACTTGCAAAGAAAAAGGGAGAAAGAGTTTAATTCAAGTGTATCAAAGAAGCCTTGCTTATTTTTAATTCCCTTGTTGAAGAGACCTGCCTTTTGGATAAATTTAATCATAGCAAAGGATTTAAAAGTTCTCTCTTATTTTGAAGATTATTCTTATTAGAGATGATGATTTAGATCTATGAAACAAAATCTGGTCAGGACTACTCAATACAAACTCAAATTGGAATTGTCTCTATGTCATCAGGTGTTCAGATCCCTTAGTGTAAATTAGGATATGATTCAAAAGGTTTTCAATTTCACACACGCAAAAAGGTTTTATGACAACCACCATTTTGAACTGCTGTGTTTATAATTGTAGCACAGTTAATGTAGACATAGTGATTTTTTGCAGGTGTCACAATTTTGCAGTCATAAATTCATAGCTTTCTGAAGTAGCCAAGTGAAGACATGTGTAATGAATTGTTTTAACAAGGTTTGTTCTCTGTGTTCTGTAACGACTCCTTTTGCTTCCAAAGCCAAACTGAATACTCATTCCTGCTGATTTCACCTAATATCCTTTCTGTGCATAGTTCAGAGCTTCATATTGATCTCCCTTCTACGTTCTTACTCAACCCATCCTTGCTTCAGTTTCCGTGCTCAACTTCTGCCATAGTAATCTTGTTACTCCTTTACTTGAAACCGTTCAGCAGTGTTCCAGTGCCTGTAGGACAAAGCCCGTTTGAGTAGTTCATGCTTTACTTACACCTCCCGCCCCATCTCAGCCTCTCCATACCCTGCAATCCATGCTCCTCCTCCCCTGCCCATCAGATCTCTTCTGCTCTCTCTGGATTCCATGATGAGTCTTACTCCACATCTCTGTATGTATGTATTGTCTCTCTTCTCTTCATCTTTCAGTCCATCAGGTAAACACTTAACTTTTGAGATTCAGCCCAAGTATTATCTCTGATCACGCTCTCCCTCGTTTTTTGCCTCGGTCTTAGTCTGGGTAGGATCTCTAGGCTGTGTGCCTTAGGACAACCAGACAAGTTGTTAAATAGTTAAATATTTCCACAAGGCCCAGGAAATGCCCAGGACCTCCTAATGATCCAGCAATGAAAGGGTTACTGCGAGCAGGGCCTCCTGTGCCCTGTCCCAAAGCTGTCACACTCCCCACTGAGGTTCATCAGTTACTATTTTCAGTTTGCCTCTTGATCACATTATTTCCCACCCTTTATGATGGCATTGCCTGTTGGATTTATGATATCTTCTCTCTTTCTAAATTAGAGCTTCTCTGAAGGCAAGGATATAGCTTTTCTCAATTCAGAATCCCCAGCATCCAGGGCAGAAACTGAAACAAAGCATGCACTTAATAAATATTGAACGAGCCTCCTGAGATGGGTTCCCAGGATTGTAGACACTGATTTCTGATTGGCTCTGCACCTCTCCCCATGGGTTTCTCCTGTAGCAATGGTTCTTAGTTGATATGATTTGACACCCTCAGGGGACGTTTGACAATGTCTGAAGGCAATTTCAGTTGTCAAGATTGAGGGATGGATGGAGAGGTGAGGGTGCTAATGACATCTAGTGGGTAGAGCCCAGGGGTGCTGCTAAACATCCTACCATGCACAGCCCACAGAACCTCCTAGTTCAAACCATGGAACAATGCTGCGCTGGAGACCCTGCTTTATAACCTTGGCAACAAGTTCCTTTTCTCTGTACTTTCTGGCATTGGGGCTCATCCTCTCTTTGGTTAATGCCTTTTCCTGGCTACTATTCCCTGTTCCATGGTCTAGTGAGTCTGTACCCAGGAACAGATGAAAAGGATTAATTTCTTTTTTTTTTTTCTCTTTGCCGTTCCTTCCCTGAGGAGGTTCCTTTATACCTCATATCTGCCTGGGTTCCAAAGGCTGAGGTCCCTCCCTTAGTCACATGCCTAGAAGTGAAGGTTTTTGAACAATGTGTAAGATCTGAAATTAGAGGCACAACCTGACATACCCTAGGCAGCATGTGGAACTTATGAAAAACAGAGAGGACAGGAGGGTCCGGATACTTGACTGTGTCTAAAGGATATCACAACACCACGTAGAACGTGAAAATAGGGGGCTGTCAGTTCATTTTGTTTATGTGGAACAAGCCAATTGTTTCCTCCCTGGCCAGTGGTTGGTTTTGTTTTATCTTTATGCAGCCACTATCCTCTTTCCCCTCACAGACCAACTAGAACTCATTCTTTTTGTGATATTTGTTTTGACATTTTCTTTCTTTCCTTCTTTTCTTTTTTCTTTTTTTTGTCTCTTCCATTCAACTCTTATTTTGCAGCATAATATCAAAATATTTTCTTCAAAGACAGTTTCCTTTAAAAATAAATTGTTATCAGGAGAGAAGCTATGTTCACAGCTGGTAAAGGCATGATTAAATAATCACTGTATGGGGAATTGAAAAGCAATTTCATAATACGGCTTTAGGATCCAAAGAGAAAATCGAAGGAAACATTCCATTTAGTTAAGAAAACTCTTAATCAAATGAAGCGTTTGAACTCTAGATGGTTTTTGTACCTTTTTTTTGGCAAGTTTCTGTATGTCCATGTTTTACTTGGTGAGACTTTGTAAGAGGTTATCTTAATACAGCTATGGGCTTCCAAAGAGTTTGGGTAACCATCTAATTACATATAAAATAGCCTTGAAAATAGTTACACTAAATGTTCTGGACATAAAGTTGACATAGTTCCTTATCTTTATTGCCAGTTTCCACCATAGCTCTGTTTTTAATTTTTAATTTAAAAAATATTACTATAGGAGAAAAACAAGGATATTTTAAAAAATCTTTTATTTTTAATTTATTTTATTTTTAAAGATATTATTTATTATTTTTAGACAGAGGGGTAAGGAGAGAGGCAGAGAGGGAGAGAGACATCATTATATGGTTGCCTTTCACCTGCCTCCAGCTATGGATCTGGCTGGAGACCTGGCTTGCAACTTGGTTATGTGCCCAGGCTGGGAAATTGAACCTGTGACCTTTGGGTTTGCAGGCTGGCACCTTATCCATTGTGCCATCAGCCAGGTCTTAAAACAAGGATATCTGAAGACAAACTGATATTTCTTACACTCATAAGGTGTCATGGACTCTTTTACCTGTGAGGAGTAAAGTTATGGAGAAAGATGACCTACTCTTGAATCTAAAAGCCTGGGGCTCTGCCAATAACCAGCATGTAACTTTTGGAAATCACCTAACTTCTCTGAGGCTTATTTACCTCATCTGAGGAGTGGGCCACAATGTTATTATCGTCATCCTTCGGGTTTGTTTTAATGACTAGAGTTCCCCAGTGTCAAGCCCTTAGCATAGTGCATGGCTAGATCTAGAAGCTCAGGAAATAATAGCTATATTCATTACCATGATGGTGTTGGTATATTTTACTGGACACCAGGTTTTATGTAAAAGTTTTCACTTGGAAACTGATAAAATGTTGGAGTTACTGAAGAGGAACCTTGTAAACTGCTAACCAGAATTTCTAAGGCCACAGATGTACAAATTCTAAGCTGAAGTATAATTTTATGCCTTTGTTTTGGGGGCCAGTATATATTAATTTCAGATACGAACTATTTGATTTTTTTAAATGTCTTTATCTATGGATATCCTGTATTAATACCAGACATTAAAACAATTTACATAATTTATTTATGCAACCAAATTTGTGAGCTTAATTTGGCAAGAAAATGTAAATTCCACTAAGAAATTTTTTTTTAAATTTTATTTATTATTTTTAGAGAGTGAAGTAGGGAAAGAGGCAGAGAGGGAGAGAGACATCAGTGTATGGTTGCCTTTCACCTGCCTCTAGCTATGGATATGGCTTGCAACCTGGTTTTGTGCCCTGGCTGGGGAATTGAACCTGCGACCTTTGGGTTCGCAGGCTGGCGCCTTATCTACTGTGCCACCAGCTGGGCCCCTAAGAAGAAGTTTTAAAAGATCTTATGTATTATTTATTTTTAGATTGAGGGAAAGTGAGGGAGAGAGGGAAAGAAAACCTGATCAGTTGCCTTTCTCACATGCCGGTACCCTAGTCAGGAATAGAACTTACAACCTTCAATTTATAGGCCAGTGTTCAGTCCACTGAGCCACAACAGCCAGGGCAGAAAATTTGATTTGAGTGATTATAAATGTGATTCTGTTATCAGCCCAAGAATTTTAACTAATAATTTTAGTTATGAAACATTATTTAAATAATTTAAAATAACCTAAGAGTATCTTTGCAAGGTGATTTATTTATATATGATGACATTGCTGAGGTAGTCCATTTTATGAAGCTATATTAAATGTTCAAGAAAATGGAATAACTTAGAAAAGTCTTTCCAAATTTTGCAAAATGGCTTTATTTTGTTGTTTGCATGTTGCTTAGGCTATTTTAATGTTTGTGTACACACTAAAATAATCGAAGTTATATATCCTAAAAGCATATATAGCTTCTATAGCAGAATTGACATATGCTTCAAAATTGTGTTTGAGTAGCTCATTCAGTAAATCATTTAATCAATTTACATAATACAGCATTTAAAATGCCTTTCCAAAGTATATTTATCTGTATTTTATTCCCATGGAAATTTAAATTTTATTTAAGTGTTTAATGTATTTTTGTATTTATCCTGAAAAGTTCTATGGATCATTTTATAAAGGCTTTCATTAGTATTAATCCAATAGATTAATTTCAGAGAATTATTTTTTAAATTAAGCTCTCAAATTAAAAAAAATTATAATAATGCTGTATCATGTTTGTTTATAAGATTTAGGTTGCAGGTACTTCAATAAGACAATCTTGTCTATCCACACGTAACTTTATATGCATACAGGATTTTAAAGGTGAGAAGAGTTCAGTTACTCAGTGAAGGACATTCTCTGATCCTAAAAATAAGAAAGAAAATTGGTGACATGCACATAAAGAAAATCAACCTCGTCTTAAAGCTTATAGCTTTTTATTTTTGTCTTATAAACTTTGAGTTGCACTTCTGCACAGGATCTGATTTGGATGAAATGTCATATCTGAGACTAATCCTTATCTCCTAAACGTTTCCTTTGTTTCTTTGATTCTTTGGGCTTTGCCCTCTTTATTTTATTGTGAGTGGCCCAGGGCTTTGATCTTGCAGTAAGCGCTGGCTTGCAACACAAACCTTTGCTTTGGTATGACACACAGAAGGACATGGGTATACTCAGAAAATCTAAATAGACAAGAGGTTACTTCTTCTGTGGTTAGGGCTGAAGGCAAATGGGGTAACTTCAGAATTTATTGTCTCCCATTACATTATGGGAAACTGAAAATTCACACGGGTATTTTAACTTTAAGAAAGCACACCTGTGAGAACAAGTTTGATATACAGTATATATCTGTTTCTCATTTCATTTACAATAGTTTCTTGAGTTTTCAGAATGAAAGCTTTACCCTTTGCATTGCTGTAGACATAAATAATGAGAGCCATCTTTCAGATTCCAAATTTCTTTCTGGTTAAAAATTACATTAAAATAGTTTTGAAACTGTACAATTAGTACAAAAGTTATTAATATAGTAAGCAAAGAATATATCATTCATAAATTTTTTTAGCCTAAATAATAATTAAAAATGGCAGATGCATAATAAAAAATAATCTTTTTGCAAATAATACTTCATATTTCCTACTTGTTTACAAATAATATTTTATACTTTAAAAATAATATTTAATATTTCCTGACTATTAAACATTTTCCTTACTTTAAAGAAAAAAGATTCATAAAATTTTCTGAGCCATATAATTCATTACAGCCACAGTTTCAGAAAATATACTCAATAATCCTGTATTGAAGACATATATTTAGACTAAAAGACATCTGTACATTTTAGATATGCACATGTACAATATGCACCTCTAAAATTAGGACTATCATAAATAAAATGCTTCAATACTCAGATTAAAGATGCTTGAGGAGAATTTCAAAGGGTTTCCTCCTTCAAGATCTCCTATTAATAAATTAATTATAAACATACAAGTAGTGTTTTAAGGCAATTTTCTAATTTTTAGTCTTTGTTCAAGCAAAAAATATTAGGAAGCAAGCCAGAGCCAGCCATATGACTATATTAATGGCAAGTTTATCATGTTGAGATGGAGACTCACCTTTTTAGATCCTCAAAATCTAAGCAGCTTAGAAATTGATTTTACATGCTTAATGAATGAGAAATTTTACTTGCCAACATCAGACATTTCCCTAACAGACATTTCTACTAACAGATTTCATGAAGTTTTAGCTGAAAGAACAGTCAGAAATATATTCGTAGACAACTCCAAACTGCAGGTTTTGGTAAGGAAGCAGTTGTGTTATCATGACTATTATGTCAATTTTTTACTTCAAGTATCAGATACTTTTGGTATGTTGCTCTTTATTTATATATTCACACTCATACTTACACTTTTTAAAACTGGGACTCACCCACTAGCTTCTAAATAAGCACTGAACTTTGTGAGTTCATAACCTGAATTCAAGTTGTAGGTAATGTTTGTAATTCTAAAAATGCCGACATTTGTCATTGTGAATTATGTTTCCTTTAGGAAATTCCTTTACCAAAGAGAGGCAGTCATTTTTGACACTAATCAGATGCCTCTGTGCTGACCCTCTTGGTGAATGAGGCCAGGCTTTCTAGGTTATTAGTATTTAAAAAGAAATAACCATTCAGTGTAGCATTTCAGTAAATAATGACCTACAAGACTTATTAGGCACATGCCACAAGTTTTCCCACCCACAGCAATGATTAACTTAGAAAATGTTACAGAGCTTTTCTTGTGTCAGCTGAGCAAGGCTTGTAGTTCCTCATTCACATTTTTCACTTAATCCGATGGCTTTGAATTCCTGGCCTTGCAAGTTCCTATATATAAAGATTAGAAACTGCTTTTGGCTTAGGAGAATTACATGCTTTTAGATGAAATTCAATCCATTGTAAAAGGTTTTGTTCAGAGCAACACTATTTATTCCTTGTTGAATTTGGATGGCACAGAAGAACATTAGTTAACTGGGAACAGAAATTGTGTTACCCAATTTTAAAAAGCTGTAGCAATGATTTTGGGGAAGACTAGAAAAATTAAACACGGGTGAATTTATGTAAGCCTTTTAAGGAAAAGAGGAAATACCGCAAGATAATTAAAAGTGCAGGGCTAACTTTTCCTCTGGAATGCCTTTGCTTGCCTGCCTTTTATAGAGGTTATGTCATAATGTAGGTTGGGAATTGAAAACAAATTTTTGGTATTTAAGCAAGTGATGGATTTTTGTAATTATTAGTACTCATTTTTTAGTAAAACAAGTTTAAAAATCTTTAGGTGTGAAAAGAGAAAACTCTGGAGAGGTGTGTGTGTGTGTATTATGCATGTGTGCTTATTTTTCAAAATATAATAGGTTGGAAACTTGGAGAAGTCCTGCGAAGTGACTACTGTGGCCAAAATGATTTCTTTATCTGACCAGTTATAGACAAGAGCAGAGGCTCCTCTTTGATATTCTTGCAATTTAGCTGCAGAATTCCAAAGAAACAGAAACATAGAGGGTGGGGATAGGCGGGTAGGGGGGAGTGAAAATAAGAAAGGTGTCCGCACCGTGGCTGGTAGCACAGTGGATAAGGTGCCGGCCTGCAAACCCAAAGGTCGCAGGTTCGATTCCCCAACCAGGGCACATAACCAGGTTGCAAACCAGGTCTCCAGTCAGGTCTGTGGCTGGAGGCAGGTGAAAAGCAACCATACATTGAAATAAATAAATAAAGTAAAATAAAAATATTAAAAAAAAAAAAAAAAGAAAAGAAAAGTAAGGTGTCTGCACATTATCCATAGAGGAAAATGCTGAACAAACATTTCGTTTGTTCCTATAGCAGGATTAAAAGTTTTGTTCCTGTGGAGCACAGGCATAAATCCTTAGACAATCTCTGCAAAGTTTCCTGAAGGATCAAGAAATTCTTGGGGTTTTGGAGTTATACATTTTTAGATCCTTACAACCTTTTCAAATAACAGAAAAGGCTAACATCCACAAGGACCTCCTTTATTGTTCTCTATGTCCTTCTTTGCCTTTCTTTCACATCTTATTTTCTTCCCAGATGCATTTAGCAGGTTTTTATTTTGGTTTGTGTAAATGAGTTTCATCTCAAGGTAGTCCTGTCTCTCCCACTTCTGAATCCATTCTTGTTTCCCAGTCTCCCCCTTAGAAGCCTTTGCTGCTCCATGTATTTAGCATGAGCATTGAATGGGTCTCAGGATTCATTCAAAGACGATAGGTGAGTTTTTATTTTTTAATTGACTTGGCTTGAAGACACTCATGGAAAGGATGCCGGGACAAGAAATAAGCAGGCATTGTAGGGAAGTGAGGAAGCTGTATTGAGCAGAGGGAGGTTCCAGAAGGTTCCACTCAGAGTGGGCTTCAGTGTTACATTCAGAGCATGACTCTCCCAGTCCCTGGCTCAGTGCTCGGTGGTAGAAAGGGTGGAGCTAACCCCTCTCTGGTAGACATTTCTTATCACCAGTAAGTTATTGAGTAACTGACTATTTGCTCTAGGAAGACTTTTTTAAAGAAACTTTTTTTTTTTTTTTTTTTTTTAAGACCAAAACACCATGCCTTCCTTGAGCTGAGACCCAGACTTTCCTGACTAACCTTGTTGAAGAGGAAACCGGAAATGCTCAACCAAAGAATGTAGACGGCTGTTTCATGTGTACCCAGCTCATACTGTCTGGCTGGGGAAGTTAATATCACCAGGGAGAATGCAGCACTGGGAGCCCTGAGCAGGCCAGGACAGTGACCCTCCGATCCACCACATCCCCAGGGTGGTGGGTGCTTGGCAAATGGATGAATAAGTTATCCTGCAGGTTGCTGCTGCCAAGTCTTTAGCTTATTCCTTTTTGATGTCATTTGTATTAGGCCTGAAATTTGCTTTGAAATCACAGGAAGAAAGACTCTATATAAACTAAATGGCCATTGTTTTCTCTAATATTATTATGTCCCACCCAACCCCCAATCCCTCCCAGACAACAATTGAACCAAAGCAGTATCTGTCACATGACACCCAAGGTCAAGTTAGTTCACCTCCCTCCCTCTAGGCTGGCATTGTGTAAACCACTGAAATCAAGGCAAATATTCCTTTGGTGGTACACACTTAATAAAAACACAAGTTGTGAGGAGAGGGAAGAGGGAGGACATTGTTTAATTTTCTCCGAAGGAATTCATTATGCTCAGACACAGAGCAAGTCTCCTGCAAATTCCTTTTTTTCCTTCGGTGAAGTTAATAGAAAAATGATTTTGGACTTCCAGGTTGCTGTCGGGTGGGAGGCCTTGTCCTCACTTGCACCAAGTGATTTCCATTTGTCTCATGCAATGGGCTAAAGTTTCATCACCACCAGATTCTAGGGGAATTTATCCCGACTTTTTAGTCATAGTAGGGGCAAAAGGGAGGGCCGTTGACTTTAGACCTCATGAGAGTATCCTAGGATCAGTGAAATTGCTGAGTGCTTATATTTTATAATTTATAGCTAGAAAAAGAAATGATCTCACATGTCCCTAAATATTGATAAGAGGTGTACCCTTCTCATGAGAATATGCCACTAGGTCTTTCTGTTTTCCATATATCCACACAACAGATATTGATTTGGTATCTATTTGGGTCAGGCCGGGGCCAGACAGACATGATTCCTACCTTCCTGAAGGTCCTATGTTTAGTACTAAAGCAGTTATCAGTAAACAAATAAGAACTCTCACACTATGAAATACTATATTTAGAACCTGAAGACCATTTAATAGTAATTATAAAGAAGAAGCAGGGGAGAAAAAGGAAGAGAAGGAGCAACAGAAGAAAATGAGAAAAAATAATGCATAAGGTATCAACCAAAAATGAACTCAAAAGAACAAGAAGGGACTGTGTTAATCAGTAGCAAAAGGTCTGCCCAGATCTTTGAATCCACTGGGCCACCTTGTGACCTGCTATCACATATTATTTGTTTAGTGGACACTCTAGAGTGGGAAACAGGGGGAGAGCCGAAACTTGGGTCAAGCTGCACATATTTGCTCTTCTTCTGGGAGTTCCTTCCCCCACAAACACCTGTCTAGGTAATGGGATTATGGCTGCCACAGAAAAAGCACAGAAGGGGTCTCTCATTCATCTCGCAAGGGCAAGTTTGGGCTACAGGTTTCATACCCTTTGGCTTGATGAGAACCCTTCAGTGATGACACAAAGCCATTTACCTTAGTCACCCAGTGCCAGTGGTGGGGAACCCCAGCAGAAAGGAGAGAAGAGTCCACACATGATAAAAGAACATCCTTTCTGCCCATGGTCTTGTTCTTTTAGCTGTGTCTACAAGCAGTGCTCAGGGCATAGCAAACCAAAAGAAAAAAAAAGCATGCTGCATAAATTAATAAAAGTTTTGTCCAGGGAGTAAACCAGATGCCTTACAGGGCAGGTGGGAACACTAATGAGCAGAGTGGCTAGGGTGATGGGCAATGCTCAGGCCAGGCCAAGCAGATAGCATGTGCCCCACTGCCCGGGAAGCCACAGCTCAGTATTGCCATGGGGGAAATATGGGTCCAATATTGCTCAATCTTCTGAATTTTCAAAAGGAGCCAGAATCTAGACTTGTGTGTGAAATCTCATTTTTAAAAAATCTCATTTTAAAAATGTTGCTATCACTATTTTTAAAACACATGAGGAGGACCAAATAAACATATCTGTTGACCAGATGCAGCCCAAGTCTGCTAGTTTATAGCTCTAGCTTAGTTAAAAACAAAGGGGACTGTATTGGGGAAAACAACTTGAAGAAAAGAATTTTGGAAACATTCTTTTCAGTCCATATTCATGAACTCTTTTGGATTATCTCCCTTAGAGAATATGCAAGACTGTGAGGTTCCAGAAGCACACATCTTAGGTGCTAACTCATTAGGGGCTTTCTTTGGCTTTCTGCTGTTTTCTGAGAGCAGGTACCTCCTTTGCTTCAGGATGCCAGAAATCTCAGGGTTACTGTTTGTGCTAAGTTCTTCCCAGTTAATGGAAAGACTTTAAAATATTTTTGTGTGGTGGATCTTTCTATTTGGTGATCAGCGGAGCTACCCATGAGGCCATGCTCAGAGAAAAATCACAACAAGCCACAATACCTGACCTAAATCGATTTAGTTATAAGTTGTGGGGAGGGATGGAGAGCTGAGGCTTGATATCACTCTGGGAATAAGAGAAAATGGAGTTTTTACTGCAGTCAGTACAAAGCAAATTTCTAGGGTGTGACCTGTAGAGAACATCTGTGACCTTCTTTATTTCAGAAGTTCCAGGAGGAGGCTATGGCTCTGGCTGCCACCGCGGGTTGAGCTGGTCAGCAGGAAGCTTGACCTGCCAGAAAAACAAGGCAGGGAACAAGAAAGGCTTTTTGCCAACTTCTCCAGATGCCTCAGAACCTAGAGCTGATGGGCCAGAGAAAACTGATTTTAATGAGTTTTATCTTCACCAGCCTTTATTAGATAATGGTAAGCTACCAGATGCTATAACAAATAAGCCCCAAACCTCAGGGCTTAATACAGTAAAAGTGGTGTGTGTGTGTGTGTGTGTGTGTTTCCCATAGGCAAAGTTCATTGGGTGCTCAGAGGATGGCTTCTCTGTGACTCTCCCACAAGCATAGATTCTTGGATCCAACTCCTCCCCTTGATGTCTTCTGCTGGGTTAAGCAAAGAGAAAGAATTGGCTGGCCTATCTTAGAGCCAGGCCTATGAGTGGCAATCTCTGCTTCTGTCACATTTTGCTTTGTCCAGAACTTAGTCATATGGGAAGAGGCTGTTTACTATTTACCATGGAGGAGGAGACAATGTGCATGAATATGAATCATCCTGACACACTGCCCAATGACCATCTGAACAGAGGAGGGAGAATTAGGCCAACATGTTCTTTTCTCCTTCCTTTCCTATTCTGCCCTTCTTTTCTCTTCTTTCTTCCTCCTTATCTTTCTTCTCTCTCATGCTTATTATGACTGGCTAACTCCAAAAACAGTGAAGTCAATTAATAACATCTTGGCATCCTGGCTTTCTATGAGACTGGACTTTAAAAATTAAGAAAGAATTATGATGGTCTCATTCAGATGGGACTGTAAGAGCTAATTAGAGCTAATTTGTCTCTAATTAGCCTACTGCTAATTTCTTACAGGATACTTGTTTTCAAAGAACTAAATCTTCTTCCTCCTTAGTAAGTCTAAACTCATAAGAACACATTGACTGACAGAAGATATATGTAGACAATTCCAATTAAACATATATGTACATTTTCATGACCAAGACAAATTGTTTAATTCATTGATTCTTTGCACTTTCAAAGTGGCTTTTATTAGAGGACATAATGGTGCTTCATGAGTAACTAAGTCATTAATATTTATCCCAATGAATTTTTGAGGTAGCTGAGCCAAGCATTAAACCTTTTTAGCTTATAGGGGAGAAAGTGAGTCACAGAATTAAGGGATTTGTTCATGATCACCCTCATAAGTAATCATTGCTAGATGTTCCTTACACTCTTAATCATCTAATTCTCCAAAGCAGACCAGAATGTGCATTTAAAACCCTTACATCGCTCCTGAAAAAAAAGTATATGTTTTGTGAATTTTAAATACACATTTTTGAATCATTGCCACTGAAATGACAGGCCCTTTGCCCTAATTCAAAAGTGGTTGGGACATATATTTAAAGAGTTCACTCAAAGACAAGATTTTGAAGGGCACAAGGTCATATTAGATGTACAAGTGGGTTCTCTTGGTTTGTAAATCTGGGTTCATGGTCAGCCCATATTCCTAAGAAACAAGCCTAAATAATACTCCTGACCTCTGAATGCAACTTACAGAAGATCAGTAAGAGGTGGTCTTGGTGCAAACAGCTTATGTGGGGAAGTAATCATCTTCTAACCAAGCTAGGTGAGAAATCTCTATTGAAGACATTGTATATAGAATTGTTAAATTAAAAAGACTTTTGAATGGGCTTAAAGTGACATTTTTGGGGAGGGTTTATTGACCAGATGCAGTGAATCTGAGATCAATTAATTTTGCTTTGAAGTTTGTTCTTGATCCAGATCTTCAATAAGAAGGTAGTTTCCAAATCACTGGTCTGTGAACACAGCTTGTGATTAATTATCCTTTTATAATCTTAGGAATTCTGTTCTTTGCTATATTTTGAATAACTCAGACTCCACGGGGAGTTGTATTTTGGCTAGTATTTTTGGAACTGCTAATAAACACCTACTTCCTGTTTTTCTTACTACTGTGTATAGCAAAATTTTAAAATTACTTGTATTGCCATTTCGGTTGCTTGTGTTTAACCAGCCCTGATTTATGTTATGGACTAATCTGCATTAAAGAGTCTTTGCCAACACATTTTTCATAGCTTCAAAATGTAAGATACAGTATTTTACTATTGCAGTACAAACTTGAAAGATGATAGAAGGAAGTATTTCATTTCATCAACATAGAAAAAGTAGAATTTTAGTATCTTGGGCCCCAAATAATCCTCAGAAAGTAGTTTAGTGTATTTTTATTTAGTTTCTTACTATTTCTTCATATTTTATGAAGTCAGTAGGTTTATTATTTTAGGAAGAATAATATCAATAAAATAGGTACAAAGTTATTGCCTTTTTATTATTTATGTTTTTGATTTTTTCCTTTTTCTCTTTAAAAAAAGTTTCATTAATGTTTCTTGTAATACTGGTTTGGTAGTGATGAACTTCTTTAGCTTTTTCTTGTCTGGGATACCCATCTCAGGTTTTTAATTGAGAAAATATTCTTTTTGCTTTTGTCACACACATTAGGCTGACCAGTACTGAAACTTCCAGTTTGTGTTGTGTCATCCACAGGCTCCAGTTGAAATCCAGGAGGTTGCTGATTCAGGATATGTTGGGCCTCCCATGAAAGCCCAGGAGAACTGGCCTGCATCTAGCAGTGGCTCTGAGAGGAGGTGACTCTCTTTGCCTTGCAAGTCCAGATAGTTATTGAGTGAATTACCCACAGATTATTCTTCTTTGCAGATAGAAATGTATGGAGAGTTAATGAGCTACTCCTGTCCCGGAGTCTCTTTCCTTTTTCTGCTCTCCTACCAGACCACCATCCCAGGCTCCTGATGACTCCACTGGGAAGGAAAGGTTGAAAGTGATGTGTGATATTGCTCAGCAATAGTCTACAGATTTGGCTCTGCATGGGTGTTGGGGCAGTACTACCCTTGGGCTTGGGCAATTGGGTTCTGTGACCCCCTGCTTTAGAGAATGCAACCTTGTGCTTTGCTTCTAACCTATGGGGCAAGACATTGTGGGGGTTAAGGAATATGCACTCATAGCTGATGCCCAGCCCCTCCATAATCTAGGTATCTCAAACTAGACAAGTCCTGTCCCAAATGACTCTAATACTCTTCCAGAGCCTATGAAGGCCTCATTCCTCACCTGTCCTCCTAAGGGGTAACGTGTGTGTGTGTGTGTGTGTGTGTGTGTGTGTGTGTGTTGGGAGGATAGAGTTTGCACATGAGGAACACGTTGTCCATACACATGCACCCCAGACCTTCACAATGCAGGATGGAGCCAGTTATGGAAACAAAGGCAAGAGGCCAATACCTGAGACCTCCACATAGTGTCTTGTCCTGGCCAGGAGCTGGTAGCAGCAGTCCTGCTGTGCAGGGCCAAAGGAAATGTGGAACTTAAAGCTTCCCCTGTGCTCCCCAGCTTGCTCTCCTTTCCTCTTCCACATTTTTTCAGCTCTTACCAGCATTCTTCTACTTTCACCTCTCATCCCCCTGCAGTTGACTGCCCAAAACACCCTCCTAACCTCCGTAACCTGCAGACTCAACTGCAATCTTGCCCTTTTCTCCCTGAAAGTTCTATCAGCACCTTCAAGGCAACATATTTGAAACCAGAATGAAAGTCAGGATTTCCCCCTGATTTTATGCTGTATTTGTTTCAGACTTTTCTTCTTTTTTACTTTAAGGAAGAAATACTTCACTGATATGGAAGAGCCCTTTTGGTCCCCTAATTCATTCTCTTCCCTCCCTCTTTTTCTCCCAGAAAAAACCCATTATTATAAATTCAGTTGTTTATACTACATACTTATGCACCCAAAAATATACTTTATTACTTTTAAGGTTAATAAACTTGATGTAAAAGTTAGTTTAGTGATTGTTTTGCTCTACATATTATTTATTTCATTTAGTGGCTATAAAATTTATTCCACTGTATGAATATTCTACAAGTTATTTATCTAGTTCCAATTGATAAATATTTATGTTGTTTCCAATCTTTTGCTCTCTCAAAATTTTGTGCCTCCTCACATCTAAGTGTGAGGTTTGGCCTAAGGTTTATATTTAAAGGTGGAGTTTCAATATTCATCTTCAGCTTCATTAGACTTTGCTAATATGCTCCTTGAATTGTACCTATTTCCATTCCTACTGGCAGGAATGGAAATGGGTACCATTTCTACACTCCCATATGCCCTTGAGATCATCAAACTTTTAAAATTTTGCCAATATGAGCAGTGCAAAGTTAGGTCTCATTGTTGCTTGAACTTATCATTCTCTGCTCTTCAGTTAGAGAAGGCTTTTCTGGACAAGACACAGAGGTATAAGCATGAAAGAGACATAGAAGATCCATACATTTTGCAGTCCAAAAATAAAGACTTCTGAATAACAAAAGATACCATAGAGCTAAAGTCACAAGACAGGAAGAATAGATATACAAAGACACAGACAAGACATGCTCAGGAAGAATTGATATGCAATGCATATAACTAATATAAGATTAGTACCCAGATGTAAAAGAACACCTGTAAATTTTAACACAAGACAAATGAAAATGCACACATGTTTTAACAGGCAATATTCAAAAGAAGAAATTTCATACATTTATTGAGCTCAGTAAACATTTGCTGGTAATTAAATAAAGGGAATGAGGGACTGAAGTAGATCTCTGCTGATGCCAATGTCTTCATGGGTTCTTGGGACACAGGCCCTGAGATAGAGATTAGTGTTGGGGTGGGAAGAGATTTAAGGGGCGGGCTCTCAGGAAGGGAATCAGGAAAGCAGAATTGGGTGGGGTGAGAAGTTGACTTGGGAACGCTGGAGCCGAATTGAATGGCTCTTCAGAGGGGTTCTGAATTGACAAAAAAAAAAAAAAAAAAAAAAGGCTGGGTTTTAATGTCCTTGCATCTTTGCATTTGCTGGTTACAAATTTCTCCAAGAAGTGGAAGTAACCTTTGGCAGATCCCTTTGGCAGAAGGGACTGTCCAGGGAGACACTCAGCTCTGAACTATCAGTAGCCTACGCTCCTGGCAGCTGGAGGAACAAAGTGGGAGCTGGGTGAGTTATTCATTTCATCCATCATTAAGATCCAATAAATTAAAGTTCCATGATTACAAATACTGGCCTTGGGGTCAGAGAGCCCCTGTCCAACTACTTACCCTGTGAGGTGACCTTGGACAAGTTAACTGAACTTCCTTTCAGCCATGGTGTTCTTTTGACAAGTGCCTGAGAGTACCTACTTTGAGATTGTTGAGACAGTTAAGTGAATGAATACTCATAAGTACCTAAACCTAGTTTCTGGCCCATGTTTAATGCTTGATAAGCAGTGATTATTATTTATTATGATTAATAATACTTGTGGGTAAAAGCCTGTGTTAGTTTTGCTCTGTCAGTGTATTATAGCAAGAGACTTTCTTGGAATGTGCTTCTGTGGCTTTCTTAGATAAACGCAATACTCACGAGGCTAGTGGGATTTAGAGCAGGCTTATTCTCTAGTCTAAGCCGGTAAATGCCTTAGCTGTTTAATAAAACATTTCCTGGATTTACATTTAAAACTCAACTGACTTCCCACTTTTCAATGCCAGTTGTTATTTTTCTTTTTCTATTTTCATATGACTTCATTCCTATAGCAAATGGGCCATCTCAGATAAATGATTCAAATGCCCCATCTCTAATCTCTTATCAGATGACTTTGGTACCTAGCTTTGTGAAAGAATTCTTTTTTTGTTTGTTTGTTTTTCTTAGAATTGAGCAGAATCAAATAAACTTTAGAGCCAAAGGGGTCTATAGGCCTTAAACATTATCCAGGGGGTAATAGGACTCTACGTACTTCCTCCTACCCCCACCAATTTTTAAATAACTGAAATCTCATACAACAGCTTATTATTTGGAGCAAGAAAACACAGACCAACTCTGGATGAAGTAGGGATGAGGGGACTAGAATTTGTCCTTTCTGTTTGCTCTTGCAGTCCACATTTTAATGTAGCTATTCTTGATGTATCTCTTAGTCATATTTAAAAATAAAATCACTATTGTAGTGTGTGTATCACTTGGTCATAGTTTAAAAAAATCACTGTTGTGGTGTAACAAATCCATTGTAAAGATGAAGAAATGCCTGGTTTTCCTATTGCCTCCCTGGACATTTCCCAATCTCTTTTGTTGGGTTCTCCTCTTTTTCTATTGCTGGGGCTTCTCAAGACTCTGTTCTTGAACATCTCCTTTTTGTATAGCCACATCTTCAGTGATTCTTTCTGCACTTTTGCAGTGGCTACATCAAAAACCTGATTCTAAAAAATTGATTGTGCTTGAGGAAGAGAATGGTAGGCTGGATCCTGGGCTCTGCAAATGCTTGAAAATATGGAACTCTAGGGCTCTTTGCAATTCTACTTTCATCTTCTATTTCTTTGAAAATGTCAGTCTTGCCTCTCTGCGAATAGGACGTGATGAGTGAATCGAATCTTCAATATTAAAACCAGAATTTTTACTGGTAGTGTGTGACTTCTTCTATATCTTGTCTAAAATGTTCTCTCCTACCTCTTTCCCAAGTTTCTTCCAAATAAGAATCCAAGTTTAACTATCTTCAATAGTTTGAAATATTTACATGATGCTTTGTCTGCTATATCCTGATTTCAAGTGTTATTAAACTGTTTTCATAAGAGGCTGTCTTGAATTTCCACTTAAATTTTAAATCTTCTGAAGGTAGAGGGTGGGCACCTATGTACCTTTTTTACTTCCTCATAAGTTACTCTTCAAAGTGTCTATTTATCTCATAAAGGTCAATGAGGAAATGAGAAGACCTTGAGTCCATGTTCATTTTCCTGCTTCCTACATACATAATCTCTCTGAAATTCAGTTTCCTCATCTGCAAAATGAGAATAATAATAATAACTTTGAAGGATAGAGCAGAATATCAAGTAGATTTTATATCTATATATAATTATATATGTATCCATTTTTAGTTATAAAATATATACTAGTATCCATTGTATATATATTATATATTAGTATTATATATAGTTATACATAGATAAGTATCCATTGGGTTGCTGGTCCTGGACCATCACTCTTGGGGTCACCTTCCCTGCTCCACTGCTCAGCCCACTCCCACCTGCATGGCTGAGCTCCTGCTGGACACAGCTGAGTGAGAGAACCCAGCTTCCCTACCCAGGTGATTGACAAAGGTTACCAGGGCACCTGACCAAGGAGGCCCTCTAAACCCTTGAAATGAAGACCAAACAACTTTAGTTTCATTTGGCAGTCCTGTTAACTAAAGAATAGGCTAACAAAAAGTTTGGGTGGTAACATTACTTTCCCATTATGCAGTAGAATCAGAGAGAAACCTGCTCTGCAGTTAAAGGGAACGAAGACCAAAGAAAGGATTTTTGAGGGTGTCCTGGGCCAGAGAGTTCGATTTCCTCGTTCTTGAGGCCCACCTGCGTTCCTGCCCCGAGGCAGTGAGAAACCCTGGTATCTACGTAACCAATTGTCATTATTACTATGTGCTTTATTTACCTTGAGTTGGTTTCTGTTATAACCAAAAGCATGTTGATTAATACGTTATATGAGAAAGTGATCTGTAAATCAGATATAAAGGATTATTACCCAGTAACTTCTTTGTCACTGTTCCATGTTCTCTTTTCATGTTAGAGTCCTGGATGGAAGTGAAGATTTCAAAGTGAATCAACATTTTAACCTCCTGCTTCCATCCCTAGCTCACAGCGAGGCATTCTTTGCTGCCAGCAGTTACTAAATACCACTTCCTTTGCTATATGAAGCTGATACAGCTATTCTGTGGGCAAGAAAGGAATTGAGACTTTTGTGGGAGTAGGCTAAGACCGAGTCAAAAAAGTGAGAGTGCACAGCCCTTGGGAATGACTGTTTCTACCAAAAGGCCCCTAGAGCAACAATTGTTGGCAGGGGGTGCTGGCACGGGTGGGTTAGAGACCAGTGAAGCTGGGTAGCGCTGTTTCATAGCATGCTTTCAGGATTGCCCCAGCACAGACCTCAAAGGGAGGGATACAGGGCTGTGCCTCATGTTTAACACTCATACGTTGTTCGTTTTGGTTTCTCACACCATTTCATGACTTTACCTCTAAGTGCCAAGATAAGATGGAACAGAAGTGCTGCTTGTTAGATGCAAAGTTCATATTGAATTTTAAAAAGAGATTCTAAGATGAAAGACCCATTCAAGTTCCCTACCCTTGTAGGGGAGTTGAAAACACACATACGCAAGCATCTTACTTTGGCTGTTTGCTACAGAGGATGTAGCTAAGAGCACAGCACTACAGAGCTTTTCTCCACATCTCTCACATGTGAAGTTGGTACATGAGGTTAATTGCAGGCACCCACACTGGAAATAATTTTTGAGACAGAACCATGGGGAGCCACCTGTCCTATCAAAAGGAATGCATGGTTCTGCATGGCAAATGCCAGATGTATGGCACACTGAGGAAAACCCCATTTCTCTGCCATCTACTCTTTATTTTTCACAGTTTTGTAGTTATTTTTTAACATTAAAAAAAATTGATTATGCTGTTACAGTTGTCCCAATTTCTTTTCCCTTTGATCTTCTCCACCCAGCACCCCACCTTCCTCCAGCAATTCCACACTCCTTAGTTCATGTACATGGGTCATGCATGTGAGTTCTTTGGCTTCACCTTTTCTTGTACTATTCTTTTTTTTTTTTTTTTTTTTAACTTTATTGTTGTTGTATTACATCCATCCCCTTTTTGCTCCCCTCTGTCCCCCTCCCTCTTGTACTATTCTTAACATCTCCCTGTCTATTCTGCACCTACAAACTATGCTTCTTAATCCTTGTGCATTTCCCCATTCTTTCCTTTCCCTCTCCCAGCTAACACCCCTCCAAATGTCCCTCCTATCTTTGATTCTGTTCCCTCACTGGTGGTCTGCTTAGTTTTTGTTTTTATTTTTTAGATTCTGTTGTTGATAGTTGTGAGTTTGTTATCTTTCTAATGTTCATAATTTTGATCCTCTTTTTCTTAAGTAATTCCCTTTAACATTCCATATAATAATGGCTTGGTGATGATGAACTCCTTTAGCTTTACCTTGTCAGAAAAGCACTTTATCTGCCCTTCCATTCTGGATGAGAGCTTTGCTGGATAGAGTAATCTTGGTTGTAGGTCTTTGCTTTCCATCACTTTGAGTAATTCTTGCCAGGCCCTTCCTGTCTGCAAAGATTCTTTTGAGAAATCAGCCGATAGTCTTATAGGAACCTCTTTGTAGGTAACTCTCTTTTTTTCTCTTGCTGCTTTTAAGATTCTTTCTTTATCTTTAACCCTTGGCATTTTAATTATGATGTGTCTTAATGTGGTATGATTTAGATCTAGCTTATTTGGAACTCTCTGTTCTTCCTGGACATATATGTTTATTTCCTTCACCAAATGAGGGAAATTTTCCTTCATTATCTTTTCACGTAAATTTTCAATTTCTTGCTGTTCCTCTTCTCCTTCTGGCACCCTTGTGCTTTGCATATTGGCATATTTAAAGTTTTCTCGGAGTTTTCTACACCTTTCCTTGTTTTTTCCCTAATTCTTGTTTCCTCTTTCTGTACTGGTTGATTGTTTATTTCTTCATTGTTTTCCAAATCATTGATTTGAACCCTGGTTTCCTTCCCTTCACCCTTGGTTTCATGTGGATTTTTCTTCATTTCACATAGTCTTCACTTTTTCCTTTCTGTATTTGTTGTATTAAGCATATATGTCAAGCCTGTGAGCATCTTAATCACCAACGTTTTGAACTCTGCATCTGTTAAGTGTGTTATCTCCTCAGCTTTTAGATTGGTTATCTCTTTATTGCTCAGTTCTCAAATTGGTACCTTGATCTGCTCCTTCTCTGTCTCCTCTGCTTGACATCTTTCTATGCTTACTTCTATGTCTTACGTAGTTCTATGGCACTTTGCCATCTACTCTTTAATGTTAAAATTCAAGTGCCTTGACTATAAGCTGAGAGGGTTTGTCTCCTGTCACTGGAAAAATGTAAGATGGGTCTTGAACACCAGCACTGTAGTTGTTTTTAGATTGTGGCAGAAACAAATACAATGGGAAAATGGGTGGCCAAGTAACTAGACTTAAGCCATCTCCTGCTGAGAGGTGACCAGTTAACTAAGGAACAGGAGGATCAAGCAGAATCTTGGTTGGACTTCAATTGAATGACCTGGATTAGACCCACCATGATTCCCTGAGCTGCAATTTGACTGTTGAGAAAGTTCTGCGGTCAGTAATGGGGTATTCATGGGATGCCTGTTTCCTCCTAAACTTAACTTTCACCACTCCTCCATACTCATTGATTTTGATAGTTTAAAAATATCCTGATAAATAGATGATCAAATGCTTTTTCTCTCCCCAGACTTCTCTACTATGGCATGTTTTCTTAAATTTTTTTGTTATTATTAGGCTATAACAGTTTGGTAACTTAACAATTTAGAAACACCCAATAAAAAGATGTATGTCATTAAAATGCACATGCAAGTATATTGTTAAGTTAACGACTGAAGAATGTTCTAAAGCTAGAAAGAATAATTATATTCTTTGGCTGGTCTATATATAAACAAATTTCAGTGGGATTGAGCAAAAAGGAAAAAAAGACTCATGAACATGAACAACAGTGTGGTGATTGCTGGCAGAAGGAGTATATAAGGGGACTGAAAGGTAATGTAAAAAATAAATACAATAAAGATTAAATAAAATACAGAAAAAGAACAAATAGCAGAATGTGGGAAAGTGTTAGCCACACACATATAGTACCAAATCCCAAGACAAGTGCTAATGCTCTTGTATTGATTTCTCTGCAGGTAATGAGTATCACACAGTTCAAGGAGCTTACACTTTGGAATTGGATTTGGATGTGGATCCTGGCTCTCCCACAGCATACATATCATTTTGGGCACTTTAAATAATCTCTTAAAGCCCTGGCTGGTGGATCAGTGGATAAGACACCAACCTGCAAATCCAAGGGTCACTGGTTAGATTTCCGAGCCAGGGCACATAATCAGGTTGCAAGCCAGGTCTCCAGCCAGGTCCGTAGCTGGAGGCAGGTGAAAGTCAACTATGCATTGATGTCTCTCTCCCCCTCTGCCTTACTCCCTTCCCCTCTCTTTAAAATAATAAATAAAATCTTTAAAAATTTTTTTAAATAAATTAATTAATAATCTCTTAAAACCTCTGTTTCTTTTTGGGAAATTGAGAATAAAGCCCACCAACCCACCTCACAGAGTAGTCATAAGAATAAAATGAAATGATAAATACAAAACACCTGGAGCTGCTATGAGCCAAAGAGTATTATAGCTTTCTGCCTTATACCTAATTTCCATTTTTCCACCAGGTACATTTAGAACTAACACACACTATATTATTTTGATGTGTCCCCCTCCCCCCACCAAATTGTTTAACTTTTAATTGATTTTTCTCTTCACAGGAGGCATTACAAAATAAGAACAATGGAACCAGTGAAAACAACTCCTTAGGAATCATTGATTAATTATTACTGACTATTCCCAATTATTGAGAGTTATATACTTGGCCTTGATTTGGTACTCAAGATTTTTGATTAATTGATTGATGGTTTGCCAATGATTTAATTTGAAGTTTCAAGCTTTGCTTTGAAAGGATCTGCTACAGTTGCCAAACAAGGAATTAAACCATTTTTAGAAAAATATCTCCATGTATGAAGGGTACTATGATTTGTTCCAGAGAATAGAATTAAGTACAGAAGTTGAAAATAATAAGGAAGGTAATTTCAGCTCAATTTTAAGAACTATTTAAAAATTAGAATTATCCATTTGTATAGTGGGCATTCCTGTGAGGTATATGCATATTAGAAGATGAAATGATCTTAAAAACACTCACGTTCCCTAAAATATCTCCCTCATCTATTGTATCCTATATTGATGTTATTTTTTGAGAATGTAATAACAATATTTATAAAGAACAGCTGTTTATATAAAAACTGATGTAAGCCTTGGCTGGTAGCACAGTGGTTAAGGTGCCGGCCTGTGAACCCAAAGGTCGTAGGTTCGATTCCCAGCCAGGGCACATAACTAGGTTGCAAACCAGGTCTCCAGTCAGGTCTGTGGCTGGAGGGAGGTGAAAGGCAACCATACATTGATGTCTCTCTTCCTCTCTGCCTCTCTCCCTTACCCTCTTTCTAAAAAATAATGAAATAAAATCTTTAAAAATAAAAAATAAAAAAAACAAAAAAACAAAAAACTGTTTAAAGAATAGGACAAACTCAGAAAAAATTAATCAGAGCATTACTTCTTATACATAAGGCAACTAAATGCCCTAATATCTCAAAATTCTTTGCCAAAGGAAATAGCTTAATAAGTTCTAGTTAAGGGTTTTATTTTATTTTTAATTAATTAATTAATTAAAATGTCATTTTATTGTTGTTGTATTACATCCATCCCCTTTCTACTCCCCTCTGTCCCCTTCCCCACCCACCCACTCCCCAACAAAGTCAATCCCACTTGTTATCCATATCCATGGTTCTTTGATACTAGGTTCTTGACTAAACTGCTCCCCTTCTTTGTCTCTTCCTTCCCCCTCCCCCTACTCCCCTTCCACTGAAGGTCTATTCACTATATTCATGTATCTGGTTCTGTTTTGCTTGTTGTTTGTTTTATTCATTATTGTCCTGTAATGGGTGAGATCATATGGTATTTGTCTTTCACTGATTGGCTTATTTCACTAAGCATAATACTTTCTAGTTCCATCCATGTTGTTGCAGAGGTTAGGAGTTCCTTCTTTCTTTCTGCTGTGTAACATTCCATTGTGTAAATGTACCAAAGTTTTTTGTTCCAATTATCCACTAATGGGCACTTAGGCTATTTCCAGCACTTGGCTATTGTAAATAGTGCTGCTATGAACATAGGGGTACATAAGTTCTTCCGAATTGGTGTTTCAGGGTTCTTCGGGAATTGCTGGATCAAAAGGCAGTTCCATTTTTAGTTTTTTAAGGAAACTCCATACTGTTTTTCATAGTGGCTGCTCCAGCCTGCATTCCCACCAACAGTGCACCAAGGTTCCCTTTTCCCCTCATCCTCGCCAACACTTGTTGTTTGTTGACTTGTTGATAATTGCCATTCTGACAGGTGTGAGGTGGTATCTTATTGTGGTTTTAATTTGCATCTCTCTAATGGCTAGTGATGTTGAGCATTCTTTCATATGCATTTGGGCCCTTTGTATGTCTTCCTCAGAGAGTTGCCTGTTCAGGTCTTTTGCCCATTTTTTATTTGGATTGTCTGTCTCCCGGGTGTTGAGTCACATTAGTTCTTTATATATTTTGGAGATCAGACCCTTGTCTGAGGTATCATTGACAAATATGTTTTCCCATACAGTTGGTTCCCTTTGAATTTTGCTGGTGTTTTCTTTAGCTAAACAGAAACTTTTCAATTTGATATAGTCCCATTTGTTGATTTGTTCTTTTATTTCCTTTGCCTTTGGTGAAGTATCAGTAAACATATTTCTGCATAGCATATCTACCATTTGACTGCCTATATTTTTCTTCAGACTTTTATGGTGGCACTGCTTATGTTTAAATCCTTTATCCATCTTGAGTTTATTCTGGTGTATGGTGTAAGTTGGTGGTCTAGTTTTATCTTTTTGCATGTTGCTGTCCAGTTCTCCCAATACCACTTGTTGAAGAGACTGTTTTTATTCCATTTTATGTTCCTTCCCCCTTTGTCGAATATTAATTGACCATAGAGTCCTAAGTTCATTTCTGTGCTCTCTATTCTGTTCCATTGATCTATATGTCTATTCTTATGCCAGTACCATGCTGTTTTGATGACAATAGCCTTGTAATATAGTTTGACATTGGGTATTATGATTCTTCCTACCTTGTTTTTCTTTCTCAAGATTGCTGTGGCTATTTGTGGGCATTTTTGGCTCCATATAAATTTTTGAAGTATTTTTTCTATTTCTGTGAAGTCTGTCATTGGTATTTTAATTGGGATTGCATTGAATATGTAGATTGCTTTGGGTAGTATGGATATTTTAATGATGTTAATTTTTCCCATTCATGAACATGGTATATGTTTCCATTTATTTGTATCTTCCTTAATTTCTTTCTCCAATGTTCTGTAGTTTTCTGAGTACAGGTCTTTTACCTCCTTGGTTAAGTTGATTCCTAAGTACTTTATTGTTCTTATTGCTATGGTAAATGGGATTTGTTTTCTAGTTTCTATCTCTGATGTTTCATTATTGGTATACAAAAATGCTTCTGATTTCTGGATATTGACTTTATATCCAGCTATTTTGCTAAGTTTGCTTATATAGATTGAGTAAGTTTTTGGTGGAGTCTATCAGGTTTTGTATATACACGATCATATCATGTGCAAATAATGACAGTTTGACTTTCTCCTTTCCAATTTGGATACCTTTGATTCCTTTTTCTTCTCTGATAGCTATAGCTAGAACTTCACAGCCACCTTCTCACCTTCTAGTTGGCATCATCTCCTGGCATTTCTTAATGAGTCAGTCAAAGATATCATACAATGATTTAGAAATGATGTTCACAGGTGACATTGAGATATTTCACACACACCCTTTTCAGTATCTTCTTTATCTGGACATGACTTTAGTACTTTAAAAAATAATTGTTTAAAGTCTTCTCTTTTTACAGGAAGTTGTAGGTGCTGTTTATGTGCATTATAAAATGAAGAGAAAAATAACCAATGCATTTTACCAACCTATATAATGATAGATGCATTTTCATATTTATGCGGCCAAGTACTTTTACCCACTAATAAGTAAACTGTTGTAATACTTCTTACTAACAATGAACTCTTGTTCTCTTAAGAGGTTTGCATATGACATTGATTTAAATAAACATGCTCTTTAAAAAACCATGTACATTATTATTCTCCAGTGAGCTAGACTGAACAAACAGATGCACATATTAAAGCAGATAACCTTAAGAGATATCTCTTTCCACCAAAGCCCCAATAGGAATTTGGGACTGTGGCAGTATCTTTCTAACTATTGGATTAGTCAAGCTGAAATTATGACAGTATCACCCATTTCTCTGCACCTAGCACTATGACACAATGGAATGCCTTATTTCTTGAGGAAAACTTTTATAATAAAGAATAAGAAAAACCAAGGTTTAAACTGGGAACTAAATTTTACCTGGACTACTAATCTCATTTCTTACACCTTTTGTTCATTCATAAGTGCCTTCCACCTATAACTGACAACAATATACCAATATAGTGAAATTATTCACTATCCATAGAATTCATACTAGATGTGAACTATTAGGCTAGGCCTTGGAGCAAGAACAGTAATAATGACATCAAGGCTAAAGATGAGTTGTTTGTGTTTCTTTTCTCACCTGAAAGAACTAGAAAAGTCAGTATATGTCTTCTTGTAACCATTTTTCTAGTTGTAGGCAAACAAAACTATTATTCAGTAAACTCAAGGTTTTAATGAAAGCTTCTTCACTGTGACTTTAGTAAATTTTTTTATTGTTGTTGTATTATATCCATCCCCTTTTTGCTCTCCTTGGTCCCCCTCCCCACCCACCCATTCCCCACAAAGTTAATCCCACCTGTTGTCCATGTCCATGGTTTCTTTATACTAGGTTCTTGTCTAAACTGCTCCCCTTCCTTGCCTCTGTCTCACCCCTCCACCCAACTCCCTTCCCCCTGACCACTGAAGGCCTATTCACTGTATTCATATATTTGGTTCTGTTTTGCTTGTTGTTAGTTTTGCTCATTATTATCCCGTAATGGGTGAGATCATATGATATTTGTCCTTCACTGACTGGCTTATTTCACTAAGCATAATATTCTCCAGTTCCATCCATGTTGTTGCAAAGGGTACAAGTTCCTTTCTTCTTTCTGCTATATAGAATTCCATTGTGTAAATGTACCAAAGTTTTTTGATCCAATCATCCACTGATGGGCACTTAGGCTGTTTCCAGCACTTGGCTATTGTGACTTTAGTAATTTGAGAGACGAGATATTTCTGTCATTACCCTGACATTACTTAGGACCATCATTCACTCAGTAGAGAGAAACCCTGTCTATCTCAAGTTGAAAGCCATGGCATCCAAAATAGCTCACTAGTTACACATGCTGTAAAAGATAATTAGAAAAAAATAAAATGACACATTTTCTGCCATCCTCCCCATTTATTTATTTATTTAAACAATTTTATGTATTATTTTTAGAGAGAGGGGATGGGAAAGAGGCAGAGAGGGAGGGAGACATCCATGTATGGTTGCCTTTCACCTGTCTCCAGCTAAGGACCTGGCTGGAGACCTGGCTTGCAACCTGGTTATGTGCCCTGGCTGGGAATCGAACCAGCAACCTTTGGGTTCACAGGCCGGTGCCTTATCCACTGTGTCACCAGCCAGGGCCATTTTATTATTACTTTTTAATGCACATTTTATTTTCCCTTTTTTGTCTTTTTCTCAGCTTCCATTTTAAGCTTAAATTCTTCACCTGTAAGAGCTCCCAGTTTTTTATTCTTTGGTTTTTCATCTTTTCCTTTATGCCAGCCACATCAATTTTAATTTCATTAGATGCTTCCTCAGGTTTTACACATAGTTTTTCTGAAGGGGGAATAAAAGCTCTGTTTTTCTCCTCTTGTCTCTTACTGAGAGCTTGTGCTGGTTTAACCTTCTCCACTTTCATTTTGTTACCTTTTTTTTTTTTTTTTTTGACTTGTCTTCAGAAAGTATTCACTGCTAGCTAATTTTTTTCTCAGCCTGATGTTCTGGCTATGGTGGTGGGAATGGTGTATACTCTTTCCTAGTTTTTCCTTTGGCTCCTTGCAACTCATTTACATATTCATGCTTGAATGGTGGCAAAAATTGTTCCCAACATCATGATCATAATTCAGAATCTTTTGCCAACTCTCATTTAATCATGAAGGTCTCCTTGAAGTCACTAAAATGTCCAAATGGCTGTAATTGTGTTTCCCCCAAACTAATGTAACAGTTTGTTAAAGTTTCCAATGCCTGTTCAAAGGAAATATTCCTTGCTAATAGTTCTATTAGATCTCTATCCCTAATGATGACATATGGATCAAAATCTTTGTTTCATAAACAGTCACACTGCCTTCCATCAGGTCCAGGGTTGTGTTGACATGATGTTTATTCAAGACTTTCTGTACCAGTGGCCAGCACTCTTTCAAGTAAGCCTCTCTATAATTCGGGAACAAAGTTGCAAAACTGCCCTCATTTAAGATTCCCCCCGGACTGTCCTCTTTGGAAATAGCTGGTTCCTTCCAATCATCAGGAATAGTCAGGAGCTCTATTCATTTTGGTTCTCTGGCTTTAGCTTTGGTTACAAAATTCACTTTTCTCAGCCTCTGGGGCTGGCCCATTCAGCTTGGAGAATGACGTTTTCCAGTTGCTTCCCCTGATGGATTTTATCTTAAATTAATTGATATTATAAGAGGTTGTGCCTGCATATGTAAACCAGATAATGTTAGTGAACTTGAATCAGCCACTCACTAGACACTAATCATTTGGAATGTCAGAGCAATATCCAATTCCGGACAAGCATCATGACAGTCTGGCCTCATCTTCAATGAGTTAAGGGATGCGAGGTGTGGTTGAAAGATAAGTGAAAAGGGGGTGTGGTTGGAGGTTATAAGGTAAATGAATATACCTCAGCTTGTGACTCAATCCTGAGACTCAACAAGTAAGCATTCAGCACGGAGCTGCATGCTGAATATCTGATTCAGCATCTACCTGGATCCAGGAAAAGGATTAAAAAAAAATTGTTTCGGGCCTTCCTGTTGAGTGTTCACTACCTCCCCCTGGCAATTAGCTCAGGGCTCTGCTAGGTGACCAGCTGGGCCTCTACCATCGGTGGCAAGCGAGAGCCAGTTTTATGGCATTCTCTGTCCATCAGATGGGCTTTATGAACCCGGTGGAGGGCCACCCTAGGGACGTCCTGTCTCCAAGACAGAGGGGTAGAGTGTAGGTAGGGGAAGGAAAAATGATACCGAACTGGTTTTTCTGTTCATTTTCATATTTCCATCTGTTTTGAAAGACTAGCTGGGGACAAAAATTGTTTTGATCAGTTTAATTCAGGTTGGGGAGGAAACTTAAAGTCCTAGTAAATTCTGAGAGCTGTATCTCTATTAACTTGGATTTGCTTAGAAACTTTCAGAGAGGTGGCAGAAGCTTTCCCCCTTTGCAGAGCCTTCTTTGGAAGGCAATGGGACCTGTGTGAGGGTGGGCAGGCCAGCTGTCTTTTCTTTTACAATTTGGGGACTCTATAGGGATTTTTAAGACAAAATAGAATGAACTCCAGTTTTGGAGGTGAGAATGTTCTGGACTTGAAGATTTTACCCTGAGATTCTGTTGCAGAACCTCTGCTTGTCTTATCTGTGAGAAGCTCAGCCCAGCTGCTAGGGAAAACCTGTGCGTTTTTCTCCAGTGCTGCTTTTGCAAAAGGGTCAACTAGAATTTTTACCTCTTGGCCTTTTTGCTTCTCAGAAGGAAGCCGTGGAAATGCGTTGGATTTAATCATGGCGAATGATGTGTTTACCTCTGAACATTTTAAGTTAATGAAAAACCTGGAAAATATCAATTTGGTCATAATGCAAAGCCCAAAAAGCAGTAAATAATTCTAGCACCTTTCTTTGTCCATGGAACACAAAACTAGCTTTGTTTTATTTCTTTTTTCTATTTTAAATCTATTTTCTGTTTTAAATCTCAGTGGAATATGTTTTCAGCTTTGAAAGGCTCATTAAATCACAGATCCTTAAATTAGGCTCTTTTCAATGGGTTTGAAAAACACAAGCACCTATAAGTTCTACTAATTTATATGCCTTGAGTTGTCTGGTGGACGCATTCACATCCAGAGAGAAAAATTTGGCCAATCTACTGAATGAATCACAGCATGGCAAAAGCATTCTAGTTTATCAATGTATATTTGAAGGAATGTACCCACATTTACATTAATGTCTTAACTCATATTTATTTTGTAGTCATCACTGTATGATTAGCAGGTTAAACACTTCATTTACATGCTCTGAACATCCTGTAAAGAACAATTCATACTGCTTAGGGGACACGCTTGGGTAGAAGGAAGAAGCGTTTAGGAATCAGCATAGTACAAGTGTTCCTTCCTGAGGCTGGACATTGCAGTGTTGGTACAGGGAGCTCATGTCTTTATCTAGCCAGAACTTGCTGAGTACAGGCTATGTGCCAAACCCTGGACACTACGGATACCACTATCTACCTCATGGGCTTAACAATTTTGTCCGTTGCTTGAGATTGTTACGGATCACTTACAAGAGCTGTGTGAAGGGAGGTATGAAATCGTCATGGTACTGATTGGATTAGGACTGATCCCAGTACTGTCCAAAGGGGACAGCCTAATCTCCTCTTACATGTGGGCTCCCAGGGTCAGGTTCCCAGGAGGCTATATTGACTTTTTGGTCAAGAAGCCAATGATAAATCCTTAGACTGGAGGCCAATTCAAGAGCAGCTTTTATGTTTTATATCATAAATGCCTTAGCAGAAATCTGGTTCAAGCCAGTAAAATAAAATTAAAAAAGCAAGTTAATGTTACGTGACAAAAAGAATAAAAAGTATTATCCTATTGCTTCCTTGAAATAAAAAAAGCAATATATTTACTGATTCAAAAATAGTTTGCATTATTGAGTTCTTACTATGTAGCAGGAGCTATACTAAGTATCAAATATACATATTTTCGTTCCATCTTCAACATCAGACTATGAGCTGTACACTATGATTATTATTTCACTTTTGCCACTAGAGAATTGAGGCTCAGAGAGGCAAACTAGCTGGCTCAACACCGTGAGGCTCTTGAATGGGAGGGAGAGCAGTGGACTTGAATCCTAACCTCTGACTTCAAAGCTCATGCTTTCCCCTGGTTACTGTTGATTCAGGACCTGGTGTTGGAGGAGCCCTCCGCTCCTCCTGTCTCCTGTTATCTTCCCAAACCTGAACCCTGGGAATCACCGGGACCTCTTTTCTTCCTCTCTTTGCCTTTCCTCTCACCCATCAGTCTTTAAGTCCTGATCATTTTCATTCCTTTCCTGAGTCTTTTTCTTCAACTTGGACAATTGCAGCAATTTCCTAACCAGCATCTCCTTTTCTCTCTTCCAATTCAGTCTTTACAATACTGCCAATAACATCCGACGACAAAGGGGTTCAGGCTACATCTCCCCTTAAAAAGCTTCAGTGACTTTCAGACCCATTATGACCTTCCATGCACTCCTCCCTCTCACTCTGTGCTGTAGGACCTTGAACTAGTTGCAGTTGGGTGATTGAGATGTTGCTCCTATGTCCCTGCTTATCCTTTTCTCTATGACCAGCATGACCTCCTCAAGGCTTTCTGTCCAGTTAACTGGTTCTAGTGTCTCCTCCAAGAAGCCTCCCCCAGTGCTCCCAGACAGAGCTTGTCCCCTGCAATTGACTGCATCTCATCTGAGCCTTTGTGATAATACTCACCACTTTGAGCTACAATTTAATACCTGCCTATTTCCCCCCTTCCATGATGAATGTTCCAAGGCAGATAAATGTAACCTATCAGAAAGACACAGTGTCTTAGGAGGAGCTGTCCATACCAAAAGGACCACCAATAATAACAGGCATCATCTATTGGTAGAACTGGAAGTCCCACTAAGAGTCCTGCTCAGGGTCAATCAGAAGCTTTCCATATAGGTACCTGTAACCTTGGACGTTGATTTAGCCATGTGCCAAATGTCAGGCCTGCCAACATGATCCCTTTGTATTTTTCAGAGGAATATCTGAATTGAGACTTCCCACTCCCCCCACCAACTATGCTGCCCTCTAAATTTGAAGCAGGGCAAGTTTTCCCAGACCTGGTGTTTTCCTTATTAACTGAGCATAGTCTCCATGTCCCTGCACATACATGCAGAGACATCACAGGAACATAGTCTACTTGTCTCCTCCCTGAATAATATCCCCTTCTCTTCATTTCTTTGTACTTTGGTCTTTTTTTTTTAATTAGAAGTATGCCATTTATAAGTTATCTTTGGGGGTAATTTGTGAAATGGGACGCTTACTATTGTAAAAATAATTTTACAAGGGTAAATTTTTCCTTATTTGGGACTCAGTTTCCCCTTTGAGTTCTAAACTGGGCCATTGCCTTCTCTCAGGGTGGCAAATCTTGGTACATGCACAGCTTTGCCACATAATCCCTACTGCCCATGGAAGACATCACAGATGGACTGCATCATTCTTGTCACTAAGCCTTGGTGCAGCCTCAGAACCTTGCTTAACCCAGTAATTTAGGTAGTTACTACCAATCATTTAGAGTTGATGCCTGAAAGGCAAGTCAAATTAACCTGTGTTCTTACATTGGCTGTGTAATCTGCCTAGTACTTCTCGGAGACAAGGGAACTGTCTTTTCACTGGAGACCATGTTATAACTTTTATTCATTTCTATCTTGTTCCCATGAAGCTTTTAGGTCTTTGTGGATGAAAATTTAAGAATCTGCAAAAATCTTCCTGGGTATCACGTTAAAAGCACAAGAAACCCAGACTTGTATGTAGTTTGCAGGGAGCAGGGTTGCTGTCATCTGGTCATCAGGAAAGTATCTCCTGAAATAGTCAATGCACTGCCTATTTACTTTAAATCCAAAGGGCTAAATTACTGATAAGTCTAATAAGATCATGTGTGAGATATAGACAAAAGAAATTGGAAAGTTATGGAGTTTGATTTTTATAAAGTAAAGGAAGAAAGGTGGTCACAGATATGAATGTAGCTAAATATTATCATTACTTTTATTTAATTTGATTTTTTATTTTGCCTCAAAATAATCTTAAATGACAAGAAACCCCACATGTATATCCCTTGAGGTAGGATTGCAAATCCTACCTCAAGTGAGGCACTTAAAATGTAACTTTAAAATAAAGCATATTAGAGACCCATAGAGGGAAGACAAGAGTCCACGAAGCAATACTGAACTGTAGAAAAGAGGCTAAGCTGGGAATCAGAGAGCTTGGAGTTTTGTCTGGTGTCTCTGCCTGTTGCTGGCTGTGTGTTGCTGGGCAGAATGTTTCATGTCTCTGGGCTTCACTCTGTGTGTGTGGGAGTTAGTTACAATACCCCAAAACCTGACATATAATCAGCACTTTGTCAATGGATGTACTACATGTCAAGTGGACCTATATATAATAAATGAAAATGCATTATTTAATTTGCAGTCAGAAGAATTGCCCTTGGTTAAGGTAATCTCTTCTCTGATAGACTTTTTCATCAACAGACCCTTAAATCAACTCAACATCAGACTTGAACTCAAGGGGTGACAAGCTCTGAGCAAATGAATCCAAGGCTAATATGACCTTAAAGGCAGTTTGACTTTTTTTGCAGCTGGCCTAGCTTTGCCCTAAGGCCACTAATACTTCATTTGTTTTGTGTCCTGTCCTGAAGCGGCTGGGGCTCTGCAGAAAAATTACTCCTGTGGAAAAGAATGACATGATTAAGCCAACTTCTTGCTTGAAGAATCCTCCACCGGTCGTGAGATTCAGCCTGTGAGCCACTGCTCTAGGTGCAACTGTAAACAGAAGCAAGGAACTTACCTGTTGCCCTCTCATAGCATCTGAACGAACATATACTCAGAGAAAAAACAAGACAGAAATGATCATCAGTTGTTCCTCAAACCCAAGGAGTACCTCTTATGGGCAAGTAGAGTTCTGACAATCCTCACCACAGCTCTGAGGGAAATCAGCATTGCTGTTCTTATTTTATAGGCAGAAAACCCAAGGCACCAAGGGATTAAATAATTTGTACTGGAACGAGATTTTACTAACTCCATAGAAAATTGACCTAAAACTTAAACATGAATAAACCACATCCTTTATTTAAACAGTACTTTATAGTCTATGATGAAAGAATACTTAGAGATGGAATTTCCAGATTGGCTGTTCATGAACTCAGAGAAAAATCATGCAACTTTCCACTCATTCAGGAAACATTTACTCAGTATATACCAAGTGTTAGGCACTGTGATAGATGCTGGAAATACAAGCTAATATAAGACTATTTATTAACTGCCTTCAAAAAAAATCAGGAAACACACATGTAGAGAAATAAAGATAAATGGTATAGACACTGTGATGCTAACAAAAATCTGTACACGTGATGGTAGGGGTGTAAAGAGGAGGCAAGTTCTTAAAGGCCACTTGGTTTGCTTTACCCTGAGTATTCTTGGCAACAGAAAGAATGCTACTGAACCCTATAAAAGTTGCAATATTCCCCAAGTTCAAACCCACAAATTGGGAACATAGTGCATGCCTAAGTTTTAGAACTCATGAGTGCATATGCACAGAGAATGTTATTTTTTTATGTTTAGTAACTGAATTGAGATTGTAATTATTTTCCAAATTCTGGAAAACTAGGCATTTGAGTCTCCTAAATTTGATAATTCCTTGTGAATAAGCTATCTGGCCAAAATAGAGACTTATCATGGAGAGGCCCTGAGACCAACACAGAGGTTAGACTATTGGAAGGAGGGTGGAGTTCCAGGGTCTGAAAATTAAACACAGCTTTCAACCCTCTTACACTCTCTCTTCTTGAAACATTCCCTTGTGTTGACTTTGGCAACACCCCGTTCTCCTGGTTTCCTTCTAACTTACAGGGGCTTCTGTAATCTCCTTTGCTGGCTCATCACCCTCCATCTTTAGGAAGAGTTTTCAGGCCCCACCTACTCTCTCCCTAGGTAATTGCACATTCTGCCATAAGTTCTATTAGAATGTAAATATCAATCACTTTCACCTGTCTCTAATTTAGATCTTTCCTCTGCCATCCAGACATATGTGTAAACCTATAATATCACTTGGGCTCCTCTGACAAAACCCACCTAAGAATGAACACCTGTCAGGTGTTTTCACCCCTGGGAATTCTTGTTCACCTAATTCAGGGATTCTCTAACCTGGCTTCCCATTTGAAATATCTAAGAGGCATCAAAAACAGACCTGGCCCTGGCTGGTAGCACAGTGGATAAGGCACCGGCCTGCCAAACCCAACGGTCGCAGGTTCGATTCCCCAGCCAGGGCACATAACCAGGTTGCAAACCAGGTATCCAGTCAGGTCTGTGGCTGGAGGCAGGTGAAACGCAACCATACATGCATGTCTCTCTCCCTCTATGCCTCTCTCCCTTCCCCTCTTTCTAAAAATAATGAAATAAAATCTTAAAAAAACAAACAAACAAAAAAAAAAACCAGACCTGTACTTGGGCCCCTGCTTAACCAATTAAATAAAAATCTCGGGGATGAGGGTCTTCAGGAGAGTTTAACTAGCAGCCAGGTTAAGAATCGCTGACCTAGTTAGTGGCTGACATTGAAAATCTGTCAGTCACCTGCAGATACAGCTCTTAACTTTATCTACTGTTTTCCATCATCAAAGTCACCACCTTAAACCAAGGCACCATCATCTCTGGCCTGAAATAACTTTTAACTGCTCTCTTTGCCTCTATTTTTTATCCTACCCACCCTATTATTTATCATGCGGTCAGGATGTTTTTTAAAAAATCTGATCACATCACTCTCTTACAATATTGCCTTAGTTTTCTTACTTTTAGAAGAAGTCCCAGATCATTATAGCCTATAGAGGTGATTTTGGTCCGATCAGCAAATTTATTCATCTCTACTCTTCTGATAACATGTCTTTCAACACACAAGATGGGCTTATGATCAGGTGTCCCAGGGGTGGGCTTAATGATCCAAGCCTACAAGGTTAACTGGGGGCCCTTTCCTTATACTTTTCAGGTCTAGAGTAGAAACAGTCTTGCCTTGAGTTCGTAGTAAGAGGATATAGATTTGGAGCTCTTGGCAAACTTTTTTTATCCTCTCCAAGTCACAGAGTAAAATCCAGTATTTCTGATTCCTGGCAATGGGGGTGGGGGGAGGCAGGGGGCATCCTCTCTATGATTAATTGTTTGGTTAATACTTTATTTACTTCCTATCTTTCCTACTCACCTGTTAGCTGCATGAAGGCAACAGCCATACCTGTTTCATTCAACACAGTATCTTTATTTCTTAGTACATAGAAAGTCATCATTCTTTGACAAATAATAAATGAATGCCTAGCCATGGAGACATCCACTTCACAAAAGTCATATTAAGGACATAGATGCCAATGGATGATTTGTGGATCCATTTTACCTAATTCCCCTGTGTTGACTCAGCAGCAAGGTCCTAGACCAGAGGTATGTATGACATGTGGATGCCTAGCCACCCACCATGGTGCACCCAGGGATTTCTTTAGCTTTCTCTCTTTAGGAGATGCTCCCTTGGCATTGTTAGGTTCCTCTTCCTTAGTAAGGTGAAACTGCTGCCCCAAAGCACTCAAGAATAGAATAGTTGCTATGTGTTGTTTTAGTTTATAATTTGAATAAAAGAAGAGAGCATGCTTTTAAAACTTTTTAAAGTCCTGTTCTATTAAAATAACTATTAAGACACATCCATAAAATAAGCTCTAAAGAATTATAAAGAAGAGTTATAGATATATGTTCTGGTTTCTACCCAGAAATATTGTGTAATATGGAGATAAATTTATTCCTTAAGATTTTATCTAAAATATACATAATTCTCCATAATTTTTGCTTCATAATTCATTAGGGTCTTGATATTTGGATGTAGCCCTTTGATTAATTGATATTGAAGTTGCAATTAAAAAAAGTTTTATTAATTATTTTTAGAGAGAGGGGGAGGGAGGGAGGAAGAAAGGGAGAGAAACATCAATGTATGGTTGCCTTTCCCCTGTCTTCAGCTGGGGACATGGCTGGAGACCTGGCTTGCAACCTGGTTATGTGCCCTGACTGGGAATTGAACCAGCAACCCTTGGGTTTGCAGGCTGGTGCTCAATCCACTGAGCCATACCAGCCAGGGCACAATTTTTTGACATAATTAAAAAATAAACCCTAAAAACATATCTATTTTAATTAAGAATCATACATGAAGCAGATTTACCTCATCTTTGAACTTCATCCCATTCTAACCTATTCTCTCTGGTGTAGGAATTAGGGAATGAGATAAAATCAGGGGTGAGTTTGTGTCAGGGTTGAGAGACAGATGGTATGGAAATATGGTTCCAAATGGCCAGTAAACTACATGGAAAAAGGAGTCACAGCCTTACCACATTTGCCTGTCTCAGAAAGGACCACTGATTTTCTAAATCCAGATGCTGTTTGCTTTCTGAGGGTTTATTTGTATGATCTGTATCTCAATATCCTGAATTTATCTCTGAAATGACAACGGCCATTATCATTTGCTTTTAATCAATTAATAGATGTTCATTTAATTGAGTATTCTTTTTTAAAAAATTTTATTTATTTTTAGAAAGTGGGAAAAGGAGGGAGAAAGAAAGGGAGCGAAATATTGATGTGAGAGAGAAACATTGATTGGTTGCCTCTCAAACCCACACTGACTGTAACTGAACCTGCAACCTAGGTATGTGCCCTGACCAGGAATCAAACCATAGACCTTCACTTTGCGGGATGAAACCAACCAACTGAGCCACACCAATCAGAACAAATTGAAATATTTTTTCTGTTTTCTTTTTTTTTTTTTTTCATTTGAAAAGCTACAAGATGAACACCTTTAAGTTGATTTCTTGATTCTATAATCTTATTTGAGTGGGTATACATTATCCACTAGGCAAGGTGGAAGAGTAAACAAGAGGACATCTGTAACACAGTAGGATCTCATATCCTCCAGATTTCCCAGAAAACACTCAGATTTAAGAGTAGTATATTCTATATTCAACTAAAACATATTTTATTGATTATACTGTTACAGTTGTCCCAATTTCCTTTCCCTTTGTGCCCCTCTACCCAGCACACCCTTCCCTCCAGCAATCCCACCTCCTTAGTTTATGTCCATGGGTCTTGCATGCAGAAATAAAATGTTAGAAGAAGAAACTTCTTCATAATCAAGTTTAAAGTTAGGGATAGAGTGAAAATCAGAGATCAAGGCTGATTCATTGCAAAATGTTGAACTTCCAGACACCTCACTTGCATGGGCTCCTTCAAAAGCCATGGGAGGGCCCTAATAATATGCAGATAGAGTCACTTGCTTTTATAAAGTATATACATGTATAATATTTTAACTCCAGTTAATGAAGGCTGCTTTTTCGTCCCACTCTCACCTCATCTTGTCACCTTTTCCCTTACGTGGAGTGGCACTGAGGTTGCCACAGGACTTTTGGAGAATAGTCTACAGAAAAGTTGAGCTGGAGACCCATCTACATTTAGGTTGGAGGGGTAGTTTCATCATTGACAGTTATGACTATGAGGAGCTATTTAGCTAGCTGTTCTAGTGTAGAAATCACTTCCAGGATCATTCCTACAATCCACTGTTTTGACTCACTAATGATGTGACACAAAATTGTAAGCCCAGAGCTTGCACAGTAACATGTGAGTGAGCTAAAGCTTCTACCACTGAAAGCATGGAAGTAGTGGAGGAGAATCATAGTTTGAAATATATGGAGCTAGAAGTCAGTCAGTCTGTAGAAAATTCTTCCAATCATTGGTCACACAAATTTGTAAGAGAATCACTCAATTTTTAGCAATGCTTCATCAAAACAGAAGTTCTTTGCTGCCAGAAATATACTGGATACTATTTTGACACATTTAGGAATATTTTGGAAATTTTTCAAAAAGGTATTATCAGAATTACTGTGTTTTTAGGACAAGCATATTTTATGTACCCAAACGTATCACTGACTTACACAGCTATATTGGAAAAATATTTACGTTTGTAACTGATGTAAAAATAAAATGCTGACATCAACAATGATAACATAGAACTTACAATGTATTAAATAAAAAGTTCATTGATTAGTTCTGTTTCTTCAAAAAGTAAGATTGCTTTCTGTACAAGAAACTTGAAAATCTTATAGCTCACATGAAACCTCATAGAAATTTCTTAAAATTTGACAATAATCCTAAGAATATATGCACACTTTCCAGTAATAAATTGTGATGCTAAATTATCAGTAACTATGAGCAAGTTTCCTAAACTATTAATTATTAAAAACAAATTTTGACCCATGATGCTAGAAGAGAGAATTATCTTTCTATTCTCTCTAAGGTCTGATAATCTAATTACATTGGCATGTGAAGGAATGGCCAAGACATATACAGTGAAAAATCATGGAATAATCTTTAGAGGTCTGCTTGGTTGTTAATAAAAATTGTTATTTAAAAAATTTTGATGTTTGTGCTTTTGCAGCTTTTTAAAATTTGTAATTTGCTATATATTTTTTCTCATTCTAAATAAATAACTTCTTTTCATATCAAATGTATTCTTTTTCTTTCAAATATAAGAACTGAATCCACCACAGGTAGAAGATATCTCTTATGTTTTTTTAAAAAGATGGTAATTTTACATGTGACAATTGGTTTGACACCAAATGGATGTATCAAGTTCTGGGTCAAAACACCCTCCTTTGAACCAAGCTTGTCATCCCAGGTAGAGGATCTTCAGCCTCACACACAAATTAGGCTCTGAACATTAGTTACCACCTAGTGAGCTTATACCTCCAGTTACTGGAGCTAAATTGAAAGTAGAGCTAAAAATTGCAGAACCCAAAGTAGAAGTTTTTCACTGCACACTTTTGTATGTGTATCCTATTATCAGACCACATACCCTGGGGTGAACTTTGAATTGATATTAAAAATGAAATTATCTTATGGCCCTTACGCTAGTACAATTATAGAGCATTGGGTTCTTTTTGCTGTTAAAGGCATTGATTTGTTCAATGAAAAACATTACAAATAGGCCACAGTTTCTGTAACCTTGCATAGACCTCAGGAAGGTCTTGCTGTGCCTCCCACCCTGGTTCTTGGGCCATGAAAATGGTGCTGGACTTGACTCTTGACATAAGTGTCTGGCACATAGTAGGCCCTTGAATATGAGTTTTTTTCTTCCCTCTTTTGTTTATTATTTTTCTGTCAGGTATGAGGAAACATTTACAAAAAGAAAACATACCTAATACATTCCAGTCATATTATGAAACACCTGCCTTTATTGAGCTATCTAGTGTGACAGAGTTCAGGTCTCTGACAACATAGTACCTAGGAACTGTCTTTATACCTGCATAATTTTTCAATGCTTCACACAACTAATGGGTCAACTGCAATGAACTATAATAAGATGTATTTATCAAGATAAAAGCATATGCATAACAGATAGATGATATATTTGAATATCAGTCATCCTATGAACAGAAATAATAGCAATTAATAATAAAAATAATAGCAATACTTAATTCTGAATCTATTTTGGTGTAGACCCTTCAACATAATGAGATCCTTTCAACAGTTTTGGAGAGTGGGTATAACCTGTCCTAATTTTTGAGAGAACAGTGTTGTATGTGACCCAGGATATATCCTGGCCAATGAGTGGAGAAGCCAGAACTTGAATCCATGACTGTCTGACTTGTAGGATTCCTGACTATGTGTAGAATTTATATTAGTGGTATTCAAGGCCAATAATTGCCTTGTTTACAGGCTCCTGTTCTCCTCTGAAACTCTGCTAAGATGGAAGCCATTGTGCAAAAAACTTGGATGCTATATAAAATGCTATTATTTCAGGAAGCCTCTGGTGGCCTCTGGGAATAAAAATAGGAAAAAAAATAACAGAAAAGGCAAAAAGAAGGTAGAAGCTCAGAAACAAGAAAGAGTTTGGCATTTGGAAGGAAATAAAGGAAATGGGAGTTGTGAGACACTGAGAAATAGGTAAGAATGAGGTGCCCATGGCCTCACATAAAAAGATTTTATGTGTTTACTTATATAAGATTTTATATATACCAAGCACTATTTAATCCTTTCGACAGTTCTGTGAGATGTTGCTTTTTAGTAATCACATTTTTCAGATGGTAAAGCTGAGGCAGAGGAAAGGGAAGCAGCTTGCTGAGTGGAACTTGGGAAGTCTGGGTCCTGAGCCTGCTAACCTGGGAGGTAGATGGAGGCAGCTTATTGCGGAGCATCCAGGAGGAATGCATTTGCCCATTCTTTAGCTTTATGAAAAATACTAGTATTTAAATACTATGATAATAATAAAAATATTAAACTTTTTCTAATCATTTTAAAAGGCATATATAAAATAAAGCAAAATATATGTACGTTATTTTTTAAATGATACAATATAACTACTTAACAAACCCATTAATATAAACATTTTATTTTATTCTGTATTTTAATATTGTATATAAATAATGTTCATAGGTATAGTCCTTGTGTTAGTGCACCAAAATATCATGGCAATTTGGTTTTGAAATTCTTGCTTGAACTCATTGACAAAAATATCAAACTTTACTGTGAATTGAAAGAGAGACATTAGTTGGCTCTAGCTGAGGTTCCTCTCGGTTTAGCGCTCTGCTGGAGCAGTGTGAATGGCAATCAGCAAGGGGCAGTTCTAGTTCTGGGAGGGATTTTGGTCTAGGAAAGCATCAGCCTTGTAACCCGCTGACCATAACTAACACTGTCGGTGCAGGGCTCAAAGAGTCACAGATAAAATCCACTGGAATCAATGACCGGGGAGGGGAAAAATATGTAGCCTGGAAGTACAGAAATCCAATTCCGATGATATTCACTTCTTAATTTGCATAAAATAATACTGTAGTAGTTAATACAGTCACCTAGAATGATTATACATTAACTTCTGCTGTGCCTTTGCGTCACTCAAGTTTGCAAACCAAATATACCTGGAGTTTAAGAATTTGAAAGAGAAATAATAAAATTTCACCACCGTGCTAATGTGTGTTTTTTAGAATTCATCCTAGTGATCTGACTTCTTTGTTTATGGTGTGTTTTTCTTTTAAAAAATTTAAAAATATTTTATTTATTATTTTTAGAGAGAGGGGAAGGGAGAGAGGCAGAGAGGGTGAGAGACATCAATGTATGGTTGCCTTTCACCTGCCTCCAGCCAGCTACACAGAGCTGGCTGGAGACCTGGTTACTTCCCTGGCTGGGGAATCGAACCAATGACCTTTGGGTTTGCCTTATCCACTGTGTCACCAGCCAGGACCTAATAGTGTGTTTTTAATTTCAACATCTTTTTCTGTGTATTTTCTTTTGTAGTTGAGACCTTGTCTTTTAGATTTAAATGAAGCAGTTGCAGCCATCTGCTAAAATTAGGCCCTGAATCAGGCTCCAGTTTGGAGAGGATTAACCAAACAAATGGCTTTCTCTTCTCACTCTTTCCATATTTAATCTATTTTTGTTTGATTGTGTGGCACCTGTAGAACTGCACGAATTTGTATGACCTATTAATCGCTGCTTATGAAGAAAATTAAAAGCTGATATTACTGAGTCATATAGAATCATTAACTCTACTTATGAGGACAGAGACTATTCCTTTGCCTATGATTATTTAGAGGTTAATTTTTCTATTAAAATGAAATTATATGCTTAAATTGTTTTCACTTTTGTCTGTCAGCATAGTCTTGATTATGAATGCATCCAAGCATTCTGAATTTTGTGCTGCCTGTTTTCCCAACTCTCCTATAACATGTGTGAAAGTTGGACGTTTGTTGGTAAAGATAATTTCTGACAGTTTTTCTAATTTGTTCCACTAAACAACAGATTGAATTAAGTGCTTAATTTAAATTTTGAAACAAAATTCTAGTTTTAATGATTCTTCCTACTAAAAATTATCCTAAATAGGCCCTCCAGTAAAATTCTGTGTCCTTTTCTTTTCCAGTTATAGTTTCTTAGCCTCTTTAAAAAATGTAGCCCTTCCTCCAGCTCTCCTCCATAATTTAGATTAGGGATATAGTTATTTGCTAAGTCTCTGTTCTCATTTTTTTTCAGAGAACAGGGTTGCATGTTTCAGTTTGTTTTTCTACAGATGGATCTTATTTGTATTATTTCTAGCTTCACTTAGGTGCGTGTGTGTGTGTGTGTGTGTGTGTGTGTCCATCATGATCACCTTCCCAGACAGCCTGTGTTCTGCTCAGAACTCTGGTCTCTGTATGTGGGTTTTGAGCCCCACCCACTTCAATCAAAAATACTGTAGAATAAACTATTTTCATTTAGTACTAATAGCAAATCATCGTTTAGATTTCCTCACTTCGAGAAATGTGGCAGAAACAAATATCTGCTATATCTCTGTCTCTGTGATTACTAATGATAGCTTGGGGCAATAAGGAAGGTTCTGGGGAGATCAGGTGATAGGACTCTGTTGCTGACCCCACATTCCTGAGCCCTGATTTCTGTGAACCCTTTGGTCTTAGAACTTGATTTCACTCCAGGGCACACCTGGTGCTGTCCTGGCTCATCTCTGTCTATGGAAGGCATGCTGGATACCTCTTATATTAAGATTCTGCCAATTTGACTAGAACACAATTTGTTGCCCTAATGTGTATTATGTGACATCCTTGTGGTGTGGCTTTGCTCCAGACACTTAACTTAGTTGACCTTCATCTCAAATCCTATTGATTTCCTACTTCATAATGTGATCATGAGGATCTTACGAGTTAATGGGAAAGTGGCCTGGAGTAGGGACAGTGGTCAGTAAGTAGAGGTTATCACTGGAAACATGTCCTTAGGGGACAAACTTTCTGTTTGTTTGCTTCTTTGGCTCCACCTGTTTAGAAATTTCTTCTGTTCAGTTTCCTCCTTATGTCTCCTTTACCTACTCACATTTGGTGAAGTTCTTTCTTTTCTTGTAGAAAGAACACTTAAGATGACATTGACTACCTTAACAAAATTTAAAAATATATAATATACTATTGTTAGCTATAGTTGGTAAATTCTTTATGAGTTTATTATAATTTCTATTGCATTTATTGAACACCTACTACATGCCTAATTGTTAACTAGAGTATTAATCTTCTGATCCTCACAACGAAACTAGAGGTAGACAGTATTTATTGTTTTCATTTTACAGATTGGAAAACTGAGTCTTTGAGGTCAGAATTAATCTGACACCCTTGTTCTCTTCTAGTGACTGGTTCAGAAACTTTGGTATATGGAAGAATCACCCGCAATGTATTCAAAGTGCAGATTTCTGAAGCTCAACCATCAACAGTTCTGATGTGAAGGCCCTGCTGTAGGTCAAAAAAGTATTAATCTATAGTAAGATGTCTAGGTGATTCCCCCACAGGTGGCCCACAAACCACATGCCTACAGGAGGACTTTAGATGACTATATCCCCTTCCTGGAGCTTCTTGCCTCTCCCAACTTCTTTGGTGGGAGAAGAGAACTAACTACTCTTTCACCTGGAGATTCTGCTGGCTGCCCTGAGCCAGCCTCCCCTGGTTTTCTATTTTTCCAAACAATTCATGAACCCTTTGAATGCCCCAGCTAATCTGATCTCCCTTTGAGCCATTAACACTTGAACATATGTTGAGAGCGCACGTGTATTAGCCTTGTTCATATGAGTATCTGTTGTGCACTGTGCATATAACAGGAGCTCAACAGATGTTTGATTACTTTTGTATTGCGTAAATTTCCATGTAGTCCTATTCAGTTTGTATGTTCAGTTTTCCTCAACCAGGTAGCAAGAGGCTTAAAAAAAGAGAATGAGAGGTCTTTCATTATCTGTTAGATGAGATCTCTCCATATTTTGTATGCTCCACAAAGATTGCTGACTCAGTTGTAGTAGAAGATGCTTAATACATGTTTGTTGACTTAATCATTCAAAGGTGTTGGTTACCACTATTCTTTTGTAGGTGATGAGGTATTTATGAATGGAACTCTTTTGAACATTTATACTTAGTTTTCTACCTTAAACATTCAGAGGGGAGGGAAAAATAACCCCGTGTTAGCCTCAGAGGTAAAATATTTAACTACTCAACATTCTTTGTTTTTTGCATAAAGAAATGTTTAACCAAGGTTCCTCAGGTTACAGTCAGATGGCCAAACTTTTAAGAGCAAATGTGTGGACACAAATTTGCAGGCAGGATTTACATCAAAATGAAATAGTTGTGGACTACATCTCTATTTTTTCCTAATCTTTGGATATGCTTGACTAAATGATTTGTTCTTTTGCACCAAAGCCCTTATCAAGGACAATGGCTGAGATCCTTGACCTTCAATCAGAGCACTGGGGGTTATAAATGGAACTATAAGATAAAATGCCTAATGTATAACATGGTGACTATCATTCATAAGACTATATATAATGCATAGTTAAAAGTAGCAAAGAGGGTAGAATTGAAATGTTCTCATTAAAAAAGAAGAATGGTGCCCTGGCTGGTAGCACAGTGGTTAAGGCGCCGGCCTGTGAACCCAAAAGTCGCAGGTTCAATTCTCCAGCCAGGGCACATAACCAGGTTGCAAACCAGGTCTGCAGTCAGGTCTGCGGCTGGAGGCAGGTGAAAAGCAACCTTACATTGAAAAAAAAAAAAAAAAAAGAAGAATGGTAAATATGGGAGGCGATAGGTATATTAATTAATTTGATGGGAGGAATCCTTTCACAATGTATATACGTGTCAAATGATCACATTATACACTTTAATTATCTTATAATTGTATTGTTCAGTTGTACCTTAATAAAGCTGAAAAATAAAAGTAAGCTAACATGCCTGCTTTCAAGGAGCCTACAATCTCATTGCAGTGACAGTAAATGTGGATACCAATTAACTGAGAATAAAAAACTGTTTTTCTGTGTTAGGGATTTCCAGAATCTTAAGGACTATCTAGGTCAAACTTCTTACTGTTCAGATAAAAAAAGTAGAAGGAGAGACACAATGATGTGGCAAGGTCATAGAGCTTGTTAAAGGCATAGGACTGATCCTTTTTTGCCCATTATAAGGTCTTTCTAAACCACAATAAAACCTAAACTTCTGGGAGAAGATCGTTTACATTTCACCAGAGGCCAGCAACCTGATGGAGACGACAGGACCAAAAGGTTTGTCCAACTAGAGGGCTATTCGTTATATCAAAGGGTGACTATTATGGGATTGCCACCAGGAAGCAAATTAACATGGGGATGGGTACGTGAGTCATCCCAGTTTCAAGCGAGAAGGCAGAGGACCAGGTTTAGAGTAGTGCTGGCCAATAAAAACACAATGAAAGCCACAAGTGCAAGCCACATGTACAATTTTAAAATTTCTGGTAGCCACAATAAAAAAGGAAGAAGAAACAGGCGACATTAATTTTAGTAATATATTTTATTTAACCCACTCTGTCTAAAACATCATTTTGACATACTTAATATGAAAAAACAAAGTATTTTACATTTGCTTTTGTGTATATCAGTCTTTGAAGTCCACACTACATGTTTTATACTGATAGCACATTTCCAAATGTTTCATAGCCACAGGCAGCTAGTGGCTTCGGTACTGGACGGTGTTGACTTGGAGGAGAAGGGTTGGGAGAGGAGCAATGTGACAAATAGATGTCTTGGTCTGAGGGTCTCTTAGAAAATGCTTCTGAAACTTAAATATGTTGAGAACTCACCTAGGGATCTGTGAAAATTCTGATTATGATTCACTAGGTCTAGCTTGGGCATTTCTAAGCTTCCAGCTGCTGCTGGTTTGAGACCCACACTTTGAGCAACCAGGTACATTTAGATCAACTATAGTGGGGAGAAAGAAAGAAATAAGAAAGTTTTAAGTGGGCCAACACAAATTTTATCAGCAGGGGGAAATGGCTTTCCTCACTGAGTTCCTTGGCCCATGGAATAGGAACTTCTACCAATACTTCTGTTCTCTCACAAAAGCAGAGGATGCGGCTTCTGTTCTGCCTGGCTTCTGCCATGTCCAGGCTGTGACTCAGGTGTGCTGAGTCACACCTATGGGGGAGAGGAAAGCACTTGTTAGTATAAGTTTCCATTTCACATCATGAATGTGGTATCTTTTAATTCACATAGGTCCATATAATGTAGTTTAAAATTTTTATGATTTGCTCCTTAAGGTCTTGAATATAGTTTGATGGATTTATTCCTAGGTAATTTTTCCTGTGCAAAATTTATCATTTTTGTTGCTGTAGTGAATAACATTCTAGAACACTATATATATTGTCCCCTCAGTTTATTGCAGATTTCTAGAAATCTAATTGATTTTCACTTTATGTCTAGAAAATCCACTCACCTTTCTTATTGATTCTCATAATTTATATGAAAAATTTGATGGACTTTCCAAGAAGACAATCATATCATCTATAATTAATACCAGTCTTTTTTCTTTCTGATTCTATTCTTTTTATAATTTTTCTTGTTATATTGACTAGGTTTTTCAATACATTGCTGAATTGACAAGGTATGAGTGGATATATTTCTATTGGTTTTGAAGCTTTAGTATGTCATTTGCTGTATTTATTTTTTATAGATGTACTTTATTCAGTTTAAGAGCATTTTATTCTATTTCTGTTTTTTTGAGTCATAAAAATCTATGCTAAATTTTGTCAAATATATTTTTGCATCTATTGAGTTTTTTCCTCTAAACCTAAAAAAAAAATTTCAATGCTATTTTTCAATTACAGTGTATATTCAATATTATTTTGTATTCATTTCAGGAATACAGCATAACAATTAGACCATTAGATGCTTTACAAAGTGTTTCCCCAAATATTTCCAGTCCCCACCTAGCACTATACAGTTACTCTTTTAAGCTATTAATGTGGTAAATTATATTAATAGATTTTCTAATATTTCTAATATTTATTCATGGCCTGGAATAAATTCTACTTAGTTATTATATATAAATATATATACACTTTATACATTGCCACATTTGGACGCTAATCTTTTGCTTAGAATTTTTATATTTCTGTGTATTATTAGGATTAACCTAACCTTTGTTTGAAAAAAAGTTTTCCTTATCTATTTTGTTGTCACAGATATAGTAGCCTCATACAATGTATAGGAGAGAGTTTTCTCTTTTGCCATTCTTAAAAGAATTTGTATATGTGTATAATAATCTATTCTTTGGATGTTGGAAGAAGCTTTCCTATTAAGTTACCTAAACCTGATATTTTCATTTTGGGAAGATATGTACCTACTAATTCAATTTTGCTTTTAAAAAACAATTTTATGTATTTATTTAGTTTTAGAGGGAGGAGAAGGGAGGGAGAAAAATATCCATGTGTTCGAGAAACATTGATCAGTTGCTCCTTGTATGCCCCCTGGCCTGCAACCCAGGCATTTGCCCCAGCCGAAATCAAACCTGTGACCTTTCAGTTTGCTGAACAATGCCCAACACACTGAGCCAAACCAGTCAGGGCAATTAATTCAATTTATTTAATTTTTATAGTATTACGCTTTATAAAAATATTTCCTCATAAATTGGCTTTAGTTATTTGTATTTTAGCAACTTATCCATTTCATCAAAGCTTTAAACATTTTTTCAGCACATGCATATCTTTGTTCATTTCTTTCATTATTATTTTCCTGAAAGATCTACAGTTATGTCCCCATTTTTATTCCTAATATTGTTTACCTACACATTTTTTTCTTGATCAACATTGTCAGAATTTTGTCAGTTTCATGAATTTTTAAAGCACTTTTTAACAAAGTTAAAGTTTCATGAAGTTCTTTTAAAAAAACTTTCAATTTTGTTAATTTTTTGTTATGTATTTGTTTTCTATTTTATTAATTTCTGTTCTTGTCTTTACATTTTTCTTGGTTTTCTTTGGGTTTGTTTTGATTTCTTCTTAATTTTTATTTTTCTATATCATTTAAAGCAATAACTTTTTCCCTAGGTGTCACTTTATCTTTGTCCCATAATTTTTAGCATTTTGTTTTATAATTCCTATTGCATTTTAATTAATGAATTATTTTAAAGTATTTTGTTTTATTAATTACCTTTTTGTAATTGTTCCTTATGTTATTTTCATTGTGGAATGTGATGCTGACCCCCCCCCTTTTTTTTTTTTTTAAGATTTTATTTATTTCTAGAGAGAGGGGAAAGGAGAGAGTCAGGGAAGGAGAGAAACATCAATGTATGGTTGTCTTTCACCTGCCTCCAGCTGGAGGCCCAGCTTGCAACCTGGTTATGTGCACTGGCTGAGGAATCGAACCAGCGACCTTTGGGTTGGCAGGCCAGCACCTTATCCACTGAACCACCAGCCAAGGCCCAACCCTTTCATAATTTATGATGGCTTGCAATAGCATATGGTCATTAAAAATATGCATAAGAATGAAATTCTCAAAATTTGGGTGAGTTAGTCCATAAAACTTGCTTCAAATCTTTTTAATTTAATTATATTATCGTTGTATTACATCCATCCTCTATTTACTCCCCTCTGTCCCCTTCCCTACCTACCCAATCCCCACCAAAGTCAATCCCACTTGTCTATGTCCATGGTTCTTCCATGCTAGTTTCTTGACTAAACTGCTTCCCTTCTTTGCCTCCTCCTCCCCTCCTCCGCCTCCTCCCTTCCCTCTGCCCACTGAAGGTCTATTCATTGTATTCATGTATCTGGTTCTATTTTGCTTGCTTATTTGTTTTGTTCATTATTGTCCTGTAATGGGTGAGATCATATGATATTTGTCCTTCACTGACTGGCTTATTTCACTAAGCATAATACTCTCCAGTTCCATCCATGTTGTTGCAAAGGGTACCAGTTCCTTCTTTCTTTCTGCTATATAGAATTCCATTGTGTAAATGTACCAAAGTTTTTTGATCCAATCATCCACTGATGG